>CM031917.1:47974611-48152121 GCA_018703695.1 Prunus fruticosa
CCCTCCTGCATAAGACAGAGCTATTTGAATGTGTAATTTTTTTTCCTTCGCGGATTTTCTCCCATCGGGTTTTTACTGGGAAATAAAACTTTTTAATGAGGCATATTTCATGTATGGGTGGTATTTCAAGGGAGTGTTATAACACTAGATAAATGGATGCTTACCACCTAGAAATGGTTGCCAAATGACTCACCCCTACTTCTCATTCTCTATCAATAGCCTACCACTATATTTATCTGTCTACATATTTCCTATGCCTATAAATAGGCTTCAAAGATGAATAAGAAGTAAATAACATCAACAAGCTTAACACTTCTAGTTCTCTCTTATTATATTCTTCTCACTCTTCTCTTAAGTTTCCTTAGTGTTACAACACAAAATAGAATATTTACAATTTTTCTCAAAGAGCCATGCGGCCACACGTAAAATATAATATCTTCATATATAGAGCCCACCTTATACCACAAAAGAATATTTTAAAGTATTGCCGTCCTCGTGATAATCCCTGCAATAATGAACAAATGCTCTTGTCAAAAATATTTGCCCAGAGACCTATGCTTGCAATATTTGTCCCATGACACATCTTGTCAAACCTGCAGTGATTGACGGTGAAATTCCAGAAGAGCACCTCAAATTGGCAATATTTGCCCATAGACTTGTGCGATGAAATTTCATCGGAAATGTGTTTTTGTTTTTTGTTTTTAATTTTAAAAATATAAAATTAGTTTCTTTACTCTCTTTTTTGGCCAACTTCTTAATATATGTGATTAAGCAATATCTTAGCCTTTTTGGATTACTTTAATTAGTAATTATGTATATTAAATAATAATTTCTTTAGTAAAGCTCCAAGATTGGAGTCATCTACCTCACAACACCAAATGCTCCTAGAGATTATAGAAGGAATCAAGAAGTATGGATGCATGGATGCTAGTCTACTTCTTAATTGGACCAATTTTTAGGTTATGGAAGATGAAGATACAAAGATAATCACTCATAAACCAAAGTAGGAAACCAAAAACCCTAGCTAGATTTCTGAGTCCAGCTCATATAGGATAACACAAAAGGCAAGGGGAGAGCTTCCTCTTAGTTGCCAAAATTTGAGTGGGTATTTGGGGCCCATTTGGTCCATGGGTCACGACTCACTTTATACCCCTTAGGCCTAATAACCTTTTGGGCTATTTTGTTCATTTTCTTTTAAATGCATCCTTAAAAAACTAATCCCAATATTTATATATGTCAATATTAATTCCATAATTAATCTTTTAATTATAATTTAACTATTAAATTATAATTATAATCTTACTTTATTTGATCTTGTCCAGTAAATTATCCCACTTTGGTCAATTGCTCTGGGCCAACATGTTGACTTTCTACCGTTGACTTTGACATTTGATTATCAACCATTAACTCGTGTCTCCTCATTTTCATTTTTCTCATCTATAAACCCTTAATCAAAATCTTCGGGTGTGGGAATTTATAAGTTCCCTTTAGTAAGGTCGTGGGCTTTAATGACTCTCTAAGAATTCATATTAGAATTAAATTGTTAAATCAAACTTTTTAGCACATTTATATGGAATAGTGGTTGTAGTAGCAGGCTTACCCTGTGATGATTCTCTTAGCTTAATGAGACGTTGTTAAAGAACCTATTCAAAATGGTAAATGACAAAACGACCCAATCCTTCTCTTATGTCAATACTCCTTATTCACATGATTAGATCATGGAATTCGATGGTCAATATCCTAATGTGAATCATTCCTTTTATAATCATTAATCCTGGTAAGATTTGAAATATTCTTCTTTAAAGTCTTACCAATGTCCTTAATATTTAGCCAATCATATCTTGTAGTATCTCTCCTTTATTGAATTGATATCCTTGTTGTACATCGATTTGCTTCCACCTAACTCTATCTGATACCCCAGCACCTTTAAGCTATGCCTAATTTAGGATTGCATAGTACCCTAAAGATTAACAACATAACCACAAAACATTTATGATGCCCTTATGCTCAAGCAGATTAGTTTGCACCATTGCAATTTATGGGTTCCAGCCGAACATGCCAATAAAGTTTCATGCTTGGAAAATCTCACATGTGTTTAAAATTATGTTTAGTATAATCTGTTCTTCTACAAAGACCTACACATATATCGATGTATATCTCACACTAGGTCTTGATACCTTGCCATTCCTTATATATATACATACGATATTGTGCCACTGTTCGTTGAATATTTTACGTCAATCAATATTTTTATGACCAGGAACACATTCAGGATTTAGGGTGGTAGGAGTCTCATGCACCAATCTCATTACATAGCTCCAATAATCACCTTACTGGATTCCTTGCACTATGGTTATTGTACACATCAACAGAAAATATAAAATGATTTAACGTATAAAACAACCTTTCATACCCATTGATAACATAATATGTCTTTTATCAACTATGTCCTTTTTTTTGGGGTTATATTTATCAAATATGTCTTTAACTCTAACTATTACATAATTAGTTGGTTTTAAGGGCATTTTCTAACATGGTTCGAGACTTGGATTTTTGGTTTGGAGACTAAAGTTCCATATTTAGAATAGTAAAAAATTTTCTTAGAATTTTAAAAAATAATTTAAATTCCACAAAATTATTTAAGATCATTAAATATAATTAATTAATATTTATGAAATTAATTAAAATATTTAAATACTAATTCTTCACTAAATAAATAAAAGTAATTAAACATAATATATTCAACGGGTATAGCTTAACGGCTCTACCTTTAAAATATTCTATTTACTATTCTATACCTTTAAATAGTATAGCCGTGTTGCTATACTCCTTAAATATCATATTTAACAGAATAGCCACGTGGCTATACTCCAAACTGAATATTTAGAATTTTTAAAATAGTGGCTGCTATACCCGAAATTATAATAACTTAAAGGTATAGCCGCATGGTATATCCCAAAAAGAATATTTTAAAATTATAGCCGCGGCTATACCCTAAATAGCAACTAAGAAACACATCTCTCGACTTGTTTCTCAAGAAGAGATGGGAAACATGCTCAATTTCATTTAAATTTGAATGGATGACCTAGCTCCTTGCTGTTTGAAGAAACCCTCCGCTTCAACTAGTATTTTTTTACGAAAACAAACATGAGAGAACTAATCGAGCCTTTCACTAAGATTTCGATAGACTGCCGATTTCAAGTTGATTATGTTTCGCCTCTTTCTTTGGAAATCTTGGTTCAAACCCTTCGCTATTGGGGTGAAGACGCCTCTTCTTTGCATTTATTATGACTCTTTCTTCCACGAGTATTATAATTGGAATAGTCTTATTACTTCAAATCATATTTTTTTTCAAAAAGTAATCACGATTATTCTTACTCCTATATAATTCTCATGTATATGAATATGAATTCATCTTATCCTAATCAATCGCCTTTCTCGAGGAAAGATTACTTTTTTCTTAGGACAAGGGGTTGATAGCGAGATCTCGAATCAACTAATTGGTCTTATGGTATATCTTGAGGACAACGTATGATACCAAAGATATTTATGAAAAAAAATATTGGTTAGCGAGTAAGGGGGGGTAGGGGTTGAACTAGGTGTATGAAATCTAATCGTGAAAGACAACTCTTGTCGACGTTTGGAAGAATGATTCTAGAGCTCCATTAAATTTAAGATAGAATATTTGGTTTACGGTATGGGGGAATGACATTTAGAAACAATTTTGTTTGTTCTTTTAAAATTCTTAGAATTATAAACATTTCTTTTTCAATTTTCAATATTGTTTTTAGTCCTTTAAAAATGGGTTCAAAAAATGAAAGTTGTTTTCTGGGAGAATCAAAAGGTAGTTCGGGATTTCCATTCCAAAAATTGTTAAAAAGCAAAAATCATTTTTTTTAATCCTTCTTTTTCATTGGATCATTATAAGGGGTTGACCATGATATGAAATGGGTTCATAAAAACAAGCACAACATAAATAAAATTTCTAAAATAATAAAACTAAAACAAACGGCAAGTGCGCATGACTCGCCCAAGACAATATTTTAGTATGTGCAGTATCTCGTTGGACAACTACAATGTCTATGTTGTTTCCCATAGAAAATGTGTATCCACGTAATGTCCCAAAAATCACCCCTACTAAAATCCTTTTCTTGGGTCATATTACTATAATGAATTCTTTGAGAATTTTTAATAAATCCGATTTCTTTAGTAAATTTTATAAAATTATTAAATTTATAAGACAAGAACAAGATAATCGGAAAAAATGTATTTGATATTTCAATACAATAAAAAACGATCAAAATGATTTTCCAATTTTATTCCATAGCGATTAGTGATTCAAAGAATGTTTAAGTTGATTGATTAATTCAATAAGAAATGGGATTTAACCAGGGCGGAGCCAGTCGTATGCCCCAAGGCCTTGGCACTGGCCCCCTCAAATATTGTTATACATACAATTTTATATTAGTATATTGTACAAATATTATAAAATTCCTCACAAATTCTCTAATGGCCACTATTTTCTTTGTTTCTCTTTCATTTTCATGTCTAAATGTCTAAATTTCCTTTGAATTGCATGTATTTTGTTATCATAAAAGAGTGATAGATTGTTCATACAAAAAGTAAAGAAAAAAAAATTAGAGAAAAGTGATAAAATTAGGGATTTCTTAAAAACTAGGTTTATTTGTCATAAAATAAAGTGTTTGAATTTTTAAGGGTGCCCCCTCTTACTTAAATTCCTGGCTTCGCCACCGGCTTAACGCTCGATTTCGTTGTACCATCCAGACTGATTCCAATTCAATTGTTTACTTATTCAATTTTAGTGAATTGAAAAATTCAAAAAATTATAGGCATTTGTGGATTCAATGCAAAAATTGTTATGGATTAAATTATAAAAAAAATAAAAAAAATAAAAAATGAATATTTGTGAACAATTGGCAAGAGGTCAACGAAATTACGTGAGTTGCTCAAACAATCTCAATCATCTCCCCCTTTCGGTGGAAGAGCAGATACTGACTATTTATACCGGAATGAACGGTTATCTTAATTCATTAGAGTTGAAATAAAAAGAAAATAAGATAGACCAAAAACCTTTCTTTGATTTGAACTCACCCAATCAACAATCCTTCGATTCTCAAATCAAAAGAGAATAGAATAAATATATTCAATACATATTAATTAGATTGAATGCCAGAGGTCATTCTCTAAGGAACTGGCAAAATAGCCCCGTAACTTCGGAGAAGGGTGCCCCCTCACAAAGGGGGTCGTAGTGACTAGGCCCGGGCGCTGGTTACCAAAAACATCATAAAAATATATATACGGTATACTTTATTATGGTATTTACTTGGGATTGTGTTCGGTTCATTTTTACACATGATTTTTCATGTTATTCCCCTTTTATTTTGAGTTAGTTCTTGACTTTTTATAGCTTTTTACTTCCTTTTTGTGTTTTCTTAGATTTTACCTTGGTTAGGATGAAAATGAGCTAAAAGTGCATTATTGGTTATAAATTCTGTTTTTGTTCATTTTCGTAGGTCAACTTCTTGGCCTGGGATCAACATGCTCTGGTGCTCGGATGAGGTGAAGATCTTCATGAGACTTGTTCCAATGGATGTTACCTACAACATATCCAAATTTGAGCTCCATTGGACAAGTATTCCTATCCAACCAATCCAACATGTTACCACAGCTCTGGAAATCGGGAATTGGCCAGCTTTTACCTCCATTGTATCATCTTGATTATTCTTGTTACCATAACACTTGGTAACAAGAATTTACCTTAGTAGATGAGATATTTTCTGAAGCATTTGGCATATTTGTGAGGACAATGCTTCATCATTTGCAAGGGGACAAGAAGATAATGGGTGAAGACTTTGCATTAGAATACTAAAAGTAAAAGCTGGAAAGGAGGAGAGAGGGAAGCAAAAGGAAGTGCAATCTGATATTGGAGAGGCTTTTGAACGGGGGTATTGGCATCAATTCGATATTCTACACATTAGAGCAGATTTTGGAGACCTTGGAGCTAGGAGAAAGCCAAGGTGCAGCCAAGCAAGTGGAGAAGAAAGCTTCCACCATTGATGACCTTGAAGCTTTCACAATTTTTCTCAAAATCTGTAAACTCTTTCTAATTTTATTTTGAGTTTGTATTTGGAATAAGTATGAGCAACTAAACTCCACAGCTAGGGCTTAGGTTGAAGCCCTAAACATGATTACCTTATTGTTTTGATGCTTGAGTGTATGAATTTCTAGATATTGTTGATGAATTCCAATTCACCAAATTAATCTATCCTTGATGTGTGTTTTTCCTTGGTTGGCCATCTTTGAAAGCATGCTTCTTGAGATTGTTGGGATTATGTGTATCTTTCATGTTATCCTAAGCAATAAATGGATGAAGTAAGAGTCATTCATGTGAATTGGTTTCTTGAATACCTATTGTAAATACCATGCTATTATGATTCTTGTGATGTTCATATTCTCTTTGAACTTAATGGGTTTTTTCTTGTAATTGAATCAAAGTACTAAGCACCCCTAGATTCGGATTATAGGGAAGGCACAAGTATTGTAGCACTCATACTGCACTTTACGTATATTAGAGAGAATCAATGCGTCTTGAGTCACTCGTACTGATCTTGATTGTGAACATTTTCATCAACACGTCTAGAGTTCATCACTTGAGTATCCATGAACTTGGGTAGAATTTTTAGGGTGGATTTGCCAAAACCCTAGTGTTTGTTACATTTTAATTCCATTCTTTGATAACTCATCTATGCCATTCTCATTTAAATTCAAAGTTCATTTACTTTCATGCAATAGAAATAGGTCACTTGAAACAAATCAAACCCCCCCCCCCCCAAATGTGTGTGTAAGTTGTGTGTTTGACACATTGTGTGTCTTGTTTACTGAATTTTTTTTGTTTCCGTAATTGTTTTGGACTTTTGGTCCGCGTTGTGTTCTTGAATTTTCTGTTCTGAATCCAACCGTATAAAGAACGTGAATTTTAGACAAACGGTTGGAAAGTTATAGGCAGAACACTGGACAGAGGTCGAAACTGAAAAGCAGGAGAAACTACTCTGCAAAACGACCGGTCGCTTTACCTGACGACCGGTCTCTCATCACGTCAAAATTTGAGTTTCAACTCTGCCCAAAACGACCGGTCGTTACTGTTCACGACCATCGTCCACTGTTCACTATTTTAGCATGTTCACATGTGATAAAGTGGTGATAGAAAATGCTGTTTGTGTTTTTCTTTAGTTTTCTTGTGTTGTTTCATTTCTTTTGCACTTCTTTACTTATTTTTAGTTTCCATTTTGCATTTGTGCATTTGTGGTGTGTCAATTAAGTGTTCTTTACGTACTCAAACTAGAACTTATAGGAAGCCGACAAGTTCTTCGTGGGATTGAACCCGTACTTACATAATCTATACTTCATTAGATTCGTGCATTTGCGGGTATTTTTAATTGGTTGTTTGCACATTAATTTGTGTCCTTTTATGAATGCAACAATTTTTGGCGCCGTTGCCGGGAACTGGCACGGCTGCTTATCCTGTTTTGTTTGAGTATGTTTAGAGTACTTAGTTTTATTTTTGTTTATTGATTGTTGTTTCATTTTATCTTGATTTGTTTTTGTTTCTTTTTCTTATATGAACATCCGACGAGTCACCTCCACCATCACCAATGGCAGCCGCAACTGAAATTGTGGAACTTACTATGCAAGAATACTCCAATAAATTTGTGATGGAGGAAGCAAATGCATTTGGCTCATTTAAGAATGAGTTGACTATGAATGAATATTTCCAACAAACATACAATCCAGAATGGAGAAATTATTCGAACTTCTGGTGGACCGACAATCCAAATTTTCAACAAGGGCCATATCAACCATATGAAGGCCAACATAATACTTGTCCACCTCATGGTCAACCTCAACATTACAATCTACCACCACTTAGCCAATCTCAGCAACAACCTCAAGGACCGACTTTGGAAGAACTTGTTGCTTCAATGGCTAGAACCACAGATACTTTCATGAATGAGACAAAAAGCTACATGCAAAGGAATGACGCCACATGCAGAAGAGAGATAATGCCATAGCCAATCTAGAAAATCATGTGGGGCAAATTGCTACAGCTTTGAGTCAAAGGGAATCCGGGAATAATGCCAAGCCAAACAGTGATTAATCCAACCGGGCATGAGTATGTTCAAGCGTTACCTTAGAACTGGTAAGGTAATTGGTGAGGTTGATAATTTTGAAAATCTGATTCAAAATGATGATGAGATGCAGGTTGAGCAAGTGATTATGCCTAATGAAAAGGATGAAATCAACAAAGAGAAAGATAAACAAGCAGCTTCTTCATCCGAATGGATCCCAAAGCATGAACTTGCGAGAAGGGCAAGAAAGGAGAAGGTAAGTCGTGAACCTCCTGATGAAGATATCTTACGTGCTCCTTTTCCTCAAGGCTTATGAGTTCCAAAAAAAATTCAACATGCCAAGGACATATTGGAAACTTTCAAGAAGGTGCAAGTCAACATTCCTCTCTTGGATGCATACAAGCTCAAGGAATACGAAACTGTTGCATTAAACGGAAGAGGTTTCTGTTGTTTTGCAAAGGAAGCCCCCTCCTAAGTTACAAGATCCAGGAAGTTTTACAATTCCTTGTGTAATTGGTGATAAATTGTTTGAGGAACCTTTAATTGATTTAGGTGCTTCAATTAATCTAATGTCTTATTCTATTTTTGAAGTACTAGAGGAAGACAAGCTGAACATCCATGTTCCAAGTACCAATCATATGTTCAATTTCATTCCTTCTACTCAAGTGAGAAGGCCACCCGATCCTAAATACGTGCCTCCTCCATCTAATCCACGTATAAAAAAGCGCTTAAAATTGCTTTTGAAATCTACTCATGCGCATAAAAAGAAAAAGAATACGAAATGGGTAGATTAGATGGCAAAGGGATTTGAAGAAACTTCATGTTCGGCACAAGGAGGCGATTGAGCCAAAACCCCCCAAGTGACCATAGTATGTTGGAAGTCCGGCAAAAGACTTTAAACTTAGCGCTTCTTGGGAGGCAACCCAAGATGAATAGAAGAAGTTTGTTGTCGTCCTAATCGCTTCAAAGTGGAGTTTCTCTAGACTCAAACTTTATTTTTATTTTATTTTATTTTATTTTTGTGTTAGGGTTACAATTTTCCAACCAAGGTAATTTCAAATTTCTTGTTGTTTCTCTTTGTTTTCCTTACTTTTTTTTTCTTTCCTTTACTTGTTTGTGTTTCTAACTTGTTTTTTTTTATAGTGGTTTGTGGTTGTTTATTTTCTTTTTGTTCATCCCAATTTTTCTATATGACATTGTTTAATCTTAAATCTCCATAAGTTATAAACAGTGTTTCATATAAGTTTGGGAAGTGTTTTCAATTCATTAATGCACATTCAGGAATTGGGCGTGAATGCTTATTCTATTTCATAGCATGTGATTACAAACACAATAATGAAAAGCGTACATAAAATTCATAATCACATGTTCATTATTGCATTCTGCGCCACCTTAGGCTTCTGCTAATTGCCTCTCTTTGTTCTTGCTTGTAGAACCTGCAACAGCTCTACATGATCTTCATTCCTTTTCTCCAGCATCTCTACATGCTGGTTGGCACTGTAGAGCCGCTTCTCGAGGTCCGCCACCTGAGCTTTCAGGGCCGCCACCTCCTCACTCAGTGCCCCGCACTCTCATGTTCTCGCTAGTAGGCGCATGCCTAGATTTGTGGCGGAGACCGCATTGAGCACTCTTAGATTGTGGGACTCGTCCACTGCCATCAAGTCAGACCTCTGCGCCACATGCAAATGATCCGCACTGAAGTCTCCTGGCCAGTCATGCCTTCAGACGGTCCTCCCTCACCGCACCGCCTCAGAGAAGTTTGAGGCCGAGCCATGATGGTATGAGGAGTTTGGGAAGATAAGGTTTGGAGGAGCCCTTCTCCGGGCATTTGGTGGTGCAAGCGACAACTCAAGGTTCAGGTCATCAATGGAAGTAGCTGATGATGCCATTGATTTTTATGTCTTGAACTATTTGATGGTTTTTCTTGAGTTTGCAGGATGAAATGCAGGGTACTCCTCCTTTCAATGAGAAGTGGTTTAAATAGACATATGCTCATAAAGGAGCCGACACCACTTTGCATTTCTTGCCCAATTTGCGGTTGCGTCAGTTAAAAGGGAAGCATTTCAACTTTCACTTTACTTTCTTTTCCTCCCTCTTTTTTGGTGCATTGTGTTTTGATTTATTTTTAGTTTGTCGTCTTTGTTTTATTTTAGTTGGGGAAGTGTGCTCTTTTTCTTTTTAGTTTGTCGCATTCCCTTTTATTTAAGTTTGGGAAGTGCGTTTTGTTTTTCTTCTTTGTCTTTTGCAACTTTCTTTTCTTTTATTTCCGAAAACGAGAAAATTGAAAAAAAAAATTACACGGAAAGGGCAAAGACAAACAGGCACACCAATAATACATTAGAAATCATTCTTTCACAGGTGCTCGTGTCTCGACCATAGGACCTTTGGGTTTAGCCCTACGGCTATCCTCTTCCGGGGCTTCAGGCACAGGTATCTTGGGGCTCATCACTCGAGCTCCCAAAGATTGCACTCTTAGCTTCAGCGTAACCACTCTCGTGATTCTGTTTTCTTGCGCTTACCCGGTCGGTCTAGGTCATCCAGCTTGCTTTCTCATGTCATGAGCGTAAACACTTACCATCTTTGAGAGATTTTTGTTCTCTTCCCGCAACGCTTCCAGCTGTTCGATTCACCTCTATTATCCTTGCCCTTTCTTTTTTTAAACTTTTAATAATACTCTGGCACTCTTCAACCATACTTCGCTCTCCGCCAACTGACCTCTTAGCACCTCCACCTCATGGGACTTCGCGATTAGGCGATGACCCACACTTGCGACTGTTGCTGTGCTTTGTACACTTAGTGCCAGAGCATCGCTCACGACCCGGTTGTCATCCCTTGCTCCCAGCACCCGTATATCCTTAGGAGTCACTAGATTTCTAGCAACTCCAAGGGCAACATCGTTGTCCAGCGTGTATGAGTCATTCACTGTCACGTGCCCCCGTGTAGAGGCAAAGTAGGGCATCCACACTGGTGCCACCCTGCTTGGCCCCGAAGTCTGAATCCAGTGGAGCTAGGTTGAGATCCAACGAGAATGGGTAGGAAGAGGCCATTTGAAATTCCTTTTCTTTTGTTCTTTCTTTTCTCTTTTGTGTGTTTCTGAGTTTGTGTGTTTTTCCCCAACTCTTTCTCTTCTTCTTTTATAGAGTTAGTTTCTACGTAACCCTAGCCGCTGCGCTTCTGCGTTTTTGCGCGGCCCTTACCGACTATCACCTTAGGTCGCCTCACCTCTCCCCAACCCCTTTAATTGCATTTCTGCCTTTCAGCGCTTTCGAGAAGCGAAGTCGTCACACCTTCCTATGAAGCCAATAATTCTGGCTTGGGACCTCTGCTTGTCGACACGTCCCTCGCTTGGTTGCCCGTGACTCACGGAGGAGCCGAGACATCATGGCCCACTTTTTTCTATTTTTCTGAGTTCTCGCTCTTTGTGCTTCTGACTTGGTTTCTTTGTTTTATTTACTTTCTTCGCTTTTGGGCTTTCGTTTGGGTTGGGTTTTCATTTTGGTTTGTGCGTTTCTTTGGGTTTGATTTCTACGTGCGTAGGACTATTGTTAGGGCTTACTGTTCTATTTTAGTTTGTTTTATTTTGTTTGGTTTTGTTTTGTTTCATTTTGTTTTGTTTTGTTTTCCAACCGTGTTGTAGTTGTTTTTCTTGTTTGTTCTTGTATCTACTTGCTTTATTCCCATTATTTCTTGTTATAACGTTGTTGATGCCTAAATTCTTTAACATTGAGGACAATGTTTATTTCTAAGTTTGGGAAGGGATAGCAAGTCTTTTTCGTTTCACTTAAATTATTGCTTTCTTTTATTTTGTTTTCTTTTCAGTTTTGAGTCTTTTTGTTTTCAAGTCACTTTCCGGACATATATGATGAGATTGTGATGAATGTTTACATGACTTGATTAAAAATGTAAATAAATAAATATAAAAAAAAATTAAAAAAAAATTATTATTCACTAAATGGCATCGTTCTAGCATGATATGTTTGAAACCCTCTATGCACTTGCCATTTGTTTCATAATTCTCCAGGTTGAGGGACTTGCATGATCCAAAGAATTGTATCAAGCATGAATTAGACTTGTATAACCATATAATGTGAGCTTTGAGCCTTATACTTCAATTCATGAGTGTTACACATATTCTTATCTTCTTGTCATCCGAGTTATTGTTTGATCTCATTATTCATTGACTTGATTGAGCACTTAAAAGACATTCACTCTTGTGCAATTTGATTACATGACATTTGAGAAATGATATTAAGGCCCTCTTTGGACCGTTTGTGCCTTTCAAGCTAACCCTATGCATGCTTAAGCATGATTTTCCATTGTTAACCACCTTGAGCCTATATGTATGCCTTTTCTTTCAAGTAACCAATTTTTACTTCTAGCCTTAACCTAAAAAACAAGAATTTACCTTTCTAAGGAACTCATGAGCTTTAATTTAGATGTGTTTTTCATGCTAAGTTTGGGAAGGGTTATTACATTTCGAAAAAAAAAAGTACTTCACTCAAAGGGTGAAAGAAAAAGAGAAAAGTTGTGGTTATTTGGCAATGGAATTCAATTTCAATTCCATGTTTCTTGGTTGGCCTAAAAAAAATAAAAATAAAATAATAATAATAATAAGTGAGTGAAAATCTCAAGCGTGATGTTTCAAAGTCTTTTAGTCAGTGATTATATGCTCTTACATTGTGAGTTTCTTGGACTTTGTTGTATCCATATCCTTCATTTCTTACTCACCTTACACCCTTAGCCCCATTACAACCTATAATAAAGACCTAAATTGATCCTAAATGTCATGTGATTGAATTGCACACGTTCCTCTTCTTTTAAGTGTTTAGCATCCTTCTTGAGATCATATTCGTGCATGTTTTGCAGCTTGCTAATTTGGAGTTAAGTCCCTTTTGGTTTAACTCTATTCTCATGTCTATTATTGAGTGATGCATTGTAACTCTCTTCCGAGTGATTCATTTGTGAGAGGACAACTTTGGTGAGATTTGAAGTTACTTTTGTGCTTGGTATGATTTTTGAAGTTGTGTGAAAACTGAAATTGGAGAATGAGTTCCATTTGGCCATCACACTACTACACTTGAGCATGTTGTGTTCTGAACTTTGTTGCCTTGTGAATGATGTCTAAACTGAGTTTTTCTTGTGAAAACTTTTGAGTCGTTTGCATGAGTCGCTCTCTCTTTGGAAAGTGTTCGGAAAGTTTTGTTTCGAGTCTTGTTTTAGTTTATGTTTTGCTCGAGGACTAGCAAAAGATAAGTTTGGGAAGTTTGTTCGGTTCATTTTTACACATGATTTTTCATGTTATTCCCCTTTTATTTTGAGTTAGTTCTTGACTTTTTATAGCTTTTTACTTCCTTTTTGTGTTTTCTTGGATTGTACCTTGGTTAGGATGAAAATGAGCTAAAAGTGCATTATTGGTTATAAATTCTGTTTTTGTTCATTTTCGTAGGTCAACTTCTTGGCCTAGGATCAACATGCTCTGGTGCTCGGATGAGGTGAAGATCTTCATGAGACTTGTTCCAATGGATGTTAACTACAACATATCCAAATTTGAGCTCCATTAGACAAGTATTACCTATCCAAACAATCTAACATGTTACCACAGCTCTGGAAATCCGGAATTGGCCAGCTTTTACCTCCATTGTGTCATCTTGATTATTCTTGTTACCATAACACTTGGTAACAAGAATTTACCTTAGTAGATGAGATATTTTCTGAAGCATTTGGCATCTTTGTGAGGACAAGGCTTCATCATTTGCAAGGGAACAAGAAGATAATGGATGAAGACTTTGCATTAGAATACTAAAAGTAAAAGCTGGAAAGGAGGAGAGAGGGAAGCAAAAGGAAGTGCAATCTGATATTGGAGAGGCTTTTGAACGGGGGTATTGGCATCAATTCGATATTCTACACATTAGAGAAGATTTTGGAGACCTTGGAGCTAGGAGAAAGCCAAGGTGCAGCCAAGCATGTGGAGAAGAAAGCTTCCACCATTGATGACCTTGAAGCTTTCACAATTTTCTCAAAATCTGTAAACTCTTTCTAATTTTATTTTGAGTTTGTATTTGGAATAAGTATGAGCAACTAAACTCCACAGCTAGGGCTTAGGTTGAAGCCCTAAACATGATTACCTTATTGTTTTGATGCTTGAGTGTATGAATTTCTAGATATTGTTGATGAATTCCAATTCACCAAATTAATCTATCCTTGATGTGTGTTTTTCCTTGGTTGGCCATCTTTGAAAGCATGCTTCTTGAGATTGTTGGGATTATGTGTATCTTCATGTTATCCTAAGCAATAAATGGATGAAGTAAGAGTCATTCATGTGAATTGGTTTCTTGAATACCTATTGTAAACACCATGCTATTAGGATTCTTGTGATGTTCATATTCTCTTTGAACTTAATGGGTTTTTCTTGTAATTGAATCAAAGTACTAAGCACACCTAGATTCGATTATAGGGAATGCACAAGTATTGTAGCACTCGATCCTGCACTTTACGTATATTAGAATTGTTTAGGGTGGATTCCGAAACCCTAGTGTTTGTTACATTTTAATTCCATTCTTTGATAACTCATCTCTGCCATTCTCATTTAAATTCAAAGTTCATTTACTTTCATGCAATAGAAATAGGTCACTTGAAACAAATCAAACCCCCCCCCCCAATGTGTGTGTGAGTTGTGTGTTTGACACGTTGTGTGTCTTGTTTACTGAATTTTGTTTGTTTCCGTAATTTTTTTGGACCTTTGGTCCTCGTTGTGTTCTTGAATTTTCTGTGCTGAATCCAACCGTATAAAGAACGTGAATTTTGGACAAACGGTTGGAAGTTATAGGCAAAACATGGGCAGAGGTCGAAACTGAAAAGGAGAAAACGACTCTTGCAAAAACGACCGGTCGCTTTTACCTCGACGACCGGTCTCTCATCACGTCAAAATTTGAGTTTCAACTCTGCCCAAAACGACCGGTCGTCACTGTTCACGACCGGTCGTCACTTGTTCACTATTTTAGCACTGTTCACAGGTGATAAAGTGGTGATAAAATGGTGATAGAAAATGCTGTTTGTGTTTTTCTTTAGTTTTCTTGTGTTGTTTCATTTCTTTTGCACTTCTTTACTTATTTTTAGTTTCCATTTTGCATTTGTGCATTTGTGGTGTGTCAATTAAGTGTTCTTTACGTACTCAAACTAGAACTTATAGGAAGCCGATAAGTTCTTCGTGGGATTGAACCCCGTACTTACATAATCTATACTTCATTAGATTCGTGCACTTGCGGGTATTTTTAATTGGTTGTTTGCACTTTAATTTGTGTCCTTTTAGGAATGCAACAGATTGTAGTTGAATTGGTCAGAGCACTGCCCTGTCAAGGCAGAAGTTGTGAGTTCAGCCCCGTGAATCCGGACAAATCCAAATCCAATAAAAAATTGTATCAATTCATTTCTCTATTTTTTGTGAAAAGAAGTACAAATAGCATAATTTAATTCCTAACGCGATCCCTCTTCTTTTAACTCAGTGGTAGAGAAACGCCATGGTAAGACATAAGTCGTCAGTTTCAAATACAATAAGGGGCTTTGATTTTTTATAAATAAAAAAAACTTTGGCTGTAGTATTCATATTTGAAGTGAGAATAAATATATTGTTAATATTTGTAATAAAGTAGTATCACAGTAACAAACCGTAGTTACTTGTGTCTACGAAATTTCATCAGGAGAGGTTATTTTATTTTATTTTTAATTTTAAAAATATAAAATTAGTTTCTTTACTTTTGTTTTGTGGCCAACTTCTTTAATTTAATATATGGGATTAAGTAATATCTTAGCTTTTTTGAATTACTTTAATTAGTAATTATTATTTCTTTAGTGAATATTTAAATATGTTACTTATTTAATTCTCCTGTGCAAAAACCGAAAAACAAATTACTTATTTTTGTTTTGGTGTCTTAATTATATTTCCCCAAAGCCCAAGTCCCATATTTTCTATCCCGACAAAATTCGCGAGACATGTCTAGGTTAGGTTCGGTTAAATCATACTAACCCAAGATTGAAAGTGAAACCTAAATCGTAAAGCCCTAGGTCAAGTTACATGATTATCCAACCCTAATTCGAGTCCTAAGGGCCCTACAGTTAGGGATCGAGGCTTGCAAACGGTTTTGGAACAAGTTCGGATGAGTTCGAAAGCTATGGTGTTTGGTTCGAGACATGGATTTTCGGTTTAGAGACTAAAGTTCCGTTTTTAGAATACCAAAATAATTTTCTAGAATTTTTAAATAATTGAAACTATTTATAAAATAATTTTAAATTCCATAAAATTATTTAAGATAATTAAATATAATTAAGTAGTATTTATTAACTAATTTTTATGAAATTAATTAAAATATTTAAATACTAATTCTTCATTAAATAAATAAAAGTAATTAAAACATAATATATTCAATAAAAAATTAGTTAAATACCCATTTCTAGACATAGTTCTATAAAGAAACCCTATACCATTCAATATATATATATATATATATATATATAAACACATCCAAAATAAACCCAAAAAATGATAGCTGTTGATTTCTTAAATTCAACAGGCTATGTTGGATTACTGTTTTTCCCTTTTGCTTTGTTTATTAATCAACTCAATCTTCATCAACACACATCTCGAACTTTCTTCTTCTTCTTCAATAGTTGAGCTCTGCTTCTGGCTTTTCTTCTAGTCCAATTCCCATTTAATCTTCATCATCTCCACCACAGCCCTCGCTGACTCCATCACCACAACCCGTTGCCGATTCACCTTCGCCCAAAACTCTATCTTCAATTTCCCTTCCTTCATCTCCGTCGAACGCTCCAATGAATGCACCATCCTTCTTCATCTCCGATGCTACCGCAATCATCTCTGTCTCAATCTCCGTCTGGCCGACGACACACCTCTACTTCCTTCTCCAGCATCGTCGAATTCGAGCGATGTCAACCACATCAACCTCAATGTAGACGGAGACGGAACTAAGAACTCCTCTAGATGAATGAGTCCGGCAAAGAAGGCAGGGAACGTACTTGGATTGATCGTTGGATAAAATTCATCAATCTCAGGAAGGATACGCCACCAAAGAGAGATTCTCTAAGAACTACTCAGTCTCTCATACACAAAAGCTCTTAGAGGTTACTGTGAAATTTTTAATTTCTCGTAATTTTTTGTTGTTGTTAATTTATGTGTTTGCTTAGTGTATGATTGAATTGAGATTTTGGCAATGGTGATATGGTGATTCAATTTGATTCTTCATTCTAGTCATTGCTGTATTGCTTTTTCTATTTTAGAATGATATAATATTTGGAATTAGAGATTTAGAATTCATTATGCTTGTTTTTCTCATTGTTGTTGACTTGTTTGGCTCTGTCTGTGTATGCTATCTAATGTTTGGTTACTGAGAAAATTGAATAAAAGAAAAGAAAATTGATAATTACTGTTCTTGAATTTAGATTCTCAGTGATCTAGGTTCTTTGTGATTTTAATGTGTAAAACACTATTTAGTGTTAACTTGGTTTTGATGTTTGGTACTGTTTGGATTCTTTATTGTACCTATTATGCAAATGAAATGACGTAGTTGTTAACTTACAGTAAGTGGTATGAACAATTGTTATACCTGTTTATACCCTGCAACTGAGATGATTTCTATGGCATAGTATTAACAGTGCACTTCTATGACATAATATTAACAGTGTACTTCTATGGCATAGTATTAACAAATTTTCAGTAACAAAGCATGCTCTATATATAGTTGTGCACTTGAAGTTTATGATATGCATAATGTAATTTTTACTAGGAAGATAGTGTTATGACATAGTACTAACAGTGTTATGACATAGTACTAACAGTGTTTTTTCTTGTGAAATTGTGAACAATTGGAGGTGCTTTCTGCAAAGGATATTGGATGTCTTCCTGGGCTTTTTTTTTTTTGGTTGTGTTTTTTGAGTTTTTTTGTATGAAATTGTATTAACAATGTACTTATATGACATGGTATTATCAATGTACTTCTATGATATGGTATTAACAATGTATTTCAGGCTTGATGGGCTTGTTTTGGGTTTTTTTTGAGTTTTTGTGTTGGGCTTATTTTAAGTTAATCAATGGCAATCATGTAATTTATAGGAACTTCAACACTCATTTATTATGTAGTAAATGGATTTTGGGTGTGTTTCTAAAGTGCATTCCATGTGAGGTTTTTTTTATAATTTCAACCCCTATTTTGGGTATATTAATGAAGCTCCCTATATCATTATCCCAGTGGTCATAGGCACAGCAGGTAGGCCTGGGCACGGTTCGGGTCGGGTCCAGATTTGGCCAACCCGTGGAGTTGAATTGATGTTGATTTCGGTTTTTGGATTGGGTCGGGTTTAGGTGAAAACTCGAAATTGAGCCAAATTGAAAATGGGTTCGGGTCTCGAGTTGGTTCTGCTTTTTGATCGGTTTGGGCTTGGGCCCAATTTTATATTTTCAAAAGCCCAAATTATATTTAATTTCAGCCAAAAAAAAGCCCAAATCGAATTCTCTTTCAGCCAAAACCCTTTTTTTGTTGTCAAATTTCCAAAACCTAATAAGTTCTTATTAACAAGCCCAAATCACATTTTCACCTCTCTTTCAAATCCTAAAATTATGCAAATTCAACCTATAAAAATCCATCATTCCAAGCATGCAAATTCAATGTATAAAAGCAATACATCATTCCAAGCATGCAAATTCAATGTATAAAAGCAAGCAATTACAAAATGAAACTTACAAACCATTACAAAATGAAACTTACAAACCATTACAAAAAATAACTTACAGATAAAGCAAGCAATCCAAATGAAACTTATGAAATATTACAACCCATCACAAAAATACACATAAAGTCTAAAGATAATATCCTTGCAAAAAATCAGCTGTCTCCATTCTTCCAAAAGCCTTAACAAAGCAACCTACATAACACTTAAAAGAATTAACACAAAGTTTCACCATAAACAAATCATAATTAAAACAAGATGCAAGAAAAATACATTCCAACATATCTTCATCACACTAAGAAGGGAGAGTCTTATTCAAATTTGTTGTGGATGTTTTACTCACCATTTCTACAAAAAAATAATAAAATAAATCAAACCAATTTGAGTTAGAACACATAAAAATGAGAAAATAATCGGATTCAAATATACTTATACAAATGAAAACATTACCCATTGCAATTGCTTCATAAAACTCCATCTCCTCAATGGTTGGCACATATTGCAATGAAGATATATCTTCGGACCTTATCCAATTTTGAGAGCAAATCAAAGCCTCAACCATCATAGGAGACAATGAGCTTCGAAACGAGTCAATCACTCTCCCACTTGTGCTAAAACAAGACTCCGAAACTATTGTGGAAGTAGGGATTTTGTGATGGTGATGGATTTTGTGATGCTTTTCCCGGTACTAGGTTCTAATGGTGATGATGTTGGATTTTGTGATGCTGCTCTAGGAGGTAGGTACAGCAGCATCACTACAAGGTAGAGAACCATCATTCCCATGCATTTGAGCCTCATTAGAAGCAGGTTCCTATTCATAAACAGATTAAAACCATATTTAAATACAGCCAAACAAAGTATTACTACCCATAAACATATTAAAACATATATCCTATTTAAAAAAACACATTGAAACTGTCAAAACAGCCAACAATGCTTAACAACTGTGAATGAAAAAAAAAAGGGTTAGGTTACAAACAAGCTTCATTCCTTTCATAAATTCAAACCAAATACCCTTGCTCTAAAAAACATTCCTAAAATTAAAACCAAAATTTGAACTGCATGTCTTAATCTTTAATATGTAACTAACCATAATTCGTTCAAAAAATTGAAGTATCATGCATGAACTAAACTATGTCAGATTGCAAATATATCATCACTCTTCCATATATTCTTTAATAAAAATAGAAACTAACCAATCAAAACAGACCTAGCATGCAGCACAACCTATTTAACAAAAGGAAACATAAACATAATTAACACAGCAACATAACAACAGAATAGCAGCAAGAAACAGAACCTAATTTCATAAAACAAAAATTAATTGGTAGCAGCCCTAATTAGAATAATTTAACAAAAGAACCTAAACCACCAAATCAACCACCAAATCAACAAGCCTAATTTAAAACAGAACCTCAACCAACCACCAACAGAACCTCAACCACCAAATCAACAAGCCTAATTTAAAAGAAAACAAACCCTAAATTCAAAGGAACAGATCCTCAACCACCAAATCAACAAGCCTAATTTAAAAGAAAAAAAAACCATATATTTAATTTAGAATAAACTCTAAATTCAAAGGAAGATGATGCTAGAATAAACCATAAATTTAATCACCTTTGACTCATATGAGAGAGGAAGAAATCGTAGGGGCTGAAGAATCGCAGGGCTGAAGGATGGAGGGCTCTAAGAATTGGCGGGCTGAAGGATCGCAGGAGAGGAAGAAATCGCAGGGCTGAAGGCGGCGTGATCGAGAGAGAGAGAGAGAGAGCTGATGCGGGTCGAGAGAAAGAGACCTGAGGCGGGTTCAAGCTCGAGAGAGAGAGAGCTGAGGCTGAGGCGGGTCGAGCGCAAGAGAGAGAGAGAGAGGTGAGGCGTCGCTCAAAAACGAAGAGAAGAAGATTGAGGCGCCACTTGGTCTTAGGTCAAAAACGAAGAGAAGGTTTCAGGACTGAGTGAGAGAGAGAGAGAGACTGAGAGAGTAGCGTAAGGGTTAAGCAAAAAAAAAAAAAATTGCATAAGGGATCTGGTGCAAGCACCCTCACACTTCCTCTTTTTTTGGCCAATCACACGAGGCCACATGTAAATTATATATATATTTAAATATTACCGGTTCGGTTCAGGTCCACGGTTCTAAAAAAATTAGAACCAGAGGCGAACCGTTGACTTTCCTTTCGGTTAGGTCTAGGTTTGACTTTTTCGGTTTGGTAAAAAAATACTCTTTTTCGATTTGGTTTGGATTGGTTCGGTCGGTTTGATCGGTTTATCGATTTTTATGCCCACCCCTAACCCATACCTGTTTTGGGTCCACAAAGATTAGGCGTAAAACAAATGTTAGAGTGAAATATAAGCGACATTCTTTGTATAATATTGCAATTACTTTAATTATTCTCCTCTACCCACCCTACAAACTATAAAAAAAAAAAAAAAACATGCGACATTAAACAACGGCTATTCTTTTAGACCATTTGAGAAACAATAGTTGTGTGTCCAAATAAATATTGGCTGGTTAGAACCATTTATTGTATCGATTTTATTTGTTTGATAGACTACTGATGGTTAAAACCTATGTTATATGCATTGGCGGAATGAGGATTTACCTCATAGGGTCATGGTGTAAAAGTGTAGAAATTTTTTTAAGAAGAAAATAACACTAAAAAACAAAAAGATAGTACTCTCATTCATAATTCATGATAAAACTAACAATACAAACTACAATTGTCAATATCTCATCTAACTCAATGGGTCTTGCTCTTGCACTTGAACTACCCCGATTAGATGAACTATTAGTTAATAATTTTATAGGGCTTAGAACATTAATTTAGGAGGGTTAACTATCGCGTGGGGGGGTTTGCTGGGGTTAGGGTTGGAGAGTAATCTAATTCGGGGAAGGGTTCGGAGGGTTAACTATCATGTATGGATTGGAGGGGGAAATATTTGGTCTTTTTTTAAAGGCCTAGCCCAAAACGGCGTTGTTTTTGCCATGTTATTTTTTAAAAATTGCATGGCTAAAATGATGTCGTTTTGCCAATGTAGTTATAAATAAAGAATTTTGTAGTGCACGCAGCACAACGTTGATGTAGCGGTGACATTCCGTCGAGCATCTAGTGTGTATTTGCAAGGGGTCACACCACCAGCTCAAGAGGACCTCCAAGCCTATTTCCATGGCTTTCAAGAGGTCGTGCGACCCAACTGTGGCTTCGCCACTGATTATAGATTTTAAATATCAGGTACCAATCTGGCCCAACTCTTAACAAATGACTTCATTAAAGGCATGTTTACTTACCTGGAAAGGGAATGTGAGGAATGAGAGTCTCATTATTGACCACTCATTTGTTTACTTGCACGTTAGGAAAGAAAAATGATGCAGAATCCACATATAATCATGACTTTGATTCCTAATATAGGGGCAATGGCATTTCAGATGGGGGCGGTGGTATTGTTGGGCATGGATGAATCGGAATGGATATTTTTCTACCTAAATTGCCCTTGTATATTTTGTGAAAAAAAACAAGTTAATGCCATTTTCTTTGAATATAAATATATTTATAATTAAACTTATAAAACATGATTATTTTTACAGAACTTGAAAAAAAAAAAATATTAGAGAACTTGAACAACAATGAAAAAATAGAGAACTTTTCTCATGTATTCTTTTTTGTTTAAAACAAAAAAATTTATCATTTGAAAAAATGTTTAGTTAAACAATTTGGTATTGGATTTGTTTTACAAGGGCATTTTGGTAATCAAATTTATTTTGATTTTGATTCTTAACAATAGTAAATAGTTTTAATGAGAATCCGTTTTGTTTTCATTCTATTTCATGGCAGTTAGTAAATAACTTAATTGGAATGCTTGATTTCGAATTCCTGAATGATCTGATTCATGTTTATCCCAATTTCTGATTAGTACATATGGCTAACTACTTCACAAAACAGAGTACCTATATTAACCTCTACGTTTTATTAAAAGATATATTAAATTTGAATATTCCTTTTCTATATTTTGTTTTATAAAAAAAACAGTCTACGCTGAAGTGAGAAGCTACTTAAACCCTTCAACCAGGGATTCTTTAAAAAAAAAAAAAAAAAAAAAAAAGCCCTTTCAACTAGGAGGAGTGAAAATGTTGTGGTCAGTCATCACAAAAGTATATGGAATTGAAAAATTGGTATGCACTTTCACGCAGATCTGAGAGGCCCAATCTTATTCTTTTAATTCGGCCTTGATAGATTCAAGCAGAAGAATCAAAAATCGATGAGCATTGGATTTTATCCACGTCAAGGACAAAACAAAATCCAATAATAAACTGCCACGTAGAAGAAGTAAACTCTATCCGTAGGATCATACATATTGGCAGCACAAGCTTCATCGGATAGGTCAAGCAGACTGGAGATCTCAAGTCGTCGGTGGGCCCGTCCGCAATTGCTAGTGTCTCCACGTCAAGGAAACAGAGCAGACCCAATAAAATCCAGCCACGTATCCAGAAACAAATCAAGAAGCGTTACTGGCTAAGAATGCTCGGAGACTGCAACACGATGATAATGGCTGCCAATGATGGTCACACTTCTTGTAGCTCTAGTGCGTGGAGGGGTATCCTTTATGGTGCCCAGATTATTCCTCATGGTACCACATGGAGGGTGGGCTCTGGTGATAATATCATATTCTGGACTGACAATTAGCTTAGCTGTGGGCCTTTGATCCAATATGCTTATATTGACATTTCTGATGATATGCTGCTTCTAAAGGTTAGTGACTACTTTGCAGATAACACATGGAATGTTAATTGCTTACTGGAGTGTCTGCCTGCTCATATTGTGCAATTGATTCTTTGTGTGCATGCTGGCTTCCATGAGAGTGGACCTGATAGATGCATCTGGAAACTCACTACTAATGGTAAGTTTTCTGTTAAAACAGCTTATGACATTTCCACTATGGTTGATGATCTTGTGATGTGGTCTTGGAACATTATTTGGAAGCTTCACATTCCTATTAGAATCAAGACCTTTCTTTGGGTTCTTTGTCATAAGAAACTTCTTACTAATGTTCAAAGACAGAAGAGGGGGCTTGGTCAAGACACTTCCTGTCCGAGGTGCCATTCTCAAGTGGAATCCCTTGATCATCTGTTTATTGATTGCAGGACTACCCAATTAATTGGGAAGGATTTTTGGGAGGATGATGAGGCTCCTAATTTTCCAATGATTGATTTTGATTCTTGGCTCCTGAAGAACTTAAAATCCCACATAACCTTTCATAGTATTCCTTGGTCGTTGGTTTTCACAGTCTATCTCTGGTTTGTTTGGAAATGACGTTGTAAGGTGGTCTTTGAGCAGAATTTTTCGACTCCGCCTAACTCTCGTCAAATCATTTTGAATTATGCTATGGATTGGTTTACTGCTTGTAGTCATACTCTTGATCTCGTTGTGAAACATCTGGTTCAGTTGCATTGGATTGCTCCAAAGCGTGGGATCTGGAAAATCAATCCTGATGGTAGCAGGAAAACTGAAACGGGTTGTATTGGTGCTGGTGGTATCTTGAGAGACTCTACTGGCAAGTGGTTAACTGGTTTTTTTGGGAATCTTGGTATTGGGACAATCCTTGAGGCTGAACTTTGGGGTGTCTTTTGGGGCCTCAATTTGGCTTGGAATATGAGCTACAGAAATGTGGAAGTTGAATGTGATGCTAGCTCTGTGGTGGCCCTTCTTCAGAATGCTCCTATATCTGATCATCCCCTCTTTAGTCTTCTAAACTGTTGTCATCTGAAAATTCATGGTGACTGGATTTACTCTCTTGCCCATATCTATCGTGAGCAAAATCGTGCTGCTGATCTTCTGGCTACCAAAAGCTATGACTTCCCTCTTGGTCTTCATATCTTTTCCTCGGAACCTGTCTGTCTTAGCACTGTCTTTGCTGCTGATACTAGCAATGTGGCTAGTCCTCGTTTAATTCCTTCTTTGTTGTCTCTTTGTTTGGGCTTTAGCCCTCCTCAGCACCAAAAAAAAAAAAAAAAGAAGCGTTGGTTCGCCACGCTGGCAAAACTAGGCGAATCTAATGGTTGCCGTTAACATGACGCTCTTCGTCGAAACAGCAGAGCTATGTATAAAAACTTAAGCTAGGAGACGTTGGTAAGCACTGAAACGGATTATCTCAGTGAGCGAAGTTACTAGAACAACTTCTTCGAGTGTCTGGGAGTAGTAAGATGAGGAAGTGGACGATCCCTTCCGCTCTGCTTCTGCTGTGCCTTCTCTCTCTCCTGCCGGATCAGGGTAAGCTAGGGTTTTCATAATCTATCGTTTCTGTTCATTTCTATAGATCTTGATTAGTCAATGCTGCATTGCTCTAAGTAAATGTTTCTAAATTTGGATGTTCATATTTGGAAGTTGAAATTGATTAGGGTTTTGGGGATCTATGTTTGTTCAGGTCGGAAATTACAGGCCAATGCAGAGGGTAGTTCTGAGGAGCTCGTAGATCCACCAAAGGTTGAGGACAAGATCGGGGCTGTTCCCAATGGTCTATCCACCGACTCTGACGTCGCTAAGAGGTGAGAGGTTTATCAATATCTGAGTTTTATGAATTTGAAGCCTCTTTAGCAGTTTCTGAATTGATGTGTATTACTTACTGCCACTGTAGGGAGGCCGAGTCAATCTCAAAGAGATCACTCCGCAGTAACGCGGAACAGTTTCAGTTCCAGGCAGAGGTGTCTCGACTCATGGACATTATTATCCACTCTCTCTATAGCAACAAAGACATTTTCCTCAGGGAGCTGATCTCCAATGCCTCTGATGTAAACCTTTGACACTAATTTATCTCGTACAATGTTTTATCATTGACCTGTCATGATTTCGATGCTAATGGAAAACTTTTCTCGATTTCAGGCGCTCGACAAGATTAGATTCCTTGCCCTTACAGACAAGGAGATTTTGGGTGAAGGCGATGACACTAACCTAGAAATACAGGTTAGTGGATGTTGCTTGCTTTGCTTTGAATTTATGAAGCATACCAAGCGATATATGTTATTGAATCTTGTTGGATTGTCTAAAAAATAACCTGTGCAGATTAAATTAGACAAGGAGAAGAGAATCCTCTCCATACGTGACAGGGGTATAGGTATGACAAAGGAGGACTTAATCAAGAACTTGGGAACCATAGCAAAATCTGGAACTTCAGGTATATATTGCTTTATATATTGAGTCTGAAAATTTCCAGCGGAATTATGTGTTAGTTATAATGATTTAATTCGTATTTACTTTGCTTGCAGCCTTTGTGGAGAAGATGCAGACAAGTGGTGATCTCAATCTTATTGGGCAATTTGGAGTTGGGTTCTACTCTGTATACCTCGTTGCAGATAATGTGGAAGTCATCAGCAAACACAATGATGACAAACAGTAAGTGTTTAAAACACATGTTACTCTTTCATTGATGTTGTTATGCTAACAGTTTTCTTGGGGCACACCTTAACTATTATATGATGATCATATAAATTTCTTGTGTTTCAGGCATGTTTGGGAGTCAAAGGCTGATGGGTCATTTGTAGTTTCCGAGGATACATATAATGAACCACTAGGACGTGGTACTGAAATTAGATTGCATCTTAGAGAAGAAGCAGGGGAATATTTGGAAGAGAGCAAACTAAAAGTAAGTGGTTCCCCATTTTATTTAATTTCAATTTTTACTTGCGTTGGTTCCCCATTTTCCTGGGTGCTGGTACAAGCTATTACTCCCTTCTTAATTATGCCTATTATATAACCATTAACGTTCTCATCTCTGTTACTTGGATGCTTTGTCCTTATTTTTGTTTTATGGTGCCATGATAATTTGATGATTGTTTTATTTTTTTTTGCAGGAGTTGGTGAAGAAATATTCTGAATTTATCAACTTCCCCATCCACCTCTGGGCAAGCAAAGAGGTTGATGTGGAGGTTCCTGCCGATGAGGATGAGTCCTCTGATGAGGAAGAATCACGTATGCACCCATTATTCAAATTCTTTTCTCAAATATGATTGTAAAAGCTTTTAGTGCTGATAGCAGATATTAATTATATTTCTAAGCATTAAAATTTCATCTGGTTCCATGCATATTCTTGCCTCCCTGCTTTTACCCAATGATTGCGAACAGCTGAAAGCAAATCCTCCGAGGAAGAAACTGAGAAAAGTGAAGATGAAGATGAAGATGCTGAGAAAAAACCAAAGACAAAGAAAATAAAAGAAACTACTTATGAGTGGGAGCTTCTAAATGATGTTAAAGCTATATGGTTGCGCAATCCAAAGGAAGTAACTGATGAAGAGTACACCAAATTCTATCACTCTCTTGCCAAGGTAATTTTCTTATGGTTGCATGACCTTGTAGAATGTTTTTGGGAACTAAATCACCTTTCATATTCTGTGTATTCATCAATTGCACATATTTATACTGTTCAACAGGATTTTGGTGATGAGAAGCCTTTATCATGGAGCCACTTTTCCGCTGAAGGTGACGTAGAATTCAAGGCTGTCCTGTTTGTGCCTCCTAAGGCTCCTCATGATCTATATGAGAGCTACTATAATGCCAATAAATCCAACTTGAAGTTGTATGTTAGAAGGGTTTTCATATCAGATGAATTTGATGAGCTTTTGCCAAAGTATCTGAATTTTTTGAAGGTAATGCAGGATATGTTTAAGTTCTTGCAATTAGGTTTATGAGATTGGATTGGTTTTTACATGCTTACCAAATCTGGTTTTTACATTGATAATCTTATGATCAGGGTCTTGTTGATTCTGACACCTTGCCACTCAATGTATCACGAGAAATGCTTCAACAACACAGCAGTTTGAAGACAATTAAGAAGAAGCTCATAAGGAAAGCCCTTGATATGATCCGTAAACTTGCTGAGGAAGATCCTGATGAGTCCAATGACAAAGACAAGAAAGGTATGGTGCACATAAAATTGCTTCTTGTTAATATTTGCAAGCAGTTTCTTTGTACAATTCTGGGAGTATTCAATCAGAGCGTACGATTTGTTATATGGTGCATTGATGTCATGTTTACTGCTTCCCAGTTGAACCTGCATTAATACCAACCCTTGAAAACCAACAACTTGAGCTTCATGTTTTGCTGTTTTTTGTAAAAGTCAGTGATGCTAACAGGGGGGAGAGTTACTAAGTTTGCATTAATTGTTCACTTATGCTTTGTGTTGAATTTTGATGCGAAAACAGAGCTTGAGAAATCCAGTGATGATGATGAGAAGAGAGGCCAATATACTAAATTCTGGAATGAATTCGGCAAGTCCATTAAGCTTGGTATCATTGAAGATGCGGCTAGCAGGAATCGTTTGGCAAAACTCCTAAGATTTGAGAGGTAAACATATTTTATGGTACTATTTATGTTTAGTTTTATTGGCAGCACTAAATGTTCATATACTCGCCTTCATGGGGTTGAATGACCAACTTTGAACTCTCTGGCAGCACCAAGTCAGATGGAAAATTGACTTCACTAGATCAGTACATTTCAAGGATGAAATCTGGGCAGAAGGACATATTTTACATTACTGGAGCCAGCAAAGAACAGTTGGAAAAATCTCCATTCATTGAGCGGCTTAAGAAGAAAAATTATGAGGTACATATAAAAGATATTCAATCTTTGCACTTGTTTAAATGGGGATATTTGTTACTTTCCCACTTGTTTGAGTCACGAGGAAGGGCTTTTTTTTTTTGTCTCTCTATTTACCTTCTATATCTATTGTTGCAGGTTATTTTCTTCACAGATCCAGTTGATGAATATCTGATGCAATACTTGATGGACTATGAAGACAAGAAATTCCAGAACGTGTCAAAGGAGGGTTTGAAACTTGGTAAAGACTCAAAAGACAAGGAAGTCAAGGAATCATACAAGGAACTCACTAAATGGTGGAAGAGTGCTCTTGCCAGTGAAAATGTGGATGATGTGAAGCTGTCCAACCGTTTGGCTGACACGCCTTGTGTGGTTGTGACATCAAAGTATGGTTGGAGTGCAAACATGGAGAGGATCATGCAGTCTCAGACTTTATCAGATGCTAACAAACAAGCATACATGCGTGGCAAGAGGGTCCTTGAGATTAACCCAAGGCACCCAATCATCAAGGAGCTCCGGGAGAGAGTAGTAAAGAATGCTGAGGTATGTTCTAGACTTATTCCCCTTCACTTACATGTTCAGAAATGTGAATGGAGGAAACATATATGAAGTTTCCGCAGAATGAAGATGTATGTGCATTCATGATCGTGTTAGCTTTTAAACGGTTTCCAACATTTATAAATGACTGGTGGGTCTTCATTGCAAAATATTTTCAAGAAATCTTGACCTATGTAACCTGGATTTCTCTCATTGGTTAAAATTGTTTCATTTCTGATTGAGTCTCATTTGGGGATCTGATCTTTGTCTTTGTTATGAAATCAAAATGGTTCATCATTTAGGTGGTTTACATGAATAAATAGGCACATTGCTATCAGAGGTCTGTTAAGCAATTGAAAGAAACCAAGGCCTATCCCTACTCTTATGGTTGGGTTTAAAAGCATGTCTTAGAAAAAAAACCATTTGTTGAATTGTTAGTGAATCCAGTTTATCTTATTCAATATTTTTTGCTTGCTCTTCAGGATGAGAGCGTTAAGCAGACAGCACAGCTTATTTACCAGACTGCACTCATGGAGAGCGGTTTCAATCTTCCAGACCCCAAGGATTTTGCCTCCCGCATCTACAGTTCAGTGAAGTCTAGCCTAAACATAAACCCTGATGTTGCAGTTGAGGAGGAAGAAGATGTTGAAGAGGTTGAGACAGAAACTGCTACAGATGAAGCGACAGCTACCCCTGAGGCTGATGCAGATACACTGAAGGATGAGTTGTAGGTTGCCTATAGCTGATAGGGTGGGGTGTTAAGGTCCAATGGGCTTTGGCTTTTCACGGTTCAGTTTCTGGAGAAACGGGAAATCGCTGCATTGCACTTTTTGTTTTCATTTGGTTAAGTTAAAGACATTAGGTAATAGATTTACTGTAATCATATAAACCAGAATTTTGTCTCCTGCATGTAGTTAATGAGTTTCAGAGAGACTATGCCATGTACTTTCTTTGCAAAATATAATGTTGAGTAATTGCAGCGTTATATACAGGCGGGCGCACGCTCTCTAATGTCTAGTGTGATATATCTTTGAGTTTTATTTATAATGCAGATTGTAGACAAGTTTATCTTGGCTGGTATAGGACCGAAGAAGAAAACTCTATCTTGGTTTAGGGTTTTTAAGGAACTGGCTCAGGGCCACAAACAATTCTTCAGATCTAAGTTTAGCAGGGAAGTGGTCAGATTTTCAAAAGTACCAAATGATATGATGGACCATAATTACATCTAATTGCGATCCGCGGGGTCAAAAACTTAAAAGAGACGAGAACTAGCAAAGCTTGTAGTTCCAGCGAAGTTTATTTTGTTTAGCAGCTGGTGCGCAACATTTCACCAACCAAATTACCTAGACTAGATGGATTCAAAGATAAGCAAACACTTTGTTTTTCACTGACATTGCAATCAAGTTGACGAATGAATTGGAATAATGGGATTGCCTCAATCTCAAAATGCTCTTTCTTTGATACTTCATTCGTACACTAACTTACCAATTGCTATCGTTCAAAAACCGTATCTTTATATACTACTCTATTCTAAAACTATATCTAATCTATATCGTCGTCTCTCTCCTATACTTTACAACCTCTGGAGTCTGGACTTCCTCATCGGCCTCCGAGGCTCGCACGTGCGTGCATATATATATATATATATATATATTATATAGGATAGGAGACTAAGAATGAAGCAACGATAGAGAAAGAAAGAGAAATAAAGTGGCAGAGGAAGCAACCAATGAAGTGTAAAGAGCAGAAGAAGAAAGGGTCTTCGTTGAGTCTCCAGTGAAAAAGTTCGGAAACCATGGAGGAGGACTGTTACTGTTTCCCACCACCGCAGGGAGCTCTCCTGTCGTCCCACTCCCACCTCCAGACCCGTTATTTGTTGTGGTTGTTGTCTGCCCCGACCCATTACTTGTTGTTGGAGACGTACTTGCAGATTTTTGACTGCATGCACCACATATAAATCAAATTATAAGCAGAGAAAATGTAAATGAGACCCACCCAACCCAACCCAACCCAAGTAGCTGATTTCTTTAAGAATTATTTATGGCTGTTTCTCTAACATTGAAGAACAATCAAAATGAATCAATAGTAATCTGCTTTCCTAGTAATGAGTAGCTGCTGGCTTGTGGCTCACAAAAGATTAGTATAATAGTACATGAAAAAAGTTGCAGGAAAAGCAAAACAGGAATATTGGGAAAGAAGATAACATTAATTATGAATAAAATATAAATTACCTTGTTGTGGGAGGGCAGAATGTTATGGTGTAATCAGCTCCAGTACAAGTAAATGTACTGCTGGCATCGTCATACGCGTAGCTATACGATCTGGGACACGCGGCTTTAAACATCTCTGAATACACCGACGGCTTACAAGTGTCGGGGGTACCAAACGCGCCGTTGCAACAATACTCCGGGCTCCCAAAAGCCTCACACGCACTCTTACACGCCGCACCGTCCCCGACCCGTAACTCAGCCGGGCACCGCTGGTTCAAGTCGGTTGCGCACCCGGTCGACAAACAACTACCTGACCCGCCGCTCGGCTCCACCATCATGGGTAAGTTGTAGCCGTCCACTAAGCTGACGTCGTAGAAATCCTGGTTGTCGGAGCCGCCGATCTTGAACTCGGCGAGAGTGGCTGGTGGGATAGCGCCGGCGCCATTGCACTCGACTTGGTTGGAGCCGCAGTCGCCGGTGGTGCAGGTGCTCTGACCGGTGGTGGGGTCGAAGTTGCAACCGGTTCGAGCCCAGAATCGGCCTGACCAGTTGGGTGGGGATTGAAATGAACGGGAGGTGCCGGGTTGGAGTTGGAGGCCGGTGCTGTCTAATCTGCTACTGCCGGCATTGGATAGAATTCCGGGCCATACAGTGTAGTCGCACTTGTTTATGATTGTAAATGTAGCTCCCGATATGCCTGTAACATGACATATATAGATCAAAGAAGAAATGTTATGTTTAATTTAAAACATAAATAATGTGATAAAAATATAAATTTAAAACATCTTGAGGAAATTAATATCGAGAATGAGTGCAATGCATACACACGTACCGTTGAAAATTGTAAACAAAATGAGGGTGATGTACAAAGGGGAAAAATGGATGATGGCCATCAGATTCAGATCCATTTTGGAGAATGAATAACTAGGGGAATTATCAGTGATTTTGGTGACGGTTGAAAATATTTTATTATGTACTGAAAGAATGCTTGTATTGACTGGACTAGATATCCACAGAGAGAGAGAGAGAGAGAGAGAGAGAGAGAGAGAGAGAGAGAGAGAGAGAGAGAGAGAGAGATTTATAAACTTGAAGAAGAAGATTAATAATTGTGATTAAGACAAATAATTTGAGAGAGAGAGATGGAAATGAATGCAGAATAGAAAACAGATTTTGAGGGTGAAGGAAGAAATCCGTGACTTGTATGTAATGCTTAATTGTGTAAGTAAGGGATTCATTTGGTGTGTTTTGTGGTTATATAAGGTAAGTATCTTGAGTTTATATAAATGATATTTGAGAAATTGCTACCTATTTTTGTGGGTTATGTGTGGGAAGTACGGGGTTGTTGTTATGAGATGTGGAAAAATGTGAGTTTTAGATTGTCGGTTTGAAGTGCTATAAGCACTACCCCGTGTACCTCCCCCTGGATTGTTACTTGATTATGAAAATGTGAGATACTTGAAAATGTTGAAACCCGGGAATCCTTGACGGGATGTTGCTGGAGACCCTTGATTGGGTAGTTTGAGCGCGTAGGGCTGTTTATAGACGTACGAGTCTTGATTCTTCTTCCGTACGTGCTGGCTGAGAGTTAGTCCCCTAGTTGGACGGCTCGTCCCTAGCCACATGGTCGTTTTGAGAGCTGTTACATGTGGACTAGTCAACAATCCCTGTGTGGATTGTTTCCCCGGTACAATTAGGTGTGTCATATACTTATATTATATCTCTTATATTGTATATATCTATATCTATGTATATATAGCTATGCAATTGTTCTTGTTTCTAGAGTGAGGATACTTCCCCGCTCGTCGTGCTAGTGGGCACATGTTTCGAGAGTTTGATTTGAGGTTTATAAGGAAAGGTTTGGATGGGTTGATTTGTTAGTTTCACTGTGGATTTCAGATTTAGCTCGGGTTTTGAGCAAACTATATATATATATATATATATATATATATATATATATGGCTATGATGGTTTTTAGTGCATTGGTTTTATGCATGGTTTTCTAAACGGTGAGGTTATATTACTTTGGTTTAATTGGAACTAAACTTTGTTTTGTCCACTCACAATTTTCTGTTTTGCGCCCCCAGTCAGGAGTTAACTGGAACGAGCAACAGAGCTGAGTCGTGTGCTCCTGAACCATGAACTTCAGTGCTCCGAGCTTTCGTAGAGCCTCTGTACTTTGTAAATTCGTTAAACTTCCCTTTCTACTTTTTTGTTGAATTTTGTTAGATATGCTCTGTTATTGTCATGTTAGGGTTTATTTTGTGAGGCCGGAGGCCATAGTTTGTAACAGTATGTTTTGTGTAATGCATGCTGGTTGTTGGGTTGTAAATTTGTTGTGTTTTAATATGTTGAATTTTTGGGATATGTTCTATTTACAGGGGAGATTCTGCCAAAATTTTGGTAGAAGTCTTGGTTCTTAGTAAGTGGGCCTGGCATTTGTAGGGTGCCGGATTTGTAGACGGGATCCGCTCTTTTCCGAGGAAATCCGGGGGCGGGTCCTGTCAATATTGGACCTATGAAGTTCTAGTTCGATTATGCCCAATTTTCGGTTTGGAACGATAAAAATATAAAAATGTGAAGAAGAGAGAAATAGGAAGAATAGAAAATTAGGAAGAAGGGAAAAATAGGTAGAAGATATAAAATAAGAGAGAAACGGGTAGAAATGATAAAGAGGTAAAGAGATAAAGATGAAGAGAAATAGAAAGAAATAGGCGGAAAAAAGAGAAAAGACGGAAGCGCAACAAGAATGAGTATAGTTTACCAAAAAAAAAAAAAAATAGTTAAAGTAGTTATTTAGTTGGGTATAATAAATTGGAACTAAAATAATTGGGTATTAATTGGGTTAAAATATAAATAATACTTGAAGTTACTAATATTATTTGAATATTAATTAGAATTATTAATAATTTTGAATATAAATAAATAAGTAAACTTAACATAATCTATTCAATTCGATTAGAACCGAATCCGAAGTGGTACAGTTCGATTTTTGAGCCTAACTTGACTCTTTTCCGATCTTTTTTGATTCGGTTCGGCTCGATTCATTGGTTGAAAACTTGAAATGCCCACCCCTAAGTGAAGCTTCAAAATTGCCGGGAAGCCAAACGGATCCCTAAAACCCTAGCCTCCCTCTACAGTTTGCATCACTAAAGCTTCGAATTTGGTCCAAAATCAAAGCACTCTCTGCTCTCCCGTTTCTCACTCTCTCTCTCAGTGGCGGATCCAGGATTGGAAAGCCAACTGGGCGGAACTTACATACTAAATTCAACTAGGGATGACAGAAATCCAAGCGGGGGAGGGTCCCCGACCCTAACATGGGGAGATTTCGGGGCAAAACATGTATTGAATACGGAGTTGCATAGTAAGGAAAGCATCAGATAGTGCTCGTGAAACACGAAAAATCTTATCTAATCATCTTCGCCTCCCAAAGCGTCTTGTCTCATTTGTCAAGTTAAAAATTAAAATAAGCAAAATTTATATGTTAAATACTATTTTATTTTATTTTATTTGTGAAGAGGCATGAGTTCACTGTATATAGTATTATTTATTTTTCTAATAAAATTTACTGTACATTAGTTCTCTTTTATAAGTTACTAGCCTCTCTGCACACCGCGTGTGAGAGACTTTTTTTTAATCACGTATAAGTTATAATAAAATTATATAGTATTCTTTACCAACAAACAATTATATATATATAATATTGTTTATTTTTATACCACCCATGCGTGTCAGCCTGCCAAGCCCAGGGCAAACATTTTTTATTTTTTTATTTCTTTAACCTATATATTATATCTATTTCTGCCCGAACTCAAGACACGTGGGTATTTTTTTTAAAGATTGAGGAGGGCTAAAATTTACTTTGGGCTGTAACCCAGGAAAAACTGCACTAAATTTCAAACTAGTGCACTGCCCAAGCCAATATAAAAGGGGAAGATGCAGGAAATAGAGAGGGAAAAAGGATGGTGAGGATGGAGTGTATATTAGGCTTTTTTTTGGTCTGGGAGTGTATATTAGGCTAGGTTTTAAGTTTTTAAATTTGGCCTGCCCTTATAACATATATTGTTATAAATATAACTAAAATGGATGCCCACCTACAATTGCTAAATGACTCATCAATGATGTATGTATCAACTTACCATTGTATTATTATAAGGAACTATTATGCCTATAAATAGGCATATGAATTAATGAGAATAGACAAGAACAAGAGAAGAATCTGTATGCACATTCCTAGCTCTTTTCTCTATATCATATTCTCTTAAATTCTCTTTCAATTTCCCTCAGTTTTACAACACGTTCTCAGCACGAATTCGCTTTCAAAATACCAAATGAATTCTCTGATGAATCCCATCTGCTTCAATACCTTTCTTTTTCAAAATTCCAGCAATCAACCTCTCAACTATAGCAGAGAGTATAGACATCTCTAAAACATGTCTACAAACATACCAGAGAAGAAAGAGTCAAAAGAAAATAAACTAACCAAACCAGAAAACCAAGAGAGCTTGGAGAGCGGAGAAAAAGTTGCCGTTTGGAGATGGAATGGTGCAAGGCCCGACGAGTATTTGGCTCCATAGAAGGCTACCTGCACAAAACAACTAAAAGGAATTGTTGGTGACTATTTAAGAGATAAGCCCACTGTTTCTCTTTTGTCTTGATAATATAGTTATTATGCTATTCCATACTCTTACTAACCATCCAAAGAAAAGTGCACTGAAGTTTGTATATGGAAGGTGAAAAACAATTTTGTACGGGGAACAAACGTGATATTCTCTGGCAGAATAGCACAGATGATTTCTCTACTTTTCTAATTACATATGCGTGATGTATTGGTGCTTGTGCAGGTGAAAGGAAGAAAAGCAGTCGAATTAGGACACCCTGGTTTCCTATTTCCACTAACATATAATATAGTATATATATTGCAGGTGGCAAGTGGAAAGGCAAATATTCATCACGCACTAGTTTCTTCACTTGCCTGATTACACATATACATATATATTATATAGTTTTATGCTTCACTAGAATATATTAAAAGATAACCTGAATCATGGTGACTATTTAATATCAAATATTAATTGATTAAACTCCATGTGGATAGAATTTCTCTAGAGGATGCAATATTACTATCCAAGAGACTTTTCTCCGTACATTGGTTGAAATCCATGTGCATCATGACGAAGCTGAAAAAGGATTTAAGACCCGAAGATCTTGATCCTTAAATAATGAAGGACCAGAAGTTCCTAAATTCATGTATATCTAAAAAGGGCCAGAAGATCCTTTTTAAGTGGCGACTTTATCCCCACATTTATTTACTTTTATTTAAACGTATGGAGCAGGATTAGTGCCCATACAAGCACATTTACTTTATTATTGTATGATGTGGAATTAACCCTCATACAACATGCAATTTACTTTTACCGCACATTTAATTTTATTTAAAGTATGGTGCGGCATTATCGCCCATACAGCAAGCAATTTACTTTATCGCTCATTTACTTTTAACCCACATACAGCAAGCAATTTACTTTATGAATTACTCTATTGCTCATTTACTTTTATTTAAAGTATGGTGCGGAATTATCGTCCATACCAGCAATTTATTTACCATCAATTTATTTACAAGCAATTTATGAATTAATTGTGTGATATGATGAGTTTTACAACATACAGAGATCAGGACCAAAAGTCATTTGATCCTCATCATACAACTATATCAGGACCTGAAGATCCTTGATGATGATAATGATATGAGAGTTGAAAATCTCTCCGGTACTATATTTGTAAACAAGTGATCGGACTTGAAATATCCTTGATCCTTGACATGTAAATAAGGACTTGAAATTCCTTGATAATATAACAGTACCGTATGCATGAATAGTAACCATTTTGGGTAAAACTATCACTATATACAAAAAGGAAACCTGCAGTTCCTTAGACTCATGAACAAGCAATTAAATGAGATGCAAGAAGTTCCTCATAACATAGATAATTATGAAAGAGTCTGAAGTCCCGAAATGTGAACATGAAATTCCAAGGATGTCCATATATGATTTTGGCCTGAAGCTCAGAATCTAAACAATGTTAAAGAACTTAAAAGTTCTAACAATAAATGGATAAGCCTTGAGGTATCATTGCAAGAAATCACATACCACATATTTCTTTGGTATAAGAAGTTGATGAATTTAGCAAAGAACGATTTTGCCACAAATCAACACCCCAAAGGATGAATTAAAACTCCCCATATTTTGGTATGAAATATGACCTGAGCCGGAAGCTCATGGATCTCAATATTTCACAAATCCTCAAATTAGAAAGTTTTGAGTGCATCCACACAAGTGTCCACATGTTTGAACTTGAAGTTCATATGATTTAAAGGCTTAAGTGGATACTATGAAAATTGGAACTTGAAGTTCTATATTACAAAGGAGAAAAATTACATACTCAGAGTTGCTAAAATATTTAAATGCCTCAGATTTGGGCATTCCGTAGGAGAATCTTTGTGTTCCTCATTCTCCTCATGAACTTGCAACACAGAAACAAGTTCCTCCAAATCTTTATTACTTTTCTCCAGTCTTCTAAGTTTTTGATTAGCCTCAGTCAGTCTTCTACGCAGGATTATGACTTGAGATCTAAGTGCCTGCACCTCTTGTGCTCTGGCCAGACGTCGTTGTCCCAAGTTAGTCACTCATGCAGCATACTGCATGCCAGCGACCAGAGAGTCATTGACAACATCACTATCTGATCTCAGTGCTAACACTATTTGCTCCTGGGGAGCAGTATTCAAATCAATATTATTTTGGGGATAGGAAGACATTTTTGAGAAAAAGATGTGGAAATGAAACACTTAAGTAATGGAAGAAAGTAGGAAACGTATTCTCCTAATGAACCGTGCATTGTACGCATCATATATATAGGTGAGCAACTGACAACCATCCATATAATTCGAATTCTTGTTCCACAAAATCTATTCTGCCCACTCAAGCTTGTCGACCATGGTAAGGTATTCGATTCCGAACCTTTGGGTTATTTTTATGATTCAATTCTTATCGTTTTCCTCTTTGCATAAATTCCGGATTGTCTTATTGAGAATTTTATGAAAAGTAATCTGATTGATTAGAGACTAACGTATGGTTTACATTTAAGCTACCTATTTTATTTCTGCTATATATATTCCTTACTATTAGACGGTTTCAAAATACCCTTTGTTGTTGCTTTCTAAACAAAGGATGAAATATCAACCTGAGTTCTCTCAAATAGTACTTGGCATGCTCAGGAATCCTACAGATTTCCTTGGAAGCAATATCAACCTGAGTTCTCTCCACAATACTTGGCATGCTCAGGAATCCTGCAGATTTCCTTGGAAGCAATATCAACCTGAGTTCTCTCCACAATACTTGGCATGCTCAGGAATCCTGCAGATTTCCTTGGAAGCAAGATTATCTTTGATCAAGACTTTCAGAAGCAAGATTATCTTTGATCATGATCCACTACTCTATTAAAGTAGTTGTTTGATCATGAATCAGCCTGATTCACGGGCTTCTGGGTCATATTATGATAGAGAAAAGGCATAAGAGATTCATATGCTTCATGGATCAGAATATGGAACATGGTATGTTCCGAATCTGAACATATATGCCTCTCTCACATATGATAGAAGAGGGAGATCCATATGCTTCATGGATCAGAATATGGATGATATATCATCAGAACATGAAGCATGGTACGTTTCCATCATAACATGAATCTCTCTAGTATATTTCATGTTCTTCATGTAACCTCTCTACATCCTAATAATCAGAGAAAGGTTGTAAGCCTCACACTTTTTATAGATTGTTGTGAGTTTGCTTTTCTATTATAAGCATTTTCCCTATCACTTGTTGTTGAGAACCAGAGATTCTCTGATATACTGTATCTTTGTGATTCTATTACGGAAAACTGAATTTTCTGTCTTTTGTTGTCTCCGAAAGACTATGCTTATAATACTTTTGGAATCGTTCAGATGAGACCATTTTTCCATCGTTAGGGGGAGAATTGGGGTTTAACGACGTGAATGATTATGGAATATATTGTCTCATCAACGCTTGATTATACTACCTGATATATGTAACAGGTATGAAAGATTAATGCAAATTCTGAAAATTGCAAAACACTGCATATATTAAAGGCTCCCAAAGAGTAACTCATGGGTATGACAATGTGAATTAAATGCACGCCAAATGCGTAGCAAATAAAATGGATTGAGGTTCCAAAAAGGACAATCCATTGACATGTCAAAATTAGTCTGTGGCATGCCTAAAGCATGACAGATATATATGTTCTAAATGTTCCAACTCCTGGAATGGAGATTATTCACGCCCTATTTTAAAAACTCCAGAGGAGGTTATGATCCACATTCTCACATAATTCATCTTATAAGAGATGTATGGAAGGAGACAAATGAAAGTCCCTAAAATTGCCTTGGGTACCCGGGAAAAGGCAAAGAAATACTTATTGATGCATGCGCATGCACATAAGAATGGCGAGATCACAAATTGATGAATGATATTCTTGGTTTTAAATTAGCTACTCAAATCATCAATGAGCTATGTTGAATGGAACCACGTTCAATTATCAAATATTGACAAAATCATTGGCCAAAATGGAAAGAGGCAAATGAACGTGAAAGAACATATACGAACCCCAAAAGATGTTAACCCAGAAGGTTATACATGGGTGTTTGAAATAAATTGGAATACACTCACTTCTATATGACATAGAGTTTCTGGAAGAAACTTGGAATTATGGGATTCTCCATGTTTGTAGATGCAATTATATTGAAACATGATTATTGCACATCTACGGAGACCAACCCACTATCTTTAAAGGTTATTAAAGTGCACAAAGCATATCGCCATAAGCGATGCAGAAATGGGACAAAATAGCTGGGTATAAAGCTATATAGTGTGTCATGAAGTGTAATCCCTGAAAGACAATCCTTGAAGGATTCAAATTGCATGAAGCAAGTCCCTAAAGGACAAGTGCATGAAGCACAAATTTTGTACTCAATATTGATATGAAAATAGTGTACATTGCCTCATTGAGTACATTCATTATGAAATGTTGCAACACATTACAACTTCTGCAGAGTTGATAATTGATTAAAACTCCTGAAGAGTTAATTTTTGGTTAAAACTCCTTAAAAGAGTTCAAGAAATAGAGTCTCGAACCTAAAGATCGAGCATTATGCCAACGAGATTCTTGGCCACCAATCAGCTTATACTAAGAAAGTATTGAAGCATTTTTATGTGGATTATCCGTTGGGCACTTAAATGATTTCCTGATAGTATAACCAGACATGGTATTTCCAGTTAAAGCTTAGCTCCATCACCATTACAGGGAGGGTGATGTGACGCATATTTAATGCTATCTCCGCAGAATAACATATACGGGCATATTCTATACAAATAGCCCATGATTTATTAAATACGCGGATTCTGGAAATTTCTCTAATTTGCATAGAGATTATTCACTTGAAGTATATTTACTTATAAAGATATATTGATTTCATATCACTTACAGGAATTCGTGATAGTTATATCTTCCACTCACTCCGAAAAGGTTTCTTTCAAAAGAGATAGTCATGAAGATATCAGGGGGAGACATTCATCTGACTATCTGACTAAGCGTCCATAAATTGAAGCTACAAGAGCAAATATGGTGCAAGTATTACCAAAAGCCTTCTCTACGAGAAAAGAATGTGCTATCAAATTCATTTGTGATGGGTCATCAAATTATGAAGTTATCAAATGAAAGTAATTCTTCAGGGGGAGCATCCATCAAAATTGAAAGTCAGATTTATTCACTAAAGGTGTATCAAAGCTGTGTTAACCACAACATTCAGAAAGATGGACTATCTTAAGGTTTAAAGATATTTTTCCGAGCATTAGGGGAGCGTGCAATCAATAAAGATCTTCATACACTGTACTCTTTTTCCTTCGTCCAGGTTTTTATCCCACTGGGTTTTTCCTGGCAAGGTTTTAACGAGGCAGTGTTCGCACGCTAGTCAGTGTTCACTATACACATGACAAAGTTTTATGCTACACATGGTTATGTACTCTTTTTCCCTTTGACCAGTTTTTTTCCCACTGGGTTTTACTGGCAAGGTTTTTAATGAGGCATATTCCGTGTATGGTGGACATCCAAGGGGGAGTGTTATAAATATAACTAAAATGGATGCCCACCTACAATTGCTAAATGACTCATCAATGATGTATGTATCAACTTACCATTGTATTATTATAAGGAACTATTATGCCTATAAATAGGCATATGAATTAATGAGAATAGACAAGAACAAGAGAAGAATCTGTATGCACATTCCTAGCTCTTTTCTCTATATCATATTCTCTTAAATTCTCTTTCAATTTCCCTCAGTTTTACAACATATATAGGTTTATAAAAGGGAAATTGGGGCTTTACCCCCCGGCGCAGCTAATTTATTCAATATTATCCCCATTTTGAAACTCCATCACAAATACCCCCTATAAAAACTCCATATTGACAGCTTATTGTGTTTTTTTTTTTCCACAGTCCTTACGCTTTCTCTTCCTCTTCTTCCTTCTGCCAAACCTCACAAAATCCACCTCCACCACCATAGAATCTCCCCTAACTTTATCTCCTCTTAGTTATATCTTCCAAGTAGGAGCTGATTTCAACCTCAAGGTTGAACCCCAAATTTGGAACCATACCCTAGCCAATGTGCGACTCACCACCTCCGTTGTCGGCCTCCACAACGAAGCCACAGTCTTGACTTTCCACCTCCGTCGTCGACTTCCACCACAAAGCCACGACACTTCATCGTCGATCATCACTGTGGTGAGTTTTGATATGGGTTTTGTTTTGTTTTGGGTTTCTTTAATTGATTGAGATTATTGGGTGATTGCTTTCATTGTTTTGAATGAGACATTAATGGGTTTCTGTTTTGGCTTGCTATTTTTGTGATTGAATGAAATTTACCAACTATTTCCTGTAGTTGTTAAGCTCTTGGACTTGGATACACTGTTTTGTGCTTATGATTTGTCTTTATACCTGTTTTGTGATTGAGACTTGGACTTACAGATCTCCTTGAAAATGATATATTCACTCTTTTGGGTGGTATGATATTCGATAAGAAACAATCTTGGACAGTCAAGGTTTGGCAATTTGTAAGTAATTTGTTAGTAATATGATACCCTAGGTTAATGGTTTTGGGTTGTTTTAACTTTAAGAGTTCTTGACACATGCCTTCCTTGCTTGAGCTTGAAACACAGCTAGGCTAGCTAAACCGTTTCACTTTGCATAATACCTGATGTTTTGAAATTGTTGGTTATTGATGTTTAATTGATGTTTTATCCATATGGTTTATCCACTAGTTGATAGATTTTTTTTATTGGTAGCTTAACATGTGTTAATAAAAGGAAATTTTATGATGGTCAGAAATGGACACAATTGCAATTTTGGTTTGCTACAATGGAAAATGGGTAACCTCAAAGAAGATGCGCACATATGAAGGGGGTGACTCAAAAGGCGTAATAATTTCGCGAAACATCACGTTTGGTGAGCTTTTGGAAAGGGTGCATAAGATTGTTAATACAGACAACAGGGAAGACAAGCTTTGTTTAAAGTTCTCAGTTTCAATATCCCCGAATGAGTGTAAGCATATCAAGATTGAGGATAATGATGATGTTAAATTTTTTATTAAGTACATTTGTGACGTAATTCCTTCAAAAGTGGCTCCTTTACTAGTGAGCATAGAAGACAGAGGAGTGAAAAATGTCGTAGGTGATCGTAATTTTTTTTGTTTTGCCATCTCTTTTGCAGGGTTCCTTTGTAGGGTTCTTTTTTTTTTTCCCCATGAAAAGCTATAAATTGGCAATAAACATACAATACAATGACAATAAAAGGCAATAAATGGTTATACACAAACAATAAACAAGCAATATATAGACAATATACACGTAATATACATTGAATGTATATAACGTGTTTTCTCAAAAAAGGATGTGACGTCCTTGATGAAATCACATTCTTACAACCATAATTTCCCAATTTCCCTACTATGGAAGCAATGTTATCTCATTAAATCTTAAGATATACATAAGAAAGTGGCAAAAAACAAAAAAATTTACATCTCCTCTTGGTCGGGAATTTTAACACAATTTATATCTATCATTAAAATTCCAGGACATGTCCTCTTAGACCCGAATTTAAGCTGAAAGTTAGCAATTTTCTCCCCAAAAGAACGCCGCCACTTGAAACAAGACAATCTTCCATCTGTATAAAATGGATAAAAAAATGCATATTAGAAGTAAATCATTCAATCATAATGGAAACAAAAACATAACATTCAATCACAATTGAAACCAATTTCAAAATAGAAACCATTATCAAAATACAAAAAAATCTGTATTGCCTTTGTATTGCCCATGTATATGGCTTATATTGCGTAGGTATTGCCCCCATATATGGCTTGTATTGCCTATGTATTGTGCAAATAGGATGACTCTCAAACCAATTAATGCAAAAAATTAGCAAAAACCAATTAATCCAAGTGACAATAAGAACGCAATAGGAGGCTATATAGTAGCAATACTAAGGCAATATGAGGCTATACAATAGCAATACAAAAACTGTAATAGTCCATCTTATGTAGGAAATGCTGGGCAAAACACAATGTATATAATGTTCTCTCTTCAATGTATAATATAAGTAAAAGTATTTTTTCCAGAAGCAAAATATTTAGGTCCAATCGTCATGAAAAAAAAAAAAAATGAACCCTACAAATGAACCCTGCAAAAGAGATGGCAAAACAAAAAAAATTACAGGTCTTTTTTGTTGTGCAACAACAATTTCATCAACAAATATGCAAGGTGCATTTTCCATGGCCTTCTTAAAAAGATAGCAAACTCATGAAGCACTAACACCAACAACAACCAAAGGTTAAGGCAATAAGCCTAGCAATAACTCATAGGTAAGCCTAAATCTAAAACACTGAATGATGATGATGGTTGTCATACTACAATGCCTCTGTACACTCTTTCCGGTCATCAAAGAACTATTTTTTCTCACCTTATAACTGATATGGTTGATGGCATCTGCCTGCAACAACCTACAACAATGAAACATAATTTTAGAAAGAGAAACAAGGAAGGTTATAAGAATTGGAGAGCAATTCCAGAGTGGACTGTGGAATGAACAAAGCAGTCTTGTAATTGGTGAACCCATTATCCATTATCCAATTCCTCTACAAGCACAATCTAACTTTGCAAAAAGTGTTCTACATTATAGAGGAGTGTAATTGAAGTAAGTGGTGGACATCAAGCACAATCTAACTTTGCACAATTTAACTTCGATTATTATCTTACCTGGATATCAAGTGTTTGCTTCTACTTAAGCTCACCATTGCTGATTCAATATTATGGATGCAGAGAGCTCACTTAGTAGTTCATTATATCAATTTATGTAGTTCATTCAAAAATCACATCCCAAAACATAACAAAACAAATTCAAATCATAACAGATTCTTGAAGATGCAGAACACTTTCTAGTGGCCCAAATGTTCCTTTATATTAGATCACACAACTCCTATAAAACCAAGAGACCATTGAACCAAATAATTGTGTTTCTTCAATTGTTTTCTTGTCATAATAAAAACCTAACTCAATAATAAATTCAATCAGCAAAAGAAAAACTTCAAAATCATTTTAGCCTGGACAAGCTTCAAGCTTCAAGCATAATATTCCTTACAACAAATAGAGAAATATTTGTTGCACAATCCCAAAATTTTGGTTCAACAAGTTTTTGTATAATCCTACTTAAATAACATTCTCTACACAAGCTGAAAATATTAATTTAAAAAAAGAGAGATAAAATTTTAAATTAAACCCACAATTATGTTTCAACAAATTTATGTACAATCTCACTCAAATTTGACTTGGAGGGACTTGAAGTGACATTAAGCACCAAAAATTCCAACCCGTATATGAAATTGAAACAAGCAGAAGAAAACCCAAATAACATATGGGTGTGAAAGTATAGCAGAAAAGCTAAGTACCTGAGATGCCATGGATTTCAGGAAAGCTGAGAAAAATTGAGAAATTTGTTGAATCGGAGGGGAAGAACGGGAGTCGAAAGAGGTGACAGAGAGTGAGAGATGAAGGTGGAGAAGGGCGGCCGAAAGAGAGAGGGTGAGGTCGCCATTGCCGATGTGGATTAGGGTTTCTAAGGAGGTGACAGTTTCCATCATCGTGGGCGAGAACGAGAGAGAGAAGACAAGAAAAGATAGGAGATGGAAAATATAACTAAGAGGATATGGAGTTAGGTGAGATTCGTGGAGGTGGATTTTCTGTGAGGTTTGAAGAAGAGGAAGAGGAAGAGACTAGAGAGAAGAGGAGGAGGAAGAGCAACGAATGAGAAGAAAACAAAAATTAAGTGAAGGATGGGCAATAGACTGTCAATATGGAGTTTTTATATGGGGTATTTGTGATTAGATTTCAAAATGGGGATAATATTGAATAAATTAGTTGCGCCGGGGCAAAGCCGCCAATTTCCCTTTATAAAATATGAAAAAACTTTGGGATGGGCAGGCACCCACCCTGCCCTTTACTAAGATCCGCCGCTGCTCTCTCTCTCTCTCTCTCTCCGAATTTGGTCCAAAATCAAAGCATCTCCCGTTTCTCTCTCTCTCTCTTCCAAAATCAAAGCATCTCCCGTCTCTCTCTCTCTCTCTCTCTCTCTCTCTCTCTCTCTCTCCAGCTTTCCATGCTCAATCACATCCATAAATGGAAGCCAACACATATATTACAAAAATCTCGAATTCTCGCTCCCCTCTCTTCCCTCATCTTCACTCAACCCTCAGTGTCTGCAGCAAAGCTTGATGACGAGCCCACCGTCGTCCCAAACCCTAGAAACGCTGTCTCCGAAGTCATTGCCGGCTTGAGAATGTTTGGTTTGGGAAATTGTGTAGGTGATCATCGTTTCAAAACCATTATCCCGACTTTGAATAAGCCTCAGGTGGATTTGATTATTGAAAGCTTGAGCATTGAGAACCCGGAGTCAGCTTTCGGTTTCTTCAACCTTTTGAGGAATGGGTATGCGTTTCGGCATTCCAGGGTTTCAGAGTTTATTGTTGCTCATGTATTAGCGGGGAGAAGGCTGTTTAAAGAGCTGCGTTTGGTTGTGAAGCAAATGGTGGATGAGGAAGGTACGGTTTTTAAGTACTTTCTTTTAATTATAGATTGTGGGCCTGGTTTCTGAGATTAGGCAATGCTCATAGGTACATTGGGGCTGGCTGAGTAATGGGTGGAGCCTAATCGTTTCGTTGCTTTTGTTCTTTATCTTTGATCAATTTTTTGTTTATAGACTTCTTGTGATTTGTGATAGGGCCCGGTTCGGCACATTCACTTTGTGAGCTGCTCTTACATAGATTCAGGGACTGGGACTCGAGTGGTGTGGTGTGGGATATGTTGGCGTTTGCTTATTCAAGATCTGAGATGATTCATGATGCTCTGTCCGTTCTTGCTAGGATGAAAGATATGAATTTGAACGTTTCAACACCAACCTATAACTGCCTGTTGCATAACTTAAGGCATACAGATATCATGTGGAGTGTTTATGATGAAATTAAAGATAGTGGAACTCATCAGAGTGACCACACTATTGGCATACTTATAGATGGATTGTGTGAGCAATCTGGCCTACAAGATGCAGTTTCATTCCTCATGGGTGTGGAAAGGGGGGAGAGTGCACCTTCAGTTGTTTCATTCAATACCATCATGTCTAGGTTTTGTAAATTGGGTTTTGTGGATATTGCGAAGTCGTTTTTTTGTATGATGTTCAAGTGTGGCCTACTTCCAGATTCATACAGTTATAATATTCTTATTCATGGGCTGTGTATAGCTGGTTCATTGGAAGAAGCATTGGAGTTCACTAAAGACATGGAGAGGCATGGGGTACAGCCTGACACAGTTACCTACAACATTCTTTGTAAGGGGTTTCATCTACTTGGTTTGATGAGTGGAGCTCGTGAGATCATTCAGAAGATGTTGATTAAAGGGTTGAATCCGGATCATGTGACATATACAATTTTGATATGTGGGCACTGCCATGCTGGCAATATTGAAGAAGCCCTTAAGTTGCGGAAAGAGATGCTTTCAAGGGGTTTTCAGTTGAGTGTCATTGTATACAGTGTGCTTCTCAGCAGTTTGTGTAAAAGCAGACGAGCAGAAGAAGCATTGAGATTGCTGTATGAGATGGAAGCTGTTGGCTTGGAACCAGATCTTATAACATACTCTATCCTCATTCATGGCCTATGCAAGCAAGGAGATGTTCAGAGGGCAAGTGAACTATATAGAGAAATGTACATGAAGAGAATCATTCCCAATTACTTTGCACACCGCTCTATTCTGTTAGGTCTGCGTGAGAAAGGGGATATATCCGAGGCAAGGAAATATTTTGATAATCTGCTAACAAGGGATGTGACAGAGGATATTGTGCTGTATAATATTATGATGGATGGATACGTAAAATTAGGTAACATTGTAGAATCCACACGATTATATAAACAAATAATTGAAAAGGGAATAAATCCTAGTATTGTCACTTTCAATACTCTTATTTATGGTTTCTGCAAAACCGGGAAACTGGTTGAGGCTCATAAGATGTTGGATACCATCAAGCTGCATGGCTTGCTCCCAAGTCCATTTACTTATACTACTCTTATGAATGCCAACATTGAACGAGGAAACATCCATGGCATGCTTAAGTTGCTTCAGGAGATGGAAGCAAATGCTGTACAGCCAACTCATGTATCTTACACGGTAGTAATTAAAGCACTTTTCAAACTAGGGAAGCTGCAGGAGGCTGTTCACTTAGTTGAGGACATGTATGCTAAGGGCCTAACCCCAGACCAAATCACGTATAATACTCTGATCAAATGTTTCTGCAAAGCTCGAGACTTCTTGAAAGCTTTTCAGTTGCACAATGAGATGTTGGTTCATAATCTTGAGCCTACTCCTGTTACATATAATGTTCTCATCAATGGTCTTTGTGTATATGGCGACCTAATGGATGCTGACAGGCTACTGGTTTCTCTTTGCGACTGCAATATCAATTTGACAAAAGTTGCTTATACCACATTGATCAAAGCACATTGTGCAAAGGGTGATGTACATAGGGCAGTGGGGCTCTTCCATCAAATGGTGGAGAAAGGATTTGAAATCTCCATTCGGGATTATAGTGCTGTTATTAATAGATTGTGCAAACGGTGTCTAATAACTGGTGCAAAATATTTTTTCTGTATGATGCTATCCGATGGGATTTGTCCTGATCAAGAACTGTGTGAGGTGATGCTGAATACTTTTCGTCGTGTTGGTGATCTCAATTCAGTAGCTGAGCTTCTAGCTGAGATGTTCAAACTTGGCTTTCTTCGTAAGTAATCCATGGGGGAAGTGAAGATCTTTTGGCATCTGACCATTGGGAAAACTTGTTCACCGGCTCAGTAGAAATATTCAGTTCATGAGGTATAACATTATATTCATATATCTCCATTCTCTCATAAAAAATAAATATTTCCAGAGATGACCAAGTCAAAACAGCACTTAGGATTCCTTTCCTAGTTCTTTCATAATAACATAATACTGTTTTTCAGAGGACATTTTATGCTTTTCCAGACCTCTGATGTCTTATGGAGAACTATCTTAAAGTTATATTTCTCCTTTCAACCGGATGACAAGTATGAATTCTCAGAGCCGGCCTGGATCCAGGGTTTTGTGAAGAATTATTTGCAGTTTGTTTCCTTCCCCATCTATGCATGGCAAGAAAAATCAAGGACTGTTGAGGCGAGGACTTCATTTTCTGCTTTGTCAAACCCTTTCCCTCTATATGGCAAGTTTTGAAGGTATTAGTAGAATTGGATTTCTGCATGTGAGTCATCTTTTCCTTAATGGTTGGACTGTTACTTCTTTATTAGTTGAAGGTGCATGTCAAGTGTACATTGTAGGTGATAATAAAAAAGTATTGTTATCAAAATATGACTCTCTGCGTAGAAACTTTTATCAAAATCAGAAAAGTATTGCAAACTAATCCTTGACGCTATATTTCTTCTATACCTTGCAGTTATAAGTTTAAGAGTATCTGTTGTTCTTACGTGTATTTTAGATTCTGCATGGTCTGTTTGCCTAATGTGCTTGTATTTTCTTGCTATATATTTTATTAGCCTTTTTTTAAATTTAATTTTGCTTTTGTTCTTGTGCAGATGCAGAATCCAAAGGAAGTTGAAAAAGATGAGTACCATGAATTTTACAAGAAAACTTTCAGTGAGTTCTTGGATACACTCACTTCACCACTGAGGTCTCTCTCTCTCTCTCTTGTTGGCAGTTGTTTTAATAATTTGGTTGAGGTAGAAAATGTAGCAGATTTGGAGTTTAACTTTAAAATCTGCGCAGGGTGAGGTGGAGTTCAGCGGTGTTCTTTATATTCCTGGAATGGGTCTCTTAACAATGAGGTGTAGTGAATGTAAGAACAAAGAATATACACTTGTATGTGAAATGGATATTTATCTCAGATGATTTTGATGGTGAACTGCTAAGTTTTGATATATTGGAAACCATGTGAATTTGAGCTTCCATTTTGTTCGTTGTTTTGGTTTCATGTCAGTGGTGATCTTCTTTGTTGCATATACTGTTGCACATTAAGTTTCCTTTGTGATTTACTTTATGTGGAAAATAATTTGTATAACAATGCTGGTGTTGACTGTTTATTCTGTATTTAAATTGGAAAATGAAGTATACCATAATATTCTTTTTAGTTATTACATGTTCTAATCAAAACAAGAGTTTTTTATTCATCATCAATGCAGTTGTTTAGATGTTATAGTCAATTGCGTCAGCTACAATTGTGATGTACCATCTGGAATGCTGAAAATACATTTTGGGGTTGATGCTTATTTGCTTGGAATTATAGTTTGTGCCTGTAATACATTGAATTATTCTTTTGCAGTTTCCTTGATACCTGAGCTTTGTTAAGGGTCTGGTGGATTCGAATGATCTTCCTCTTAATGTTTCTCAAGAGGGTATTCAAGAAAGTCGAATTGTAAGCCCTAGTTCTCCACTATCTTTATGCATTTTGTGAAGGGAATCCTATTACTCTTTGGACATCTCTGTAGCAGTTAATATTTTGTTCTTTGTTCTTGTTATGTGCTTAGATATTTGTATCAGGTCGTATTGTATTATTTCTTAGTGTCCATCTATCTGCTATTTTCAGGTAAGGATTATGAGAAAGAGACTCATACAGAAAACATTTGACATGATTCAAGAGATCTTTGAGAGTGAAAATAAGAGGATGGTAGCAGCAATTAAGCTTGTGTTTTCTTCTTTGATTCCACTTGAAAGGCTGAAAATTGTAATTACCTTGGAAAATGGTATTACTTGATCCCAGGATTAGAAGAAATTATTGGAGAACTATGGCAGGTTTCTAAAGTTGGGATGCATTGAGGACTCTGGAAATCACAAGAGCATCACACCCTTGTTGCAGTTCTATTGTTCAAAAAGTGAGGAAGAACTGATAAGCTTAGATGATTGTGTCGATAACATGCCTGAGAACCAGAAGGCAATCTATTACTTGGCAGCAGAGAGTCTGAAAAATGCGAAAAGTGCTCCATTCTTGGAAAAGTTGGTGCAGAAAGATGTTGAGGTATCTTGTTACGATCCCTTGCTATTGGGCCTTAGGATCTCTTGCTATGGCCCTATTGATAGTAGCCCATAGACACGTGTAACGCTCTCCTTAGATGTTCTTTCTCACTCTGATTGTATTCGTTAGTCTCATGCTTTTGGCCATTTTGGATATGAATGAAGAATTGTCTCTTTTAGTTCTCTCTTTCTGTTTATTTCTCGTTCTGGCTTTTGGTACCTAACATATCTGTCCTGCAACTTTGGTGGAAGTCTAGTAGAGGAACCATGTTGGTATAAAAAGTTTGGTTTGCAAGCTAGTCGTAGAAGAAGACAAGACGATGATGTTTTTCCTCTTCAATTTTTGGGAGGGAAATCTTAAACATCATTAACAAATTACTGTTTTTCCTGAGACCAAAAAGATAACTGTTTTTCCTTTATGATGAGTTTTCCCCAAGGTCTAAAATATTGGTATCAAGTTGGTCTAAAATACTGTTTTTCCAACATCATATAATCAACTTAAATCAGTTAAACCCATCATGTAATACATTTCCTTTCAATTTTTTGTGATAAAGTAATAGATAATTAACTAAATAAACATCCTTATCACAAAAGTAATAGATAATTAACTAAATAAACATCCTTAAAAGTTTCAAGAAAAATTTCCAAGTTTTTCTTACAATTTCGGTGATTTTTAGACCTTGGGGAAAACTCATCATAAAGGAAAAACAGTTATCTTTTTGGTCTCAGGAAAAACAGTAATTTGTTAATGATGTTTAAGATTTCCCTCCCAAAAATTGAAGAGGAAAAACATCATCGTCTTGTCTTCTTCTACGACTAGCTTGCAAACCAAACTTTTTATACCAACATGGTTCCTCTACTAGACTTCCACCAAAGTTGCAGGACAGATATGTTAGGTACCAAAAGCCAGAACGAGAAAAGCATAAAATGTCCTCTGAAAAACAGTATTATGTTATTATGAAAGAACTAGGAAAGGAATCCTAAGTGCTGTTTTGACTTGGTCATCTCTGGAAATATTTATTTTTTATGAGAGAATGGAGACATATGAATATAATGTTATACCTCATGAACTGAATATTTCTACTGAGCCGGTGAACAAGTTTTCCCAATGGTCAGATGCCAAAAGATCTTCACTTCCCCCATGGATTACTTACGAAGAAAGCCAAGTTTGAACATCTCAGCTAGAAGCTCAGCTACTGAATTGAGATCACCAACACGACGAAAAGTATTCAGCATCACCTCACACAGTTCTTGATCAGGACAAATCCCATCGGATAGCATCATACAGAAAAAATATTTTGCACCAGTTATTAGACACCTTTTGCACAATCTATTAATAACAGCACTATAATCCCGAATGGAGATTTCAAATCCTTTCTCCACCATTTGATGGAAGAGCCCCACTGCCCTATGTACATCACCCTTTGCACAATGTGCTTTGATCAATGTGGTATAAGCAACTTTTGTCAAATTGATATTGCAGTCGCAAAGAGAAACCAGTAGCCTGTCAGCATCCATTAGGTCGCCATATACACAAAGACCATTGATGAGAACATTATATGTAACAGGAGTAGGCTCAAGATTATGAACCAACATCTCATTGTGCAACTGAAAAGCTTTCAAGAAGTCTCGAGCTCTGCAGAAACATTTGATCAGAGTATTATACGTGATTTGGTCTGGGGTTAGGCCCTTAGCATACATGTCCTCAACTAAGTGAACAGCCTCCTGCAGCTTCCCTAGTTTGAAAAGTGCTTTAATTACTACCGTGTAAGATACATGAGTTGGCTGTACAGCATTTGCTTCCATCTCCTGAAGCAACTTAAGCATGCCATGGATGTTTCCTCGTTCAATGTTGGCATTCATAAGAGTAGTATAAGTAAATGGACTTGGGAGCAAGCCATGCAGCTTGATGGTATCCAACATCTTATGAGCCTCAACCAGTTTCCCGGTTTTGCAGAAACCATAAATAAGAGTATTGAAAGTGACAATACTAGGATTTATTCCCTTTTCAATTATTTGTTTATATAATCGTGTGGATTCTACAATGTTACCTAATTTTACGTATCCATCCATCATAATATTATACAGCACAATATCCTCTGTCACATCCCTTGTTAGCAGATTATCAAAATATTGTTAATTATGTAGTCAATTAATGTGTTAATTATGTAGTCAATTAATGTTTGGCACCTACTATGTTTGGCACCTACAATATTTGGGGGGCTTGACTAGGTTGGTTGCCTAACTAGTTTGGTTGCCTAATTAGTTTGGTTGCCTAACTTGGTGGGCTTGATTACTTGTATATATATGTGTTGATTGTAAGGAATGAAACATAAGTGAAAATCAGAAAATATTCTACAACTCTCATTCTCTCTACACTTTCCACTATCTCCTCTCAATATTCTCTATGTTTTGACATGGTATCAGAGCGGCGATCTTGGAATTGCTGACTCTTGTTTTGAATCTTCGCTACCTCCATGGGGGAAGATGTTTTTTTTCCCTTATGGAAATAGCACCACCAACTCTTCTCAACTTACCTACCTAGAAGCATTGACGAAACCAATCCCGACCCCAACACATACCCGAACCGATTGGCCTCACCTGGACTAGGTGTTGCCGCCAACCCAACCAACCGACCCCGATGATCCAGACCTCTAGACACCGACTGAAACTACACGATATGAAAAAGATCAAAAGAGATATGAAGCTGCAAGTGGTGACTCTGGCCATGTATTCCATACTTCGGATGATAGAAATTCAATGGGCTGGATAATTGATTCAGGCGCAACCGATCATATGACATTTGATCCTGATGATTTTCTGAGTACTAGTCAACCCAGACGAACTAGTATTGCTAATGCCAATGGAGTTACTTCTCCTGTGACAGGGCTGGCACTGTGGCTCTCTCATCCTCTCTTTCATTATCTAATACTTTACTTGTTCCATCTCTATCAAATAAGTTAATGTCAGTTAGTCAGAATTCCTGAACAATTGCATTGTTGTGTATTAATCTACCCAAGTTTTTGTCTACTTCAGGATATTCACACTAAGGAGATTATTGGTCGTGGTACTATGAGAGGGGGGCTATATTATATGGAGGATCTCAGTACAGGCATGGCTCACAATGTGACACATGATATCAAACAAAGGCAAGTCTGGTTGTGGCACCGTCGATTGGGGCATCCATCCTTTGGATATATGAAGAATATTCTACCAAACTTGTTATCAGATTTCAAGGACTCTGACTTCAAATGTGACATTTGCATTTTGGCTAAAAGTCACCGTGTGCCCTACCCGTTGAGTTCAAGTAAGAGTACTACTCCATTTAAGTTAATTCACTCTTGATGTTTGGGGGCCCTCACCTATAACTTCTCATTCTGGCTTTCTGTGGTTTGTGACATTTGTGGATGATTGTACTCGTATGACATGGTTGTACTTGATAAAGAATAAAAATGAAGTGTTTACTATATTTCAGCTCTTTCACAGACGGATTGAAACTCAGTTCTCTACCAAGATCCGAGTTCTTCGCTCCGACAATGGGGGCGAATATGTCAATCACGACTTTCAAACATACTTTCAGATGCACGGCATGATTCATGAGACGACTTGTCCTCAAACACCACAACAGAATGGTGTTACGAACGGAAAAACCGACACTTCCTTGAAACGGCACGAGCCCTTCTGATTGGAGCTCATGTTCCTCGTCACCATTGGGATGATGCTATAGTCACCGCAGTCTACCTCATCAACCGAATGCCTTCCAAAGTTTTAGACTTCCGGACTCCCATACAAACACTTGCCCAACATGGGCCCTTGCCCTCCGTTCAAATGCTTCCGCCCCGAGTCTTTGGTTGTGTGGCATTCGTCCACCTTCATAAGAATCAACGTGGCAAACTTGATCCATGTGCTCTCAAATGTGTTTTCGTAGGCTATGCTGCTCATTAGAAAGGATACCGATGTTATCACCCCTCCAGCCGTCGTACGTATGTCACTTTGGATGTCACCTTTATGGAGTCGGAGATGTTCTTCCATGATCCGATGTCCAACTCTCCGCCTCAAAGAGGCATACAAATAGTAACAATGAACAAAGAGGCTCTGGAATTCAAGGACCTGATGATTGGAGCAAAACAAACCCAAGCAATGAAGTTGGATTTCGGAACAGGAGCCAAGAGACCGGTCGCAGGAGCCCAACGACCGGTCGTAGAGAATCCTGAAGAAGAATTTCGAACCTGCCCAAAAATGACTGGTCGCCAAGAGCCCAACGACCGGTCGTAAGAGAATCCTGAAGAAGAATTTCGAACCTGCCCAAAAACGACCGGTCACGAGGAGCCCAGCGACCGGTCTCCAGAAAGTCCTGAAGAAGAATTTCGAATCTCCTAAAAGCGACCGGTCGCCAGGAGCCCAGCGACCAGTCGCTCCCCTGTCAAGAACACGATATCTCTTCATATTTCACCACCGAGACTGATGAAGACCCCCTCACATCTCAGGACCCGTCTGATCAATCTCCTGAGAATAATCCTGAGGTACGTGATTTTACTACATCTACCTGCTTTAGTTGATAAACCTGTTAGATATCAATTACCTGATGGGCAGAACCGTGGAAAACCGCCAATTCGGTATTCACCGGATAATGGCAAAGCATCAAAGTATCCAATTGCAAACTATGTTTCTGCTGAAAATTATCTGCATCCATCCAAGGCTTTGTACACCAGTTATCCGCAATTCATATTCCAACCAAAGTGAGTGAGGCATTGAAGGATCCAAAATGGGTTCAGGCAATGAAGGAGGAGATGCATGCTCTTGACAAAAATCACACATGGACACTGGAGAACTTACCTCATGGAAAAAGGACTGTCGATGCAGATGGGTTTACACTTTGAAATACAATGCTGATGGGTCAATTGAACGTTACAAAGCACGGCTTGTGGCAAAGGGATACACACAAACATACGGTATTGACTATGAAGAAACCTTTGCTCCTGTTGCAAAACTTAACACTGTTCGAGTGCTCTTGTCCATTGCAGCAAATCTTGATTGGCCTTTCCACCAATTTGATGTGAAGAATGCCTTTCTTCATGGAGAACTCACAGAAGAAGTCTACATGGATATCCCACCAGGATATGTTACATCTACTCATGCTAATGTAGTGTGCAGATTACGAAAGGCATTGTATGGATTGAAGCAGTCTCCCCGAGCATGGTTTGGGCGTTTCACCTTGGCAATGAAGAATTATGGTTTTAAGGAGAGTAATTCTGACCATACTCTGTTCTTAAAACACAAGGGAGGAAAGGTAACGGCTTTAATCATTTATGTCGATGATATGATTATTACTGGGAATGATATGCAGGAAATTTCTCAACTACAAAAATATTTGGCAAATGAGTTTGAAATGAAGAATCTTGGTGGACTCAAGTACTTCTTGGGCATTGAAGTTGCTCGATCAAAGCGAGGCATATTTCTCTCACAAAGGAAGTATGTTCTAGATTTATTGGCAGAAACAGGAATGTTAGATTGCAAACCTATGGACACTCCAATCGTTCAGAATCACCACCTTGGGGAATATCCCAATCAAGTACCCACTAACAAAGAAAGATACCAAAGATTAGTAGGACGATTGATCTACCTGTCCCATACCCGACCCGACATCGCGTATGCTGTCAGTGTTGCTAGTCGTCTTAAATATTTGAAGTCAGCTCCAGGAAAATGACTTATGTTCTCCAAAAATGGTCATTTGAATATCAGTGGCTATACAGATGCAGATTGGGCAGGGAACGTCACTGATAGACGATCAACATCACGGTACTTCACATTTGTGGGAGGTAACTTGGTTACTTGGAGAAGCAAGAAACAGAATGTCGTTGCTTTGTCTAGTGCAGAAGCGGAATTCAGAGGAATGACCAAAGGAATTTGTGAACTCCTTTGGTTGAGAAAATTGCTTACAGAGATTGGATATGAACCTACATTAGGAATCAATCTACAGTGTGATAACAAGGCTGCAATATCCATTGCACACAATCCAGTTCAACATGATCGCACCAAACATGTTGAAGTGGACCGACACTTCATTAAAGAGAAACTTGAAAATAAAGCGGACCTAACAGAATAGAGCGGTGTGCAAAGTAATTGGGAATGATTCTCTTCATGTACATTTCTCTATATAGTTCACTTGCCCTCTGAACATCTCCTTGCTTGCATAGGCCATGAATGAGGATAGAGTATGTTATAAGATCTGGTTCCAAGCCAACAGCTTCCATCTCATACAGCAATCTCAATGCTTCTTCTGCTCGTCCGCTTTTACACAAACTGCGAGAAGCACACTGTATACAATGACACTCAACTGAAAACCCCTTGAAAGCATCTCTTTCCGCAACTTAAGGGCTTCTTCAATATTGCCAGCATGGCAGTGCCCACATATCAAAATTGTATATGTCACATGATCCGGATTCAACCCTTTAATCAACATCTTCTGAATGATCTCACGAGCTCCACTCATCAAACCAAGTAGATGAAACCCCTTACAAAGAATGTTGTAGGTAACTGTGTCAGGCTGTACCCCATGCCTCTCCATGTCTTTAGTGAACTCCAATGCTTCTTCCAATGAACCAGCTATACACAGCCCATGAATAAGAATATTATAACTGTATGAATCTGGAAGTAGTCCACACTTGAACATCATACAAAAAAACGACTTCTCAATATCCACAAAACCCAATTTACAAAACCTAGACATGATGGTATTGAATGAAACAACTGAAGGTGCACTCTCCCCCCTTTCCACACCCATGAGGAATGAAACTGCATCTTGCAGGCCAGATTGCTCACACAATCCATCTATAAGTATGCCAATAGTGTGGTCACTCTGATGAGTTCCACTATCTTTAATTTCATCATAAACACTCCACATGATATCTGTATGCCTTAAGTTATGCAACAAGCAGTTATAGGTTGGTGTTGAAACGTTCAAATTCATATCTTTCATCCTAGCAAGAACGGACAGAGCATCATGAATCATCTCAGATCTTGAATAAGCAAACGTCAACATATCCCACACCACACCACTCGAGTCCCAGTCCCTGAATCTATGTAAGAGCAGCTCACAAAGTGAATGTGCCGAACCGGGCCCTATCACAAATCACAAGAAGTCTATAAACAAAAAATTGATCAAAGATAAAGAACAAAAGCAACGAAACGATTAGGCTCCACCCATTACTCAGCCAGCCCCAATGTACATATGAGCATTGCCTAATCTCAGAAACCAGGCCCACAATCTATAATAAAAAGAAAGTACTTAAAAACCGTACCTTCCCCATCCATCATTTGCTTCACAACCAAACACAGCTCTTTAAACAGCCTTCTCCCCGCTAATACATGAGCAACAATAAACTCTGAAACCCTGGAATGCCGAAACGCATACCCATTCCTCAAAAGGTTGAAGAAACCGAAAGCTGACTCTGGGTTCTCAATGCTCAAGCTTTCAATAATCAAATCCACATGAGGCTTATTCAAAGTCGGGATAATGGTTTTGAAACGATGATCACCTACACAATTTCCCAAACCAAACATTCTCAAGCCGGCAATGACTTCGAGACAGCGTTTCTAGGGTTTGGGACGACGGTGGGCTCGTCATCAAGCTTTGCTGCAGACACTGAGGGTTGAGTGAAGATGAGGGAAGAGAGGGGAGCGAGAATTCGAGATTTTTGTAATATATGTGTTGGCTTCCATTTATGGATGTGATTGAGCATGGAAATGGGGACTGGGGTTTAAGCATAAAAGGGCAAGAGCCGTGTGGTTCTCACGAAAATTGGAAAGTTGAGAGAGAGAGAGAGAGAGAGAGAGAGAGAGAGTGAGAAACGGGAGAACATAGAGTGCTTTGATTTTGGACCAAATTCGAAGCTTTAGTGATGCAAACTGTAGAGGGAGGCTAGGGTTTTAGGGATCCGTTTGGCTTCCCGGCAATTTTGAAGCTTCACTTAGGGGTAGGCATTTCAAGTTTTCAACCAATGAATTCAGCCGAACCGAATCGAAAAGATCGGAAAAGAGTCAAGTTAGGCTCAAAATCGAACTATACCACTTCGGATCGGTTCTAATCGAATTCGAATAGTTAATGTTAAGTTTACTTATTTATTTATATTAAAAATTATTAATAAGTCTAATTAACATTCATTTATATTCCCTCGTGCATTAAATGCCCCTTTCGCGGCTAGTGGGTCTCCTGCAAAAGCCAGAAGCGCTACTTCATTAAATGCGGCGTGGGACCCTGATGCCATGTGGCGACGTTACTCGGCCCTTTACCTCGGCCGTTGGTTTGAGGAATAATCGCTCTATTCGGCCTCGGCCTCAAATGCTGAGGCCGTGGGGTTTCCGTCCTCATCTTGGTTGCGTGAACGAAAAACGAACACCACCCTGACATTTTTGTCTTTCCTGGGTAGGTGCTAAGGCTGAGAGGGAGTTCCCTCGGTCGGCTTTTGTGGCCGAGATTTATTAGGCACAAACATTGCCCCCACATTCCCGAATTCTTCTGCCTTGGCCTCGATAAGGGACCGAATGAATTCCAGGGAATGGACCCTTGGTGTCCCTTTGAAGTGATTTTGACAGTCGGTGAATTAAATGCGAGAGTTGGGCGGCGTCTTTAAGACGCAAGCAGGTCGTTTAGGCCTTCATTGCCTTGATTCGCGCGAGCCGTCGCTTCGTCTCATCAACTGAAATGACGGCCCATAGGCTTTCGACACGTCACTACGCACTCGAGCACGCTGTCAGACCGTTACGTCCCTCGAGAGAGTCACGTCCTTTCGTTTCGTATTCGAGCGCCAATATAAAAGCCCAAACTTCTTCGTTTTTCTTTACACTTTCAGGAATTCTCAAACGCCCAAGCTCTGCCAGAATTTTCTCTCAACTCCTCAACCTTCTCAGACTTCGAAGTTCGAATTTCCTTTCCCTTTTTGCTTAGTGATTCTCTGTTTGTAATAGATTTCAGACGTTTCTCTCTATCCCTCAGAAAGCTCACGAACTCTTTGAACCTTTCTCTCTTCGAACCCTTTTCTGGTTCTCAGCTTTTTGGTGTTCTTTGTGTTCAGCACCTTCCCCTTACTTTTTCCTGAAAAACACTCATCTTCACTTCTCTTCAACCTATCTCAATGTCTTCCAGCAGTTCTTCATCCGTTGAGGCTCGGTCTCAGTCTTCCAGACTGGATTTGAAGACATCTGCCGAGAAATCCAAGGCTCGGTTTTACCCAACATTGTCATGCCCTGGATTGAAGACGACGGTAGTGCCACCGACTCGTGTGTCCTCAGCCCCTCTTTGGATGGTGGCATGCCAGAGAGGTTGCCAGCCCACCTAAAGAACTTGGTGGATCTCTTGGCCTTTGACGGAGGGGACTTCCAAGACTAGAATGTCATTAGGCCGCAGCAGCAATGGCCTACTTCGATCTCAGACTGGGAGAAGTGGCTACCGAGGATGGATCACTTCTTCGGCCAGCAGTGGAGAGACCAGGGCATCTACCACTTGATCAAGCTTTTTGATCGGCCGATTGTCATGGATCGGTCGCTTCTGGCCGCGGCCCTATGCTTCTGGTCTTCGGCCACAAACACGATGAATCTGCGGTTCGGCATGATGACATCGACCGTGCTTGATATGGCCGCGCTATTCGGTCTTTCCTGTCTTCGTCAGCATCCTCCCCCTCAACCACAGTCTCGTCAGCCACCTGCTCTTCAGCTGCCTCTATGACAATTTCCCAAACCAAACATTCTCAAGCCGGCAATGACTTCGAAGACAGCGTTTGTAGGGTTTGGGACGACGGTGGGCTCGTCATCAAGCTTTGCTGCAGACACTGAGGGTTGAGTGAAGATGAGGGAAGAGAGGGAACGAGAATTCGAGATTTTTGTAATATATGTGCTGGCTTTCATTTATGGATGTGATTGAGCATGGAAATGGGGACTAGGGTTTAAGCATAAAAGGGCAAGAGCCGTGTGGTTCTCACGAAAATTGGAGAGTTGAGAGAGAGAGAGAGAGAGAGAGAGAGAGAGAGAGAAAAACGGGAGAACAAAGAGTGCTTTGTGTTAGGTTCATTTTTACACATGATTTATCATGTTTTTGACCCAATATTTTAAGTTAGTTCTTGACATTTCATAGCTTTTTACTTCTTTTTTTTTGTGTTTCATAAGTTTTACCTTGATTAGAATGAAAATGAACTAAAAATGCATTATTGGTTATAAATTCTGTTTTTGTTCATTTTTCGTAGGTCACCATCTTGGCCTTGGATCAGCATGCTCCGTTGCTCGGATGAGGTAAAGATCTTCATGAAACTTGTTCCAATGGATGTTGACTAGAACATATCCAAATTTGATCTCCATTGAACAAGTGTAGCCTATCCAACTGATTTGAAGAGAAAACTAGTTGCAGCAAAGGAGTTGCTGGAACAGCTGTCAAGATATCTTCAGATTGTGAGATATTTGTAGATACTTTGCCACCCCAACCTTTCATAAAGATAGAACTCATTAAAGAATTAAAAGTTGGCTGCCAAACTTGGTTAGACTCACGTGATGGAGTTGGAAAACGTGATGGAGTTGGAAGGTGGAAATCACCATTAGCTCACCATTGGCTGCCAAACTTGGTTAGACTCACCATTAGCTAAAATACTTAACTAAGGTTGGATGAAACACCATTATTAAATAGAGTTCTAGTTTTTATTTTCAATTCTCAAATATTGTGGTGTTCAATGATTATAATTTTCACTTCACATGATTAATAGATTAATCTTCTTTTCACCACTTCTATCATGTATTGTGACTATAACATGTATTTGTGGTAGTTAAGAGTTTGGATTAATCTATTAATTCATCATTGGTTTATATTTCCAATTTACAAATTTCTTTGATATTTTGTTATTCAAATAAACTTTTTCACATAGGATGCTTAGGAAACTTTGATCCTTTGTAGTTAAATAATTTTGTTTACATAGTATGCTTAGAATTTGTACTTATGAAGGGAAGGAAAATTTACTTATGATCTAAATTACAAACTTAATTGATAAATCTTGAGAAAGCATTAGATTGATTTCTAGATTGCTACTCCATGGGAATTGAAAGATAAATAATTAGGATCTTATGGAATAATGGTGTGGATTCTAATACCTTAGTTATTTTTCTCATAAATTTAAATCTTAATTTCAGTTTATTGTCATTTCCATATTCGTTTCATGCTTTATTAAATTTTCTTTATCAACAAACAAATCACCATTTGAATCAACTAGGTTGGAAATGAAATTAACTTGGGTATAATTGGTTTTCTATCTTTACACGCAATCCCTTGGGTACGATCTCGCTCTTACACGCTTATGCTATATTCGATTCGTGCGCTTGCGAGTTTATAAATTTTAAAAGACACCGCTTTTGGTGACAACAAGTTTTGGCGCCGTTGCCGGGGATTGCAACGGAAAACTAATCAAATTCTGGTTAATTAAATTCTTCCACTAGTTATATTTTAGTTTTGTAATATATATAAAACTTTAAAAATTAAAAAAAAACGAAATTTTAAAAATTTTAAAAAAAAATTTTAGAATTTTTTTTTCAATTATCTTGTTTCTATTGTAATATATATTAAACTTTTATAAAAAAAAAAGAAATTTAAAAAAAAAGAAAAAAGATTTTGTTAATTCTCTTGTTTATATTGTAATATCGTTGTGTATTAATTTTTCATTTCTTTGTTTCAGTTATATCATCAAAGCTTCTTTTGGTGCAGCCTTGGACTTGGAAGAAGTTTCATATTTTATTTTATTTTAAGAAAGTTCATTTCTTTTTCTTTATGTCAATTTGTGTGCTTGTTTTTGCTTGAACTGATTTGTGTGCTTGTTTTTACAGGTATCATAAGATTTTATTGGAGGAGTGAAATTAAAGGTGCGTCTTGGACACCTGGTAAGAAAATTCTAATTCTTCTTTTAAAATTCTTACTTGAATTTTCTTTTTGTTTTATTTTTATATTGTCTTTCTCGCATATAAGTAATTTGTAAATTTAAAACTTATAGTCCCTTCTTGAAAGATGTTAACTTGTGGTAACTCCAGTGAATAACTTCTAAACATTACAGTGTCTAGGAAAGTTCTTTAAGGAGGCACCTTCGGTGTTTAAGAAGGACTGAGTTTTAAGTGGGACCATTGTGACCCCTCCACCCTTCCCGGAAAAGACCTGGCTGTGATTTTTGGAAGCCTTTAACTGGTCATCCTTAAGTTTGCTCTTAAGAGGAGGATTTGTTTAGAGCTTTTAAATAAATAAATAAACTTTTTTTTTGTGTGGTTATTTTTGTATTTTCTTGTTTATTTTATGTTTGGTCGTCGTTCTCAAAATTTAAACTTAGAGCCTTTCGATCCAGAAATTGAAAGGACGCTTAGGGAAGAACGAAAACCTAGGATTGTGATAACCAACCCTCTATTTGAGATGGCAGAAGCTAAGCAGAAAAAACTCTCTTGGAGTGCTTTGCTCCTGTCACCACTAATTCCCCATCTTGCATAGTGTTGCCTAACACCAATGCAACCAGCTTTGAGTTGAGAACTCAAGTCATTCAACTCTTGCCCAATCCTTACCTGCATGTCAAAGAATTTCTTGAAATTGGTTCAACATTTAAATTTCAGAACTTTTCTGATGAAAGTGTCCAACTTCGTCTCTTCCTATTCTCTTTGAAAGATAAGGCCAAGTCATGGCTCAATTCCCTTCCTTCTGGTTCCATAACTTCTTGGGACCAACTTGTACAAAAATTATTGGCAAAATTTTTCCCCATGTCTAAAACCAATGGGCTTAGAAGAGAAATTTCTGAGTTTAGACAAAAGGAAAGCGAACAATTTTACGAAAGTTGGGAAAGGTTCAAAGACCTTATTCTTAAATGTCCCCACCATGGTTTTGAAAAATGGCGTTTGGTTCAATCCTTCTACAATGGGCTAACTCAGACTAGTCGCAATATGATTGAATCTATGAATAAATGAGCTTTCTTACAACTTAGGGAAGTTGCAGCTTATGAATTCCTTGAGAACTTATCCGTGAATTCTCAACAATGGGATTTTTCCAACACCCCTGATAAGGAAATTAGGGAACCTAGGAAAGGAGGGATGTATGAAGTCAGAAGCGATTCTAATCTCGAGATTAAAATAGAGAGTTTGACCCGTAAAGTTGAGGCTATAGCATTGAGCCAAAACATGAACTCTGTCAACAAAGTCCACACTGAGATTTGCTCTTTGTGTTGTAGCCCAACGCATTCAGAACAAACATGTCCTTCTAGTCATGGTTATGCTGAGAACAATGAACAGGCAAATGCACTCAATTATTATAGGAACCAGTTTCCTAGTCCATTTTCTGAAACATACAATCCAAATTGGAGGAATCACCCAAATTTCCCTTGGAGGTCAAATCAACCTCAAAATTCTGGAGGAAACCCATCTCAAAATAATCAGTTTCGTCAACCTCCTGTCCCTCAGTCCACTCCAGTTTGTTGCAACACAGCAACAACAATCATCCTCTTTGGAGGATTCAATCTAAAAGTTCATGCAATTAACTGGTCAGGCTATTAATGATGTCAAAGCTTCCACCCAACAAAATACTCAAGCCATTTCGAAGTTAGAACAACAAATAGGCCAGTTAGCAACTGTTGTGGGAGAGAGAGAAAAGGGTAAGTTTCCTAGCCAGCCTATGCCGAATCCGAAGGGTCAGTTTGTGATTAATAACCCATCAAGTTCTCCAAATTCTAATGAACATGTTCAATCCATCACCACTCTTAGATCTGGGAAACATATTGGTAATCAGGATTTAGAGCCACACTTGAGAGATAAGAATGAGTTAAAAGATGTAGAAACACAAAAGTCTAATGAGAGTCATCCTCATGCATTATCATCAACTCCATCTGATCCTCCTAGGAATTTCATTCCAAAAGCTCCATTTCCTCACCGGTTAGCAAATTCAAAGAAGAGTGCACAATTTGGTGATATCCTAGAGGTGTTTAAGCAAGTTCAAATCAACATCCCATTCCTAGATGCAATCAAACAAATTCCTTCCTATGCTAAGTTCGTAAAAGATCTTTGTACATTCAAGAGGAAGACAAATGTTTCAAAGAAAGCCTTTCTAACTGAGCATATCAGTTCCATCATAGAGAATAGGATTCATATCAAGTACAAGGATCCCAGTTGTCCTACCATTGCTTGCATGATAGGTGATCACCGTATTGAAACAACTTTGTTAGACTTAGGGGCAAGTGTGAATTTATTGCCATACTCAATGTATAAGCAATTAGGCTTAGGAGAGATCAAACCAACTCGGGTATCTCTCTCTTCAGCTGGACGGGTCTCTGAAAATCCCTAGAGGCATTGTTGAAGATGTTTTGATCAAAGTTGATAAATTCTACTTTCCTGTAGATTTCATTGTCCTAGATACACAACATGTTCCTTCAGGACAAAAACAAATTCCAGTCATCTTAGGCCGTCCATTCCTTGCCATATGTAATGCAAATATTAATTGTAGGAATGGACTCATGAATATCTCATTTGGCAACATGACTGTTGAGTTTAATATTTTCAACATTAGCAAGCAACCATCAGATGATGAAGAGATTGGTGAGATCAACTTGATTGATACTATGGTGGAAGATTCTTTTCATTACTCTAGTATTAAGGACCCATTAGAAGCATGCTTAGCTCATTTTGGGGCTAACTTTGATTTCGAAAAATCTTTTGATGAAGTCAATGCATTGTTAGATTCTGTTCCGTATATTGAAACGCCCACTTGGAAACTCAAGGTTGAACCTCTTCCTCTTTCCACGTCACCCCCACTTCCTTCCATCATAGAGCCCCCTAAGCTGGACTTAAAGCCATTACCTGATACTCTCAAGTATGTGTTCTTAGAGTCTTCTGAAACCTTGCATGTAATCATAGCTTCGGACCTTAATAACAAACAGGAAAGTAAACTTGTCAAAATGCTTAAAGAACATAAGGAAGCCATAGGGTGGTCTATAGCTGACATTAAGGGTATTGCTCCTTCTGTTGTCATGCATAGAATTCACTTAGAGGACAATGCCAAGAATTCCCGAGAACCACAAAGGCGGTTGAATCCTTCCATGAAGGATGTTGTTAGAGATGAAATATTAAAGCTTTTAGATGTTGGGGTGATATACCCAATTTCTCGCAGTAAGTGGGTGAGTCCTGTGCAAGTGGTGCCAAAAAAGTCTGGTATCACAGTTGTCAAAAATGAGAAAAATGAGCTCATTCCTACACGAGTCCGAACTGGATGGCGTGTATGCATCGACTATCGAAAGTTGAATTCTGTCACGAGGAAAGACCATATTCCTCTACCTTTCATTGACCAGATGTTGGAGAGGTTAGCTGGTCATAGGGCTCGTCAATGGGCCGGGCAGGGCTAGCCCGGCCCAAATTTCATGGGCTTGGGCCGGGCTTTTTTAGAAAATTCAAAGCCCAAGCCCATCTCATGAGTCGGGCTTAAAAAAGCCCATCGGGCCGGGCCGGGCCAAAAATTATAAGGATGGTATGAATAAATATGCAAATGTTTGGTGATGTGTTAAAGAAAAGTATGATTATATTTGGTGGTATGATTATGTTTGGTGATATGATATGTTGTTTGTTTTATTATATATATATATAATAGTTGTATTAATAAATGACACAAATTAATGTGCTAATCATCCAATTATAAATTAGAATGAGTAGAATTCAATGGAAACAAACACAATTTTTATAACAAGTAACACAAAAAAAAAAAAAAATTAAAGAGGGGGATTTGTCATTCAAGTGATATAATCCTAATCCTAAACCTTTATTTATACATAATTATATATGTATGCGGGCCTAATCGGGCCGGGCCTATGGGCTTTGTGGGCGGGCCGGGCCGGGCTTTCATGGGCTTAATTGGGTCGGGCCTATGGGCCGGGCCGGGCTTCAAACACCCAAGCCCAAGCCCGGCCCAAGCCTAAGCGGGCTGGGCCCTCTCAAAGCCCATATCGGGCCGGGCCGGGCTTTTTTTCAATGGGTCGGGCGGGCCCCCTAAGGCCCATGAGCCCGCGGCCAAATGATGAGCCCTAGCTGGTCATGCATATTACTGTTTCTTGGATGGTTATTCTGGTTATAACCAAATTCCTATTGCACCCGAGGATCAAGAAAAAAACACCTTCACATGCCCTTTTGGAACATTTGCCTAGAGACGCATGCCCTTTGGGTTGTGCAATGCACCTGCTACATTTCAGCGGTGTATGGTCTCTATATTCTCTGATATGGTAGAACGATTCTTAGAGTTCTTCATGGACGATTTTTCAGTATATGGATCATCGTTTGATGAATGTTTGCACCACCTTTCTCTGGTATTAATTCGTTGCAAAGAGAAGAATCTTGTGCTTAACTGGGAAAAATGTCATTTCATGGTGAAAAAAGGGATAGTGTGAGGACATGTAATTTCTTCTGATGGTATAGAAGTTGACAAAGCCAAGGTAGATTTGATTTCAAATCTTCCTCCTCCACGAACAGTGAGAGAAATTAGATCATTCCTAGGCCATGCTGGATTTTACCGTAGGTTCATCAAGGATTTTAGCAAAATCTCTCGTCCTTTGTGTAGCTTGCTTGCCAAAGATTCTGCTTTTGTATTCAGTGATGATTGCAACCATGCTTTTGAAAAACTCAAGGCACTTTTGACTTATGCACCCATCATTCGTCCTCCAGATTGGAGTGTTCCTTTCGAAATCATGTGTGATGCTTCTGATTATGCGATTGGTGCTGCCTTTGGGACAGCGGATTGCCAAGCTTCCCCATGTCATTTACTACTCTAGTAGAACTCTTTCTGATGCCCAACTCAATTATTCTACCACTTAGAAAGAACTGCTAGCAGTTGTCTTTGCCTTAGACAAGTTTAGATCTTATCTTTTAGGATCTAAAGTCATTATCTACTCAGACCATGCAGCGTTGAAGTACCTTTTGTCTAAAAAGGATGCTAAACCTCGTCTTATCCGTTGGGTTCTTTTGCTTCAAGAATTTGACATTGAAATTCGAGATAAAAAGGGTTCCGAGAATGTTGTAGCAGACCATTTGTCTAGACTAATTGTTGAGTCTAGTGAGGATTCCATTCCAATCACTTGAAACATTTCCTGACGAGCAGCTTATGCATGTCTCATCCATTCCTTGGTTTGCTGATATCGTAAATTATCTTGTTACTAGTGAGATGCCCTCTCATTGGTCAAAGCAAGATAAATCAAAGTTTTTAGCCATGGTCAAACATTTCTTTTGGGATGATCCTTATTTATTTAAGTATTGCCTCCAATCAGATCATAAGGAGATGCATTCCAGAATATGATCAGACCAATATCCTATCCTTTTGTCATGACCAAGCTTGTGGTGGTCACTTTAGTGCCAAGAAAACTGCCGCTAAGATCCTACAATGTGGATTTTACTGGCCTTCTCTTTTTCGTGATGCTTACTCATATTGCAAAGCTTGTCAGCGTTGTCAACAATTAGGGAGTCTTTCTAGAAGAAACATGATGCCATTAAACCCTATCCTCATTGTCGATGTATTTGATGTTTGGGGTATTGACTTTATGGGACCATTTCCTAACTCTTTCGGTAATTTGTACATTCTTGTTGGAGTTGATTATGTGTCTAAATGGATTGAGGCAGTTGCTTGCAAAACAAATGATCATAAGGTTGTGGTCCGTTTCTTGGAGGTAAACATTTCTGTAATAGGCCATTTGAGCAATTAATGAAACAATATGGCATTACACATCGAGTTGCAACTCCCTATCACCCCCAAATGAGTGGTCAAGTTGAAGTGTCAAATAGGGAGATCAAGCATATTTTAGAAAAGACAGTTAATCCTTGTAGGAAAGATTGGTCTTTAAGACTCACTGATGCTTTGTGGGCTTACCGTACATCATTCAAAACTCCCATAGGAATGTCCCCGTACAGACTTGTGTATGGAAAGGCATGTCATTTACCTGTTGAGTTAGAGCATCGAGCCTCCTGGGCTGTGAAGCAACTTAATTTTTCTCTAGATAAAGCAGGAATTCAAAGAAAACTCCAACTCAATGAATTAGAAGAAATTCGAAATGATGCATATGATTGTGCTAAATCATATAAAGCCCGGATGAAGGTGTTTCATGACAAAAAAAATTGCGAAAAATGTTTGAGAATGGTTCAGAAAGTCCTTCTGTATAATTCTCGTTTGCATCTTTTCCCTGGTAAACTAAGATCTCGTTGGTCTGGGCCCTTTCATTGTTCGTATTGTTTACCCTCATGGAGCTATTGAGATTGAAAATCCCAAAAATGGAGACATATTCAAAGTGAATGGTCAAAGACTGAAACCATTTTTTGAGTTGAAATCCCCAGAAGTAGAGGGGATATTTCTTGACAAACCTGTTTATCACGACTGATTATTCTGCGTGTCTGTATAGATTTTAGTTTTCTTTTTGTGTGTTTTAATTCATTTTGGTCTTTATTTATTTTTTGCTTGGATTTTTTTATATATATTTATTGTCTTTTATTCTGCAATGGATAAATACCAAAGGGATTGGCACGCATATTTTCCAGGTATTATCTTTCTATTTCATTTACCCTCTTATTTCATACATTTGCTATGCTTTTATTCCGAATTTCTTGTTTCGCTTTGCTTTTATTACTGTAATTCTTTCTTTCTTTTACTTGTTTATGTATTTAATTTGTTGTTAAGTTTGGGAAGTAGATTGCTTCATGATTGCACACACGGAAATTTGGCTCAAAATACTTATTCATTTCATAAACATGTGATTACATACACAAATGTGAAAATGCATACATAAAATTCTCAATCACATGTTTATTTCCAGATTCTGAGCAACCCGAGGCATCATGCTAATTGCCTCTACTTGCTCTTACTTGTAGAACCTGCAAAAGTTCGACATGATCATTATTTCTCTTCTCCAGTGCTTCTACATTCTGGTTGGCCAAGTATAGCCGTTTCTGGAGTCCGCCACCAAAGCTTTCAAGGAGGCCACCTCCTCACTCTAATGTCTGAACACTCCCGTGTTCTCGCCAGGAAGCGCAAGCCCAGATTAGTGGCCGAGACCGCTTGGAGCGCAGGATAAGTGTGGGACTCATCCACTGCCACCTTGTCAAACCTACGTGCTATATGCCAATGATCTGCCGGTGTGAGCTTGCTGCCAATCATGCCTCCCAGCATCACTGCTCTGTTCGGCCTTACCTCAGCAAAGTTCGGTATTGCCTCGGCAAAGTTTGAGGCCGTGCCGTGATGATATGTAGAGTTTGAGAAGACAGGGTTTGGAGGAGCCCTTATCTGCGCATTCGGAGGTGCAAGGGACAATTCAAGGTTGAGATCATCAAAGTGAGCGCATGAGGATGCCATTGCTTCGTTTCTGAATTATTTGATGGTTTTTCTTGAGTTTGCAGGAAGAAATGAAGGGTACTCCAACACTTAACCAATGCACGGTTTAAATAGACATCTACTAATGAGGGAATAGACATCCACTTCGGATCTCCAGATTGCTATCCAGCCGTTGCCCTTTTTTTTTTTCTCGGATCCCTACGCTTCACGAGGATTTTGCGGTCGCATGCATTTAGAAGGGAGCATTTCTACTTTCACTTTACTTTTCTTTTTACCTCCGTATTTTCTGGTGTTTTATGTTTTTGCCCGTTGCTTTCATTTTCTGGTGCTTTTTATTTTGCTTTGTTTTATTTTAAGTTTGGGAAGTGTGTTTTCCCTTTCGGCTTTAGCTTTGTTTTATTTTAAGTTTTTTTTTATTTTAAGATTGGGAAGTGCGTTTTCCTTTTCAGCTGTCATCTTTGTTTTATTTCAAAGTTTGGGAAGTGTGCTTACTTTTTCTTTTGCAACTTAATTTCTTTTATTTCGGAAAAAAAAGAAGAAGAGTGAAACAAAATGAAAATGAAAAATACAAGGGAAATGGCGAAACAAGAGGCACACCAATAATACATTAGAAATTATTTTTTCACGGTGTTTGGTGTCTCGACCATAGGAGCTTTAAGTTTGGCCTTCTGGATTTCCTCTCCAGGGTCATCACGCACAGCCTCTTGGGGCTCATCACTTGAGCTCCCAAAGATCGCAATCTTCGCTTCAGCATAACTACTCTCGCGATCTGGTTGCTTGCGTTTCCTCGGTCGGTCTTGGTCCTCCAGCTTGCTTTCGCATGTCTCGAGAGTACAACTCTACCATCTTTGATAGGTTTTTATTCTCGTCCCGCAATACTTCTAGCTGGTGTCGATTCACCTCCACTATCCTTGACCTTTCCCTTTTCAAGCTTTTTATAACACTCTGACAATCTTCAACCATACTTCGCTCCGCCGCCAACTGACCTTTCAACACCTCTATCTCATGGTTCTTCGCAAGTAGGCGATGACCCAAACTTGCGACACATGTTGTACTATGCACGCTTAGTGCCATGGCGTCGCTCACGACCCGATTGTCCTCCCTTGTGCCCAGCACACGAATATCTTTAGGAGTCACTAGATTTCTCACAACTTCAATGGCAACATCGTTGTCCAGGAGTATCGAGTCATTTACTGTTATAGGCCCCGTGCGGAGGCAAAGTAGGGCATCCATATTGGTGCCACCGCTTGGCCCCGAGTTGAGTCCGTGGAGCTAAGTTAAGTTAAGATCCAACGAAAATGGATAGGAAGAGGCCATTTTGATTTTTCACTCTCTTTTCTTCTTTCTTTTCTCTTTTGTGTGTTTAAGGGTTTGTGTTTTTCATTTTTTTCCTATGCCTTTTATAGACTTAATTTTTTTCTAAACTCTAGCCGATGCGCTTTTGAGTTTCGCGCATCCCTACGGCTTATCTCCATCTGCCGCACCCGTCCCCTAACCCTTTTAATTGTATTTCTGCCTTTCAGCACTTTCAAGAAACAAAAAGTCGTCGCGCCTTCCTACGAAGCCAATAATTCTGGCTTGGGGGATGTGAAAGCGGCCTCTACACGCTGACACGTCTCTCACCTCTTTTGGCCCGTGACCTATCAGGAAACAAGACATCCGGCCTCCCTTCTCCCTTTTCAGAAATCTTGTTCCTTGCGCTCTTGACAACGCTTCTTTGTTTTCTTTATTTTTTTAATAATAATAAAAATAATAATAAATAATAATCATAATAAAAAAAAGTGTTTGGGCTTTCGTTTGGGTTGGGTTTTCAATTGATTTGGACATTCTAATTGGGCTGAATTTCTGCGTGCGTAGAACTGTTGTTAGGGCTTACTGTTGTATTTGGTTTTGGTTTGTTCCGTTTGATTTTATTTTGTTTTTGCAACTAAATTGTAGTTTTAATTGGTTTTGTTTCGTTTGATTTTGTTTTATTTAATTGTTGATGCCTCAATTCTTCAACATTGAGGACAATGTTTGGTTTAGGTTTGGGGGTAAGGTTTAGAAGTTTTATTTTTAGGGTAGTTTTGTTTTTATTATTATAGTTTTTCAAAAAAAAAAATGGTGTTATCTCTAGATTTTTATGCTTACTATCATCAAATCAGATTTAACACTCATGAATGATTTTTACGATTGGAAACATATGATTAAATTTTAAACCCATAATTTTAGTTTTTTCACTTATTTCTATTTAGTGGATAATTCATGAGTTATACTTTGAACTCTCACATGCACATCAACACTTTAGTGAGAATGAAAGAAAAGATCAATTATAGTTAACTTTGTTGTTTTTAGCAGAGTTAGATGACATTGCTCTTGATTGACCTTGACGTAAAAAAATAAATAAATAAAATAATAATAATAATAATAATGTTAATTTATCCAGAGTTTTACTTAGTAACCGGGCCTCTTGCCTAAACAGCAGCGAGTGTTCACGTCAAACGGTAAAGTTTTAGGGTAAATACATTTTGTGACTAGTTTAGTTCTGGAGCCTTTTTAACTCGAGTTAATAAGCCCTTAGGGGTGTTTCTACACCTAATGCCTTAAAACCTTTGGTTTGAGAGTCGTTGGCCTAAATCTCGCTACATGGGTTAATTAGAAAGCTTAATGGAACTAAACATTGCACAGTCACATTCCAAAAAAAAAAAAAAAAAAAAAAAAAGTATATACATGCCTTGGTTAGTTATTTGCACTGAATTTTGATAATGATTGAAATAATGAGGTTACTGTGATTGAAATTGACTTTTGTCTCTAAAATGTGTTGGTTCACTTAAACACCAAAGGAAACAAATGAAAAATTTACTAAATGATTATAAGTGATCAAGACTTTATGTGGGGATTAATTTGAAGCGTGTTTGCTCTTTTAAAAATTGTTCATGAATTTTCAATCCAGATAGTTTTGATGATGGTTAAGCATTTGTTTAAATTTTCAATTTTGTTGTAGCATGATTTTTTTTTTTTTTTAATCTCTCATTTTGATGTTTGTGGGTATCATCATGAAAGCCCTCACGAGACTATACTCGTCCACTAGGGTAACCTAGGGGTTTAAAGGCTTGTTGCATATGCTAAATGCAATCGAGATCCTGCGAAAGTGGCTTAGTTTTCTTTTCTACTTTATTTTTATTTTTTTGCTCGAGGACTAGCAAAAGATAAGTTTGGGAATTTTGTTAGGTTCATTTTGACACATGATTTATCATGTTTTTCACCCAATATTTTAAGTTAGTTCTTGACATTTCATAGCTTTTTACTTTTTTTTTTTGTGTTTCATAAGTTTTACCTTGATTAGAATGAAAATGAACTAAAAATGCATTATTGGTTATAAATTCTGTTTTTGTTCATTTTTCGTAGGTCACCATCTTGGCCTTGGATCAGCATGCTCCGTTGCTCGGATGAGGTGAAGATCTTCATGAAACTTGTTCCAATGGATGTTGACTAGAACATATCCAAATTTGAGCTCCATTGAACAAGTGTAGCCTATCCAACTGATTTGCAAAGAAAACTAGTTGCAGCAAAGGAGTTGCTGGAACAGCTGTCAAGATATCTTCAGATTGTGAGATATTTGTAGATACTTTGCCACCCCAACCTTTCATAAAGATAGAACTCATTAAAGAATTGAAAGTTGGCTGACAAACTTGGTTAGACTCACGTGATGGAGTTGGAAGGTGGAAATCAATTCAAGTTGGAATTGAGTTATTACTTTGGAAACAAATGGAGGTGGCAGCCAGCACTTGTTGGCACTTGTAGGCTATATATATTTTCAGATTGTTCTCAAGGAGAGTGGAATTCAGAGGATGATTCAAGGGTGATACACGGCAGAAGGAAGGAAAGAAAGAAAGGAAGAGAGAAAGAGAGAGAGAAAGTGAGAAAGAAAGAGAACAAGGATGGAAAGGAAAGAACCGAGAGCTAATAACTCTCTTAAAATTGTTCTTCACCTTTCTTAGTTCTCATTTAATTCATGTATTTTAGTTTCTTTGTTTTGTTTTAATTCTTAATTATGTCTAGCTAAAATACTTAACTAAGGTTGGATGAAACACCATTATTAAATAGAGTTCTAGTTTTTATTTTCAATTCTCAAATATTGTGGTGTTCAATGATTATAATTTTCACTTCACATGATTAATAGATTAATCTTCTTTTCACCACTTCTATCATGTATTGTGACTATAACATGTATTTGTGGTAGTTAAGAGTTTGGATTAATCTATTAATTCATCCTTGGTTTATATTTCCAATTTACAAATTTCTTTGATATTTTGTTATTCAAATAAACTTTTTCACATAGGATTCTTAGGAAACTTTGATCCTTTGTAGTTAAATAATTTTGTTTACATAGTATGCTTAGAATTTGTACTTATGAAGGGAAGGAAAATTTACTTATGATCTAAATTACAAACTTAATTGATAAATCTTGAGAAAACATTAGATTGATTTCTAGATTGCTACTCCATGAGAATTGAAAGATAAATAATTAGGATATTATGGAATAATGGTGTGAATTCTAATACCTTAGTTATTTTTCTCATAAATTTAAATCTTAATTTCAGTTTATTGTCATTTCCATATTCGTTTCATGCTTTATTAAATTTTCTTTATCAACAAACAAATCACCATTTGAATCAACTAGGTTGGAAATGAAATTAACTTGGGTATAATTGGTTTTCTATCTTTACACGCAATCCCTTGGGTACGATCTCGCTCTTACACGCTTATGCTATATTCGATTCGTGCGCTTGCGAGTTTATAAATTTTAAAAGACACCGCTTTTGGTGACAACACTTTGATTTTGGACCAAATTCGGAGAGAGAGAGAGAGAGAGAGAGAGAGAGAGAGAGAGAGGGGGGGGAGAGAGTGAGAAACTGGAGAATAGAGAGTGCTTTGATTTTGGACCAAATTCGAAGCTTTAGTGATGCAAACTGTAGAGGGAGGCTAGGGTTTTAGGGATCCGTTTGGCTTCCCGGCAATTTTGAAGCTTCAATTAGGGGTGGGCATTTCAAGTTTTCAACCAATGAATTCGAGCCGAACCGAATCGAAAAAATCGGAAAAGAGTCAAGTTAGGCTCAAAATCGAACTATACCACTTCAGATTTGGTTCTAATCGAATCGAATAGTTAATGTTAAGTTTACTTATTTATTTATATTCAAAATTATTAATAAATCTAATTAACATTCATTTATATTCCCTCGTGCATTAAATGCCCATTTCGCGGCTAGTGGGTCTGCCTGCAAAAGCCAGAAGCGCTACTTCATTAAATGGGGCGTGGGACCCTGATGCCATGTGGCAACGTTACTCGGCCCTTTACCTCGGCCGTTGGTTTGAGGAATAATCGCTCTATTCGGCCTCGGCCTGAAATGCCGAGGCCGTGGGGGTTCCGTCCTCATCTTGGTTGCGTGAACGAAAAACGAACACCACCCTGACATTTTTGTCTTTCCTGGGTAGGTGCTAAGGCTGAGAGGGAGTTCCCTCGGTCGGCTTTTGTGGCTCGGTTTTACCCAACATTGTCATGCATAGGCTTTCGACACGTCACTACGCACTCAGAGCACGCTGTTCAGGTCGTTACGTCCCTCGAGAGAGTCACGCCCTTTCGTTTCGTATTTCGAGCGCCAATATAAAAGCCCAAACTTCTTCGTTTTTCTTTACACTTTTAGAATTCTCAAACGCCCAAGCTCTGCCAGAATTTTCTCTCAACTCCTCAACCTTCTCAGACTTCGAAGTTCGAATTTCCTTTCCCTTTTTGCTTAGTGATTCTCTGTTTGTAATAGATTTCAGACGTTTCTCTCTATCCCTCAGAAAGCTCACGAACTCTTTGAACCTTTCTCTCTTCGAACCCTTTTCTGGGCTCTCAGCTTTTTGGTGTTCTTTGTGTTCAGCACCTTCCCCTTACTTTTTCCTCAAAAACACTCATCTTCACTTCTCTTCAACCTATCTCAATGTCTTCCAGCAGTTCTTCATCCATTGAGGCTCGGTCTCAAGTCTTCCAGACTGGATTTGAAGACATCTGCCGAGAAATCCAAGGCTCGGTTTTACCCAACATTGTCATGCCCTGGATTGATGACGACGGTAATGCCACCGACTCGTGTGTCCTCGGCCCCTCTTTGGGTGATGGCATGCCAGAGAGGTTGGCAGCCCACCTAATGAACTTGGTGGATCTCTTGGCCTTTGACGGAGGGGACTTCCAAGACTGGAATGTCATTAGGCCGCAGCAGCAATTGCCTACTTTGACCTCAGACTAGGAGAAGTGGCTACCGAGGATGGAGCACTTCTTCAGCCGCGGTGGAGAGACCAGGGCATCTACCACTTGATCAAGCTTTTTGATCGGCCGATTGTCATGGATCGGTCGCTTCTGGCCGCGGCCCTATGCTTCTGGTCTTCGGCCACAAACACGATGAATCTGCAATTCGGCATGATGACATCGACCGTGCTTGATATGGCCGTGCTATTCGGTCTTTCCTATCTTCGTCAGCATCCTCCCCCTCAACCACAGTCTCGTCACCACCTGCTCTTCAGCTGCCTCTATGTCTACATCATTGATTTGCTCACTTTGGGCAGGGGGCATGTTAGGGCAGAACGTCTCGACGTCTTTATCTTCAATGGAATAAAAAGGAGCAGCCCCACTCTTGCAGTCCAAGTAACCCAGCTTGTATGTGTCAATAATAGCCTCAGACTTAGATTGCTCAACAGCTTTGTGATAGGCTTCAAACTTGGCTAGAAGCTTGTCATAGTTTCAGATCATGTCGGCATTTTTGGCTCGATACAGAAGACGGCTTCCTTGAGTCTATGCAGGGCAATGACATAAAAGTTGAGTTCACTATCTTTTTTAGCAAGGGTACTCTTCAGCACAAATATGCTCTCCTTCATTTCCGACATCCTCATTTCATGGAGGTTCTGTTGGACCGAGAGCTTGCCAGTCAGATAAACATTCTTCTTCTCCAACTCGCTAAGCTGAGTAGAAGATGAGGAAATAGCAGACAAATTATGGATGGCCTCAACAGCAAAAACTACTCCTTTTTGAAGCAAACTAAGCCGCTTCCTTTTGTTCCTCCAAGGAAAGACTTGAGAACGTGCCAAGATCACTAGCCTGATGTATATGATCAACTAGCTTGACGCAACCAGGCGGGCTTGACAGAAAGTTTGTCTTAAGCAGATCAGACACACATGCATCCCATGCGGAGTTGGACTTGTCAACCTATGGACCAGCTGTTTGAGTTTCCGAAGAACTCTTAGCCCGAGTAGATGACTCTCTGGCCTTCTTAGCCGCCACCATCCTCTCCTTCAAATGAGTCAACGATGCCAAATCAGCTCTATGTTTTACTACCCTGGCTCGATAGCTAGATCGCAATGGTTATTCGGAGAAGCAATCCTCCCAATTCGATCCTTATCCCTTGACTGGTGCAACGACTCGAACTTCAGGGAGGAATGTCAGCATCTTTTTGCTTCTCGGAGGCGAACAAGTTCGAGAATAGACTTCTTTGCAAGGCAGATTGCAGGTTCTGAGCTTGTCAATTGGAGACTTGAGTTGAATCTCTCGAACATTTGACATGTCATCAATCTTCTTACTATCCTGGCCGACGAGGTGTTTAACCCTAGCAGAGGACGAAGGAGCAGCTCCTCCTGATTTCGGTGCATAATTACATATCATTTTGTACCATTCTAGCTTATGATTTGGTTATGTTTTTGAGTTAAACTTGTTCTTTTAACTTCTTTTGTGTATGTTTCAGTGTTTTAAGCTTAAGGACTCATTTATTGCATTTTGGAGTCAAGTCTGCTCAAATTGTGTCTGCAAATCAGTCAACTTCACGGGTTGAACTGTACGTTCTCAGGAAGAACCAGTTAATCACTTATATATCATCGGAAAGATATGGAAGTCTAGTTTCTGTAGCATTTTACGGTTCACGATTCCAAGTCTCCTAGAGGAAGTTATGCAGGTTTTGGCAGCTTAAGGTCAAATTCGGCAGCATATGTGTTACTGGGCCAAAAATGGTATTTGAAGGGCTTTCCGATTTTTCCTTGAGCTGGGCTTCATATGCTTGAAAAGATAATTCAAAGAGCTTCAAGACCCATATTTTTCAGAATTGTATGGATGGAGAAACAAGCCCAAAACAAGCCCAAAAGAAGACTGCAATGCATTGTCATGCATGACATATGCATGAGGTGTTATTGATTATGGGGAAGTTAGGTGATGCAGATTCAATACTTATATTTGAGTGGAATTTTGCAGCAGCCAAATGAAGTAAAAGAAGATGAAGTGGAAGCTGCAACACTAAGCTTAAAGACAAGAATAATTGTTTTCAAATGCAATTGTGTGTTAGGTTAAGTTGGTGAATTAAGTGTTGTAAGTTGGTGAAGTGAGTGTGGTTAGTGAACTCAATTGTATATTCAGAACTTCACCTCCCCTAGGCCTATAAATTGTGAGATTTCCAAGCTTGTAAACACACCCCAAGGGGGGAGCTCTCAAACACTTATCTGGAGCTCCTCTCCCTTCTCTCTCTCAAATTCTCTTAGTTTCCCTTTGTAGTTCTCAATTGTTGTAATAAGACCCTTCTACTAAATTTTCTTTTTATTAAATCTCAAACACTTTCTCCTCCCTTCTCTAAGTTCTCAAACATGTTTCCTTTCTCTTCTCCAAATTTCCCAAACACATTTCCCTTCTCTTCCAAAAGTCTCCATGTCTCAAACACTTCACAAACACCTCTCTCCCTTCCCCTAAGTTCTCAAATTCTCCAAGTTCACAAACATTCTCCAAGTTCTCAAACACCTCTCTCTTTCTCTCCAAAAACACTCCATGTTCTCAAGTGTTGTACAAAATCCTTTTGCTTCTTAGTTGTAATTTATTTTTCTTTGTAATGGAAACTGAATTAGATCATTCAATCACCAATCCCTGTGGAATCGACCTCGCACTTACATATGCTATACTACCGAATGGCTCGTGCACTTGCAAGTATCACAAGTTGAGGATGCAGCTGAATCCATTTTGGTGCAGCTGAAATCTACGCAACACCTGCTTGAGTCTTCTCAGCAAATGAGACCTCTTTCGAAGAATACTTGATCATACTAGAAGGAAGTCTTGGCTTCTTTCTCAACGAAGACACATCCCTTGCCTATGAGGTTCCAACTTCATATTTGGAGCACCTGGCATCAGCCTTCCTATTTTCAGGGAGTTCAGGAGAGGACTCCTCTCGTTCGGCAAGCAGATCATCCGAATTAGGGCCATACTGCTTCCATTTCTCAACATCCTTGGCAATGGGCAATCCACCAGATTTCTTCTAATACTCACTCAACAGTAAGCGTCATTCGCGAAACCTCGCATGGATGTTTAGGGCCCAGCGGACCTTAGCCATGTCGGGCAGGAGATCCAGTTTCTTACCTATCATTTTCTGCAAGCAAAAAACAGAAGTCAGTTAGTCACATATCAAAAAATTCAGACAAAATTGAAGCAAATCAATAGAAGTATGACATACCATCGCAGTAAGTGAGAGGAACAAGTGGACCATCGCTAACCTCACCTTCCCACCGTCTGCTGACCTCTAACACATCGACGTGCCATACATGGTTTCCTTGGTTGAGACTGTTAAACAGTTTGGCTTTGTATACACGGACCTAGGCATACTTCTCGTATTGCCTCACTTTGAAAGAGTAGAAGAACTCTCTCACTGTTAGATCCAGCTTGAAAAGGGGCTCATATTCTCAAAACACATAATCAACCAATAGACGTTCGGAGTACATTGACTTGGGGCACACTTCATGACGCAGAACACCTTCCTGAATAACCATGGGAACATGAAGCCCAAGGAGAAATAAAAGGGACGGAATGTGATAATTCTGGTATTCGGATATTTCGGATCCACATAAGGAGCATCATCAGTTGAAGACACCGCCAACTTGACATGCACGCCATCCGGCATGGCAGAAGCATAAGTGGCATACCACTTTTGGAAGTGAGCTTTAGACATAACGCAGTGCAAATTAGCTACAAATCTCTTCTTGTGCACCTTGGAACCATACCACATGTACAAAGGCACTTGCGAACTCGGTGATCGGCTACCATCATCAGAAGATATGGTCGGAACAGCTACAAAAAGGGAATAAAATTGCAAGTCATATAGCATATCAAAACCTTAAATTGCGGCACAAAAAAAATTATATATATATAAGCTACACAACTCAAGCTGTAAGCACGGCTAGAGCCAAGCAAAGCTCCAAGACGAGGCCTAAGCAACAAACGCTGCTCGGACCAAGATGCAATCCAGCTACCAAACCGCTGGAAGAGCAGCGATCCAACAACCAGGACTCGATGCATCTCACCCTGTCAGCATCGACGCCTCAGACCAACGTCACAGCTCAGACTACGCTAGGCCGCCACTCCTCCTCGAAATCAGCGCGTTGCGCTCCTAGTAGTGGAAAAAGAAGAAAAAAAGATACCCGATTGCAGCCGCCGCAATAGTCACCACCGTCGACAACAACGCCGGTCATGATAATAACCAATCGGGCCCACAAATTTGACCTACCTTGGAGTGCCCAGCGACTCCTCCCTAGACAAACAGTACAATTCTCTAAGGTCTCTCTCACAAGCTAGAAAGTAGAGAAAACAAGTTTGCAATTTGAAGAGGAGTGAAGAGAAGCCTTATATTAATAAAGGTTGGGCATCCTAGGTCAAGGAGGAATCACAAGTCTATTCTCATTGGGAGCCCAACTTCAAGAAAAAGTCAAAAGCCTACTCCAATTAGGAGCCCAACTCAAAGAAAAAAGCCCATATGCAGTTGGAAAGCCTGATAAATATCCCTTCCATGCCGCACAAGTACCATGCAAAAGCTTGGGGGGGGGGGGGCACTTGTGGAAACATATATTTTACCGACCAATAAGAAGACGACGCGTGAAAAAAGAATATTCCTTAGGTCAAACCAGTTTGGCATTGCTTGTGCCTGTGAAAATAATCGCTTTCAATTTGCCTGTGAGAGTAAGCAGTTTGGCGTTTGGTAAACATTTTGTTAAAAGTGGTGTTGGTACTGATTCCCGCATAATCAGAAAATGATTCCTGCATAATCATTAAACGCAATGCCTCTTCGAAACTGATTCTCGCATAACTAGAAAATGAAAGCATCTCATTAGCGCTTAGCTTTCTCTCACGCAATTTTTAACAATAAGTGATTTCTCATAGTTTACCAAACGGGATGAGATTATCAAATTTTTTTAAAAATCACTTATCACCCCAAATAAGCAATGTCAAACGAGCACTAATTACTCTAATTAAATCCTATTTAATTAGAGAAGTTATCTTTGATTTAATATAAGAATATCTCCCTAAATCAAGGAACCAATCTCCGCCAAATCTCTTGGAGTAATTCCTATCATCTTTTTGGGAAAGAATAATCCTAGCACACAAGGAGACCATAAATACACAGCTACACAAGGCATTCAAGGTAATTCCAAAACCCTATGGAAAACCTCTCTCTCTCTCTCTCTCCTTGTTGTCGCCCCCCTCGTCTCTCTTTCCTTACACGGCTAAATGCCACCACACATGACTACAATCACCCGGCTATCCCCATGAGAGAAAAACTCCGTCTATTTTAGCTATTGCCATGTCTTTTCTTCAAGATCCAATTGAATTAACGTAGGCATCGGAGGGCATTTGGCCAACACCCCCAAAATGTGGTCTATTTACTTCTATTTGTTTTGCAGGGATCAAGGAAGAGAGGGAAGGAAGCTCGAAGGGCAAAAAATCTACATGCGAATATTCTCCCATGAAAAATTTGCACAAACAATAGGGTGAGGCGGGTTGAGTTAGGAGGAGGAGTTTAGGTTGGGAGGGGGAGGAGAGATATGAGAATGTGGTTGGGGAGGGGCTCTAAGATTGGGCCAAAATGACCTCCATATTAGAGTAATTTGACATAAATTGGGAATTGTCTTTGAATTGCTTCAAATTGAAATTACATTGATAAAATTAATCAAATTGAAACTATATGGATGGTAGTAAACTATGGAGATTAAAAAAGACGTTTTGCCTTAAAAAAAAATAATAACACTTTCGGTGGTGGGTTAAGTCATAGAACACTTTCATGTAACGGTTAGCCAAGATGTTTTGCTATCCCCGTTTCGAGTAAGTTTTACTGCGTCTTGCTGTTTCATTTGGAGCTTTTTGTCGTACTGTGACTCTGCGAGTCCAACCTGAGGCAATGTCTGCAGTCAGAGATCCAGCCATTAAGCTCTTCGGGAGGAATATTGGTGCCGGAACGCCAGATTCCGGATATGTCCGTACATAATTCCAACGAAGTATGTTGGGTTGCAGATATGCCCAAAGTTGCCATGGTAAGCTTCATATGCCAATCGACTCTAAGCTTCTTTGGGTTGCCTTATTTTGTTTTCTTAACAAGTCTTTGCGTTTTTTCCTTTTTTCTACTCTGTTTCCATTTTTGGTATCTGGGCTTCTACTGCTCTGCAATATTCTTTTTCTACTTTGTAGAAAATCACATATAACTGACTGCTTTGTTTAGCTTTTAAATTGCTATGTTTTGAATTTCAGGACGCTGTGTTCTTCCTTCATTGTACTTAAAATGTTAAATTCCATAAAGTTTTGCTGGATTTGCTTTACAAGCAGAAGGGGTAGCTTATAGAAAGATTTCAACCAAATTTCCTCCCATAAATAAAAATCAGCATGAACCCACATTTTGTTTTTGTTTCTCATTCGTGATTAGTTATTTTGGAAATCATAATTTGATAATGTGTGGATGATGTGAGGAGATTTATATAGATTGTAACTTGGTATATTGTATCTGGGCATGTGGCTGCAGCTTCATTTTGTAACTATCATTTGTTTTTAGCTTTTTCTTGGCCATGAACTTAATTTTTATTAATGCCTGTAATTGATGTTATTGCTCATATTTGATGCCGAATTCCTCCTTGTACATTCTGTGAATTAACTATAACTTGCTGTTATTGCGATTTGAGTGCCGTAAACAATCAAAATTTTCAATTTTCAGGGTGAGTGTAGAGAAATGGAGGACCCTTCTGTGAAAGTATCCTGCAAGCAAGATCAAATTTTCGAACTAGATAAAGGCAGTGAAAACAATCACCATGGTCAAATCTTGGAGAATGAGGGTGAAGTTGCTTGTAATCCAGAAGAAGACTGCATTGCAAGTGATACTGATGATGGCAAAGAAAAGGCTTTCAGAAAGCCAGACAAGGTTCTTCCTTGCCCTCGCTGCAACAGCCTAAAAACAAAGTTTTGCTATTTTAATAATTATAGTGTATACCAACCAAGGCACTTTTGCAAGAGATGCCGAAGATATTGGACAGCCGGGGGAACAATAAGAAGTGTTCCTTTAGGGACTAGGCGGCACAGGAATAAGCATTCATCTTCACAGGATCATCAGGTAGTGGTGGAATCGAGTGCATTACCAGTCACCCAAGGAGACACCCTTAACTTTGTTGGTCGACAGCAACTATCGCCTGTTCTACTTCCTGCCTCTCCAAAACCTGTCAATGGGATGAGGGAAGTCTTAAATTCTGGCACTGATACAGTGTTAGTTGACTCTATAGAGACTAGGGGTGGGCACGGTCCCTTTGGACCGGTTTTTGTTAAAATATGAAACCTGAACTGAAAATGCAGATCGGTTCGATTTGAACCAATTTTACTTAAAATTCATACTAAAATCCAAACCAACCCGGACCTCCTGGTTTTGGGTTTGGTTTTCCCTTTCTCATGGTTTGGGCTTGTTGTAAGCCAAATTTGGTTTTTTTTGGGTTTAAGCTTCAAGGCCATCTGATTTTTAAAAATTTTGGGCCTTAAACATCACAATTGGCCCAATTCCCATATTGAAACAACCACTATTCTTTGACAAAAATAATAAAACAATCCAATATTAAATTTAAAATTACAACCAACAAGAAAATACACATAATAAAACAAATTAAATTACAGTCAACTTTAAAATTATAACTCCATTCTTTTGTTCTTTTGTTGCCGCATCTCATAACACCGAGTACACCAAGTGAACCTAGCAGATCTTTTTAACAAAGGATTTCACTGGCTAACACCAACAATAACATCAAACTACAAAATCTTTTTAACATTCATCACTTTAAATAAAACATAGCTGCTCAAGAAATTAATGCACTCACATTAGACATAATGATGCCCTCTAGCCTGCAACATTAATCAATTCCTGAATTTGATGCTCAATTGGAAGTTTTACAAGCAGATCAGTGGTTTGACATTTCTTTATGAATTTCACCTGCCAAACAATTTTTTTCCCTCTAATTTGATTATAAAAAAAAAGGTAAAGAGTACAAAACAATGAAGACTACCAGGAGTCCATCCTATGCTATTAAATAAAACAATATAGCACATCAAAGAAAGAGGAAAACCAGTCCTAAGAAATACCTTGCCAGGATTTTTTGGATCAAAACTCAATGGACAGAACTTTTTCAGCAAACCCAGGAATTGCTCAACCTGTCCAAAATGCAAAAGGGATATCAAGTCATGACCAACAAACTAACTTTATAACTTAAGAGCATAACAAGCAATTGAACTGTCATTCAAATTTATCATGAATTTAAATTATGACCCTAACTAACTTTTGCAGTAAACAGAAACAAATATTGGAACTGAAAGCAATACTCACCTAAAGCAAGGAAAAATCATATTGTAAAAAGGACTGCAAATATTGAAACACAATATTGAGCATGGAATCAAGAGAACAATACAATGAGCAGCTTCCAATTTGCCACAAATCTGGAAGAAGAATATGCAGGGAACAATACAATGATAAAAATCAGGATAACTGTATATTGCCAAATTTCCATGATCTGGTACGTCATTTTTTCCAGGCAATCCAACTGCATGACTCACATTCATAAATTCACTATGAAGCAATAACAGGAGTACGTGATGGTTTTTCCAGAACAAGACATGACATATTCAATGAATACAAATCAAAATAAACAGAAAATCAAAAAACAACATAAACAGAAAATCAAAATACCTGTTTGACTCCACCAACAAAAATAGAAAAACAGAAAAAAAGAAAATCAAAAAACAAAAATAAAAAATAAAAAATAAATCTGCAAAGGAGAAGACATAAATCTCCAAACAACAATCGGTAGCTCCTCCAGCATTGATTTTTCGCAAGGAAGGAGCGGGTAAACAGATGCACACACAATCAAAACCTAAATACCCAAACATATGCAAAACTCTAGTAACAGAATTCGAAGATGAGCTGAAAGAGAGAGGGAGATGAACAGGATCCTAGAGAGAGAGAAAAAGAGCTGAGCTAAATAAAATGAAGAGGTGGCTGCGAGCGAACTGCGTGTTGAATCTTGGAATCCGGGCAGATAGGGTTAGCCAAATATTCGAAGGGGAAAAGAAAAAAAAATAAAAAAAGAAGAAGAGACAATCTGTTCTGACTTGTGAGGGCGGCGACTGAGAGAGGTGGCGGCTCAGAGGCTGAGAGAGGCGCGGTCGACAGAGAGGAGGTTTTGCGCAGATCTTCTGGCCCGGGCGGAGCCTTTGTGAGAGAGGATGAGAGAGAGGAAGGCGAGAGAGAGAGAGAGAGAGAGAGGAAATAATGTAAGTAAAATGTAAACCAACAAACAGGAAAGAGATGGTCAGAGAGAGAATTGAATGGGGAAAAGAAAAAAAAGAAAAACAGAAGAGAGAAAGCCAGAATCGAACCTGCGTGCGTGACGACGGCGAGCACTGAGAGCAAGCTTCGGCGGCGCGACGGCTGAAGAAGAAGAAGGATGGCTGAAAGAGAGGTTCACGCAGAGGAAAAGAGAGGTTTGGCTTCGGCGGCTCAGATCTCGCAGAGAGAAAGGAAATGAAATCAAACAAGGAAGAAAGAAACCTAATTCGTGTTTTAGTTGTGATGATCCTGTGTGTGTGTGCGTACGTTAATATTTTAGATAGCCAATACAAAACAAGCACATGTTAAACTATATATATAAAATATAAAAAATATAAATTAATTAATTGTATTGGACCGGTTCGATTTGGATTCGATTCCTTGTAGTGGAAAATTTGAAAATCAGAACCGGTCCAAACCGGTTTGGTTTGGATTTGTTTCGGTTTTTGACTTTTTTAATCAACACAGTTTTTTTCGGTTTTTTTCGAATTGATTTGGTTCGGTTTTGCGGTTCCAATAGAGACTGCGCTTAATCATAAAGACCAGAAGAGAAGTTCTGAAGATGGCTCTGCAGCAGCTGGAGATAATAGTGAGGAGCCCTCATCATCCTGCTCTTCCTTGACAGCCACTACTTCACAGCAAAATGTGTGTCTGGGAAAAGAAATGGAGCAGGTTGATCTGCCAGGATATGAAAACGATTATAATCTTACATATACTGAGCAATATTTTCCTGTTCGACAATGGGCTGAGAACCCAAGTTGGGGCATGATGATGTTTGGACCTCATAGCAATAATCCTAATCCTTCTCATATGGGTTCTCTGCCTATGGTTACAGTTCCTGGTTTTTGTACTCCCAGTTTCGTTTTCCCAATTGCGCCTTCCTCATACCAGGGTTACATGCCAAGCTCGGATGCTAAAAATTGGAATGCTCAATTGGTTGGATCTGCTGGCAGCTTGTCACCTTCATCTACCAATGGCAACAGCAGATGTTCAGGCAATAGCTCGCCAAGATCGTGAAAATATTCTAGAGATGCAAATGTACAGGAAGGAATAAAAACAAAACAGTGCCTTAGGGTACCCAAGACATTGAGAATTGATGACCCAGATGAGGCTGCAAAGAGTTCTATATGGTCTACCTTGTGTATCAAACCTGATAAGAATGCACCTATACTTAGAGGTGGTATTTTTAAAGCTTTCCAAAAGAAATCAGACACTAAATCCCAAACACCAAATGCTGATAGAGTTTTACAAGCAAACCCAGCAGCTCACTCACACTCTCAATTGTTCCAGGTGACCATGTAAAGGCGCTGATTGAGTTTGATATACAGAGTTATGTTTGAGGTTTGTCTACTGATATCCCAGTCTTTGTTCAGTAAAATCAGGAGTGAATGCTTATCATGTCTACATTCTAAGCTTAATTTGGTTGTGGAGGAATAAGGCAGAAGCTAGTTGAGACAATTTTCAGGCATTCTTTAGCTTTTCTCTTGAACAAAGAGGGAGTAGCCAGCCATCAAGATTGTTGTATAAGGTTTGGTTCTATAACAGGTGGCAAATTGAATTCTTAACAACCAAGTCATACAGGTATATGTATCTCAATTTAATCCAAGACCATGTTGACAAATAAAAGGGGAACGATTCCATGGAGAGTTTAATATTCGGAAGGTAGAAATGCGACTCTGCGACTGAAGGTACAGTTTTCTTAATCCGCAGTCCACAGCTGTTGAGATCAGGATACTAACTCTTTTTTTTTTTTCCCTTCATAAATTTTGTTGGATTGATCTCTCTCTCACTTGTGAAACTTTTTGTATTTTATGTATTTTTCCAAGCCCCCTAACATGTATCAAGTTTTCATATTGCAATGTGAACATCCATAGCCCCCCTTAGTACTCCATCATGGGAGGTAAAAGTATGAAGAAATGTCAGTGATTGTCCATAACAATAAAATCTTGAGTCTGATTTGAATAAACTTGGAGTACATACAATTCATTGATCAGCCTGTGTCAATTATGGATTTTAGATCAATGGGGTCCAAGTTAGAATGCCCTGTCAATATCGTAACGTTGGGGGAGGGGAAGAGGGGGAATTAAACTCAGGACATCGATGCATGGATTCTTTTCAAAGAAGGCAATTAGGCCTACTAAAAATGGGTCACATCACACTCCTAGTTTAACTCATTGCAATCCCTTTGTGTGTATGAAAATTATAAATTTCATAGTTCAGAGCAGCAGAAGCTAAACGAATGCCAAAATCGCTACAGGTATGAAAGCATATACAGTATAAGAACTACTAGACAAAGAATACCATCTCATATACAGTATTTTCATAGGACAACAAATGGTCTGGAACTGCAAAGAAAGTGGTACCAATTTATCCATCTCCAAATACAAGATTAGACAGAGTAAGGCAGTGTTTTGACCAGCCACATTTAATTCCAAGCATTAAGAGCAGAAACGTCACAAAGTCAATCAAAATTTTGGCTGGGCTTGTTGTGGGATCCTGGCGCTGATTATGAGGTGAAAAAAAACATAACTAAATAAAATAACTAAACAAAATAAATAAACATTTTTAAAAAGATAAAGGAATTAAGGCCTTGTGGAGCTTTTTTTCTTTTTTTTCTTTAGAAAATGAATTTCATTAACATATCAAGAGTACAGGAATACTATAAGATATGACAACGTGCAGACAAAGTGGCCTCATTAAAACCTGAACACTCATACATCTTGTATGGTACATTACATACACTGGCCCTGCTAACTTCTAATTCAGGGAAAGTTAGCAAGTTGGAAGTCAGACTTGTTGGGATGATGAAACAGGTGAGCCTTGATGACTCAGATAGTCTTCTCTTACTGAATCCTGAACTTGTGCTGCAAACTGCAAATTCCACAGAATATCGTCGACAGAAGGCCTATCAGTTGGCTCATTGGACAGACACCTCACACATATCTCCATCATTGTCTTCAATGATTCATCGGAGCACTCCTTGTGCACTGCTGGATCGACAATGCTCCTTCGAACCCGTGTCATCAGTCGTTAAACTTACTTGTAACTTCATAAGAACCAAAACCAAATTGCTAGTTTAGTTGGAGAAAGAAAATTTTATGTTTCAGGGTGTTTCAGTTCTGTCAGTACTCAGTAATGAAACAAAAGTTGGGCTTAGCTAGGGGCATAAGTTCTATGCAATTTTTTGGTCTTTGCAGGATTTAATTTTCCAAACTTTTCTAACTGGGAAGTAGTAGCAACCTAATCTTAATGTAAGAGTTTTAGAGTAAACAAAGGGAACCAATTGATTAAGAGAAAACACTCACAAGGTCTTTCAAAACACCAACTTCATTTTGGAACATGATAGGCCTCCCCAAAATGATTTCCAGCAAGATGACTCCAATATCTTAAACATCATTCTTACACTCATGGCTTGCCCTGCAAAATACGGGCAATTAACAAAGCAATCCCAGTATGTGTGCACAGTGCATGTGTTGTGTACTTGTATGCATAGATGCGTTTAGGGCATAGTTACATATGCATTCTCTGAATAATAACTAGCATCATTTTGTGAAAGAATTACTGAAGAAGGCATTATTCAGGTTTCCAGGAGCCTCACATGGATATTTTTTCAGAATATGAAGGATCAAGATAAATAGTATAAATATAAAGAATGTAATCCCAAGCATATGAGTAAAACATGGTGCAGGAAAAATCTAATCTTCCACTTCTTTCAATTGGATCTATTTTCTGTATTGAAAGGGAAAACTGGGTCAGGAATTGCTTATGAAACTATCACCAATGTACAAAGTATGCAAAAATAAATAAAAAAGATTTAAAAGTTAAGTTTTGTGAGATAGTGAAACAAAGTATTGTTGGCATTTTGCACTGCCAATGACAATGTGCGGCTTAACCAAACAATAAACGAGAGATGACTAGGAATGCATTTCTGTGAAGCTAGATGTAGATTCAATGACGATGAACTTCATTTAGGATGGTCCCTTGTTACTACTGATGATCAGTAACTGAACCGGGAGTAATTTATAATTTTGTTGTACAAGAGATTCATGCAGGATTTGTCTAGATAGTTGAAATTATTGGTCTTGTTCATTTGTGTATGAATATGAAAAGGGAATTCAGTTCAGAAAAGTAGCGTATGATTTTGGGAAAGTAAGCATGTTAGTACCTAGCTTGAATGCTTCCTTTTGGTGCCGGATAAGAAACTGTAGTGCCCATCTGAAGGATTAAAAAGCAAAAGTTAAGTCAGGACAATCTCAAGGGTGATGCATTCACCCAAACAGAAATATAGTTTTTATGTCTTACCGTTCCCCTGCTTTCAGCCAAAAGAGGTAGGTTATAGCTGCTTATTTTTACATGAAGATCGTGATCCAATAAGACATTTTTTATCCTCAGATTATTTGATTTAACACCAGGAACAATCCCGGTATGCAGAAACTGAATACCCTTTGCAACTCCAATTGCAGCTATTATTCTCTGCGGCCAGGTAAGCTTCCGTCCTGGAGGTCCTTCTGCCAAACTAAGTGTTAGCAATGAATATTTAATTGCTGAAAATGATAAGACAGTGAGGGAGGAAATCAATCAAAGAAAAAGAAGAAGAAGAAAGTTATGAGTGGGGTTTTACTCTCCATTGCAACCTGTAGTATGCAATGTTGAGCAATTGAATAGGTCTCACCTCGAAATCTTCTAAAACATACGAAATATTGTTGATAAATTCGGCACTTGATGCATTAGATATTATAGATTACTTTAAACAATAACCTGATTGATTTATCTTCGTTCCATATGCATTACGTGTAGAGTATGCGATAACATCTGAATCTGCAATCACTCTCTCTGAATAGCAAGCCAATGGCTCATATAACAAGCTCAGAGTAGGAGCACATTCTATATATCTTCATGGAATAAACTAGAAGGTCATTTGCAAATGCGATCCATTTGTTCTAGTTAGCTGTACGAGTACATGAAAAGAACTTTTCCAGAGATGCAGCCTCTGAGAGTTCCATTTGGAACAAATTCGAATATAAGAAATATTCTACTGACGCCTGAATCATCTGGATGGCACTCCAAGCAATGTCCAAGAGCGCTAACCAAATGGCTATGTCTCAGTTTTGAAATCTGCTCAAGGAGGTGTGTGTAGACCTGTGGACTCTGCCTCTTTCTCATTTTCAAGCCTCTTATAGCAACAAGGGTTCCATCAGGGAGCTTCCCTCTATATATCTGGCATTGTTATTTTATTTTGAACCAGTAACAGTGAGAAAATTGCATGCTGAAAACCCTCAAGGATTTCTTGAACAAAGTATATCAGTCAATAGTGCATAGGACAATTAACTAGAACAAAGAGATTCCAAATCCTTGTACAAATTCAAATGATAAGTATTGGACCACTTTAACATTTATAGTAGACTTTCCACGGACCATTGCAATATTCATAAGATCTATCTGATGGTATAACATCAATGAGTATCTTCTCAGAACGAGCAGAGTTTCACCAGCCCTTGAAAAATTCCCATTACCATTTCAGATTTGGATCCAATCCAATCGTTGAAAGTTTGTTTCAAATTAAACAAAACTCAAAGGAATTTTTTTTTTATTTGGTCGATTTGAAAGGCTGGTATATTATAACTTAACAGGAGTAGCATATCTTAATATATGTTTCAAGGACACCAGGAAATACATAAGTAACCTTATTTGTCATGCCATGGATATAATAAGGTTAGTGTGTCCGACGTGCCTAAATTGGAAGCATAACTTACAAAAGGCTGCTTGAACGGACTAGATGTGCTCCTGCAACCTCTTTTGCAAATTAGTCTTTTGTTCTCTTTCAATTTCTACTCTTTTGTCATTAAATGTGAGGCCACCTTGGAGTTTTAAAGGGAATCTTTACTCAACAGAAGCTTGTTTAAGATGGCGAAGTCTCACATTTTAAGCATATCAGAAGTTCTACAAAGTAATTCCTAAATCTATTTACATCATGCTTTTGAGGAGTGTGAACTCTAAATTAAATAGAGATTACTAAATCTATATACACATTCATACACACATACATTTGTCAGTGTGCATATTTAAGTCGCTTCAACTATGTAGTTCTTCAATTGTGTACCAAGAACTGGAGACTAGATGAAAATCAAGAACCTAGACTCACAGGAGCACCCACCATGCATCGGTGAGCCATCGTAATCTAGTCCGACCTGTATATTATTTATTCCCAAGTAGTTAGATAAAGCTTGTTGAAATGTATCTTGTCCTACATTGTATTTAAATTCAACATCTACTTATAGATTGAGTCTCTTATCTGAGGTTCTTCAATCCACAAAGGATCTTTTGCATATCCAAATGGATGGAATTATATAAGCAAGAAACATAAAATGTGAAAGCAGGTGCAAATTAAGAGAGAACATCGTATTACTATTACGAGGTACTGAATTAGTTAGAATTGTTTTGCAACTATAAAGAATGAATACCTGTCCATGTGAACCTTCACCTAGTAATGTTGAATCATCAAAGTTATGGGTGGCTTCCTGGAGCTCCTCCAAAGCAAAAGTTCTATAAGCAGGAAGGCTAGCTCCCAGCTTCATTGTGTCTGATATATATTCTGCAAAGAAAGGATTCTAGTGTTATGACTTATTATAAAAGGAATAGTGATGCTAATTAATTCACCAACTGCCAATTTGAATGAAGTGGTGCCTGGGGTTTTAATAGGAATAAAATTTTGAGCAGTCAATTTGAGCAAGAAAAATTGCTTTCCTGGATGTATAAGCCAGAATTGTAGAGTTTATCATTATAGCAAAAATGAAAGATTCACGAATTGTAACACGCTAAATTAGCATGTGAAAAATGCTTCATTTGAAACTGAAGAGCATGGACCCGAACAAGATTTACCATATTCTCCATATTTCTGAATATCAGAATATCCAAGGAAAACTATAAGGAATTGGTGGTACAATAAAATAAAATTCTCTCTATCTTAGTTCGAACCTGAAGACTCTAAATAAACTAGCATGTCTTTTTGGGGTAGCAATATAGTTTATGGAAACTATTTTCTATAATTAGTAGTTCTTCCTGGAATTTTCTGGAAACATACATCAGTCTAGTTCTTGGACTTCTATGGAAATCTCAACCTTCATGCTACTCAAATAAAAAAATTAAAAAAAGATCACATGGAAATGGTTGCTAATCTATACAGCAAGTTCCCTTTTTCTTTTCTTTTCTTCGCAAAATCAGCCTTGATCCCCATACATTAAACAGAAGCAACAAAAAGTTGGTACCAAAAGGAACAACTATAAAAAAAGAAAAAGGTAGAAAATTTAAACTTACTTGCATCAGAGAGTAGCTTAGCTGTGTTCACTGCTGAGACTGTATCTGCAATTAACCTTATTTGGGGAGTTTTAGTAGTGTGCTCACTATAAAACTTCTTAGCGGCCATGAAAGCTAAACCAACAACTGCAATTGCACCCACAATACCTCCCACTGCACTTGATGTAACAACTTGTTTACCATAAGTTCTCCTATGCTTTCCCTCACTAGGAGGTGGTATTTGCACAGCCAGAGCTTCATTGTGGCACAAGTAAGAAGGGTGCTGCTTCTGATCTTCATCTGCTAAACAATTCCCAGAATACATAACAACCCTGCTCTTAGAATCCTTTTTCAGACAAGTGGGCAAATCCCCTGACAAAAGATTTGAGGATAAATTGACAAAAGCAAGCTCAGAATTGCAAGTCATGTTCTTAAAGAGAAATCCAGTGAGTTTATTTCCAGCAATGTCAAGATATTTAATGGAAGGCAGTAACAACCATGATGACAAAAATGGCCCTACAAATCCATTCAATGAAATGTCTAGCTTCTGGAGCTGATAGCAGGAGCCTAATGCAGTCTGGATTCCCAAGCGAAACTTGTTCTTTCTTAGCACAAGGGTGACCAACTTGGAAGGCATACTTGGAAAATGAGGCCCAAAATAGTTGTCTTCCAAATCAAGAACTTGCAAGTTTGTCAAGTTTCTGAGATCGGGCACTTCCCCTGACAAGAAGTTACTTGATAGGCAGAGAACTCTGAGAGTTTGTAAAGATGCCAAAGAATATGGCAAAGACCCATTAAGCATATTGTTTTTCAAACTGAGAACAGCCAAGACAGGAAGTGAACTCAGCCAACCTGGAACTTGACCAGTGAACTTGTTATGGTCAAGTATGAGAGTCTGAAGGTTTCTCAGATATGAAAGTTGGAGAGGAACTGTACCACTTAAGTAATTTGTGCTTACATTGAGAATCTCCAGTGAAGACAAATGCCCAATACTGCAGGCATTGGTCCCCATAAACCAAGAGAAACCAGTGAAAGCACGTTCAAGCTTCGTAAGCCAACAAGTGTGGCAAAGAAATAGTCTGCTGAGAAATCACGAGGCAGTGGAGGAAACCCATTGTTGCCAATAATGTGCAGCTGGGTTATGTTGCCTTCATAACAGGATAGAGTCAAAGATGGGGTTGGTTCAATTTTGCAGAAGTCTCTGGTGTTGCTTCTATGGCTGAAGCTGGTTAAGGCTGATGGGTAGTTGAGAAGCTGCTGGATCTTCAGAAGGGTTAGTGACTGGGTGTGTTGTTGTAGCTAGCTTGAAGGATGGAGAGAGAGGAAAACTATGATGAGCAGAAGAAGATGTGAATGGCAAACTAGCTTTGCCATTAGAACCATTAACAAAACCCAAGTTGCAGAAACAACACTCAATAGGTGAATCTGTCTCCCCTTCTTTCTCTGCTTCACTTCTTCTAGGAAGGCTTAAAACTCAGCTTTTGGGGGAATGAGAACCAGATTTTGCAAGCAAAAAATGATGACATTTTCAGTTGCACCAAACCGACTTAGCCCTTCAAAATCTATCCTTCAATTTATTTTCCAACTTTTTTTTGTATTTTCTCTCTTTGGGTTATGTTTACTAATTAAACTTCTGAACCCAACAAACTTAGTGTGCTAATTATGGAAAATACTTCCGTACCACCTAGTTCCTTACAAACTACAGAACCAGTTAGGTCTAAAATCATAGGGCTTCTTTTCTCCACAAGAATTAAAACCACTTGATCTCATGAAAAGTTTTCTACCTTACACACCTGATTTGCCCTCTCCTCTTTCCACCTCAAAAAATTGAACATGAAACACCAAATAAGTTAGTACATGAGCACTGTACTACGTGGTCCATGCAGTTCACATGAAGTAGATAACCAAATTATTTAGTGCACTGTCAATTGAATTACATTTTTTTCTTCTATAATTCGACTTATTTTTTAATTTAATGTTTTTTAATACAATTAATAGTGTAGATTATAAGAGGGTGAAAGTTTCTCTCACACACTACAAAGATGTCATTTAAAGTTTCAAACTTGAAACTACTGAAACTCTATTTAATAATAATTTCAAATTAAAAGTATTTCTAATTCACATGTGATGACATTTCTGTCTCTAAAAATATTTCCAATGAACCCAAAAAGTAATAATTTTGTTTATTTTTCTTAATAATTTTATATTTGTATGACTTGATTGTCATAATTAAAATAAAAGAGATCAAATGCAATTTGACCAAAAGAGATTAATCACTGTCCTGCTTGGCAGATCAATAAATTAGGAAATTCCTCAAAAGTAGTAGTAATGGCGCATTGAAGTTGCGAACTTTCTGCATGACCCGAGGGCCAAAGCAAAATAAGATCATGCAACAATGAAATGAAACCCTGAAATATTTCTCAAAAAAAATAAAAATAAAATAAAAACCCTGAAATAATTTAGTAAATGTTTATAAGTGTGTGGCGGAAAGAGTGCCTGATAATTCCAAGGAAGTGTCAGGTCTGCATTTTGCTTTTTACGTCAGAAACTGACACAAACATACCAAAGGAAAAGTGGAACCACTTTGTATAATGACAAAAATATATATAGGAGCCACGTAACCTCTCAGCGCAGGTCAAACACCCAATCCAAGGGAAAGTTGCTGCAAAAATATACTTGTCTCCTTCTTGGAAGTAGACATTTCTACTCTATTGTCAAACTGCAATCTGCAAGAAGTATAAATGCCTCCTCCAGCAATGTCCAAATAAATGTATATTAAATTTTCTTATAGTATCTCGTGTATCGACAGTGTAGTGTAATGTGATTACCTTACGTCATTGTTGTCTAATCTCATAGTTTTCTACGCATGGACAATAGGGCAGCAGCAGATGTATAAAATAGAGAGATCATTTGGTTGATGTGTACTGCCAAGATCTAGTTCAATGGCAAGTCAAGCTTGAATTTATTTATATTAAAGGGGAGGTTCGTTTAATGTAAAATTGAAAGCATTAGGCGAACCTAATCAAGTATTAGTGCCTAAAAAAGTTAAAGTTGAATGAATAAACGAGTTTGAAAAAAATAAAAATAAGGTTACAAATATTACACCTAATTCATTCTTTGAACTGATCTATTCTCCTTTATTGGAGCATCTATAATTTGATTTGGTTACGTGTCATGTATCAAGTATCAACAAGCTCCCCTTCGCGGGTGTGTCTGCTCTCCCCATTTGTGGGTGTCTCTCTCCCCCCTCTGGGGTGGTCTGTTCTCCCCTCTGTGGGTACTCTACTCTCCCCTTTTGTGGGAGTTTTGTTCTCCTTGGCCTCAGGCTTCCTATCTGTCTATTGTGCCTATGTCCGAATCTCTCTCCTTGGAGGAGATGGTGATGTGCTTGAGCTTTAATGCTCGCTTCTGGGGCTTTATGCCTCCCTTCCGGATTAATTCCCCAGATCCCCCCATTCCAATCCTCTCGGCGTGGTTCCTTGGCCGCCTTCCGATCGGTCCCCGCTTTCCTCCTCTAGGTGTCCTGGTGACTTCGGCTATGGTGGAGATGAAGATTCTCGGGTGGACTTTCACTCAGACCCCTCTCTCCCAGCTCGATATGGTTCCATCTATTGGCTACTATTGTGATACCGCAAAGCGAGAAATCGCGTACAACGTGGAATTTGTGTAGAGCTACGGCATTGCTACGGCTCGGGTGCTTGCACCACCTCCTTCCAATCTCATGGTCATGTTCCCCTTGCCTTGGGCCTGCTAGGATTGTGGTTGGTTTATAGTGGCTGATTTGTTGTGGATTTGTATTTCCTTTGAACTTGTTGTTTCTTTGCTCACTGGGCTCTTTTGCCCCTTTTAATTTAGTCTGGTTTTGTCTTTTTTATGTATGTTTTATCTGATGATATCATCATCTGGGACAACCTCTTTGTTCCTGCTTTCCTGATATTGCAGATTAGTTTAGTTTCTCTGGCTTCCTTCCTTGGGTTGCCCTGTTTGTTGTCCTGTTCCCTCCCCGTTTTGGGTGAGGCTTTGAAATGAAGTTCATCTTCTGACCAAAAAAAAAAAGTATCAACAAGCTCCACTTAACAAACGTGTTCCGACCATTAATTGTATATGTTGAAGAATCTTGCTTTTGGGTTCCTTCCTTCCCATATTCAATGATTCAATAATGTCAATGAGAGCATCCTCAAAATTTCTATGGGGTTGACAACTTTACTTTACTAGGCGGAATTAGATTCTCATAATCTCATATGCATATATATATATATCTAACATTGTATTCATTTCACCGAAATTAGATGAGACAGTGAATCAAATCACGACAAATAATTCTTCAAAAGTTGAAAGTTAGATATATTATACATTTTTCATTGTGCCATGCACATTCTGAATTCTTCAAACAAAATTCAGCTATTAATAAATAATTTTCAAATTATGGTAGTGTATGCAAATGTACCCAAAGAAAAAGGAAGTTTCTTTGCTAAACAAATTTAAAAGGGTTAGTGGAATTGAAACATAGTGCTGAATCTAGCACGTGGGGCGGTGAGAGCATAGCTGTTGTTTTTCCAAGCTCGCCACGTGTACCTGTTTGTTGATGTTTTTGTTCATAGTGCATTTTTGCTCACCACGTTAACTAAAAGTGTATGCTCACCACTAGCCTTAAAGGGCGACACCTGTCCAATGCTTAACCTTAGTTAACATAAATGTGAGAATAAAAATTTAAATTAAAAAGGACCCACATCTCGTTTCTCTCTCGGTTTTTCCTCCTTTCCCCTTCCTTTTCTTTTTCTTTTTATTTTATTTCTTTCCTTCTCCTCCCCCGCCCCTTCTCTCTCAAAGATACTAAACCCAGATTCACGTATACTCCTGTAAAAAGCTAATAATAATAACTATTTGAGTGTGGTTAAAAATCCACCATCCAAATAGTCAGGATGAAGGAACGCATGCACAAGTTAGCTATGGGGAAGTTGGAGTTGAGCAGATGCAATTGATGAAAGAGGCGTGGGATTTCTCTGCAAAAGAAGAGAAAAAATGCTAAACGAGGTGAAGGGTTGCAACTTGGTCAATATAAAACTATATGTGGGGAGAAAGTGTCGGGAAGATGGGGGAAGATGGGCAAAAGCTTTGCTTTAGTGTTTTGCATGATAATAGTCATTTATATATATATATATATATATATATATGTCATGATTAGTGTGATTAGACCCACCCACCCACGGTTTGAATTAGTTAGCCAAAAATCCTACATAAAAATCCTGAGCCAAAAATCCTGCACAAAAATCCTACATAAAAATCCTGAGACAAAAATCCTGCACAAAAATCTTGCACAAAAATCCTACATAAAAATCATGAGCCAAAAATCTAACATAAAAATCTTGAGCCAAAAATCCTGCACAAAAGATCCTAGGACAAACTTAAAGATCCGCAGTTGAGTGGAAAAATCCTCGAATCGTAAGAAACGTTCCTCAATTTAAGAATGCCAAAGTAGCCCGACTCAAGAAGTATGCTTAGGAGTTCCAGCATATGTTTTCCTACAAGTGTCGGAGTTTAAAGACAGGAAGACATTAACATTGGGAGGATTTCCAAGACATCGGGTAGTTCATGCCTAGAGCTTCCTGAAGGCATTAGCATTGGGAGGATTTCCAAGACATCGGGGGAGTTCGTGCCTAGAGCTCCGGAAGGCATTAACATCGGGAGGATTTTCAAGAGAGAGTTAGGTGTATGGCCAAACCCATGAGCTAAATGAAGCTCTATAAATAGGTCAGCAGAAGAAGAAGAAGAGGCCCCCGACGAAACACACAAAATCTATCTCTTTATCCCTGACTTTTCAATTCATAGTTTAGGATTTTATCTTTCAAGCTTTTCAGATTATCCAAGTTCTTCGTTTTCCTAGTGTAAGCTTACTTTCTTGCAATTTAATTTCAATTGTCTTTACATTCGAATTTAATTGAAGTCTTTATCGCTTTAATCTATTTTATTGCATTTACATTTTTGTCGTTTCATTTATCGCATTTAGATTTTTGTCATTTCGTTTCTTGCATTTACATTCACTGCACTTATCACAAAAATCCCAAAAATAGTCATACAAAGCTTAATCATCCTTGACCTCAAGGAAGAAAAAGAACCTAGGCCTAGAGAAGGTTCCTTGCTTGGTCGATTAATCGTTTGATAAAAAGTCAGAATCGCAAACACACTCACACTATCTGCCCATCCAAGCCATTAAGTGGCTTGGTGGTGGCACGCCTAAGCACATCAAGAGAAGAAGGACCAAAAACTCCTTCAATCGGCCTACCCTGCCGAAAGAGGGAAACAATAACATAAAACAATAGCAATATTGCCAGAGAGAGAGAGAAGACGAACGAAAAGATGTCATCTTTTTGCCCAAGCTGGTGACTTTACTGGTCCAAACCGAAGTCTCACACTACAATCTTGATTTCATTCAACATATGTATATATATAGATTAGTTGTTGTTGATGGGTTTTGTTGGAAATTGATTGGAATTAGGGTTGGTGGTTGTGGTGGTGGTGGTGGTGGTGATGATCTAGTGGAGAAGTGTGTGATTGAAAGTTTTGCGCTTTGAGGTTTTTGGGGATTTTCTCTTTTTAATTTTGGAGGTAGTTGTTTGGTGGGAAGCCAACGCCATTGAAGAAGGCTCTGTGGTTTGATTTTTCAAGTTCCCAATTCTCAGGATGAGACAGGGTTCCCCATCTGGGTTTAGTATCTTTGAGAGAGAAGGGGCGGGGGAGGAGAAGGAAAGAAATAAAATAAAAAGAAAAAAGAAAAGGAAGGGGAAAGGAGGAAAAACCGAGAAAGAAACGAGATGTGGGTCCTTTTTAATTTAAATTTTTATTCTCACATTTAAGTTAACTAAGGTTAAGCATTGGAGAGGTGTCACCCTTTAAGGCTGGTGGTGAGCATACACCTTTAATTAAGGTGGTGAGCAAAAATGCACCCTTTTTGTTCATAACATAAGCTTATGGGTGATTTGTTGCTTGAATCAGTTTAGAAATTGTGAAAACACATGCAAACAACTTATGTATAAATTTCTTATTTTGTTTTTGTTTTTGGGTGTTGGAGGAGTAAATCATTTCATCACATGAAGCATCCTTCCTTCCTAAATGAAGCTGGGCTTTAGTTTAGGATCTGGTAAAGCAAAAGCTTGGAGTAACCGGACATTCCTGCTCATACAGCTTCCACGTCACAGCATACATGGTGGCGTGGAATGCACTTTCCGTTGTGGGACTCTCTTGTCTTTTAACACTTTGTTTACCATTCGCTATTTGGCTGGAAAATGTGACAGGTGGAACTTGGATTGGATGGAACCGAGTTCTTTCTTAATGATTTTCGAATACGAATTTTTTATTTATTTATTTCGTTAATTAGTATATAAAGATAAAAATCACAAAGTTAGCATAGTCAGGATGGCCGAGTGGTCTAAGGCCATCTCCAGCCATGGGCTAAATCCCAAATTTGGCCCTAAAATAATACAAAAACCATCTCCAGCCATGGGCTAAAGAAAATTTTGGCCAAATTTGGAGGGCCACATTTGACCCTATAGCCCTCTAACCAGGCCACATATAGCCCAACTTTGGGCTAGGCCAAATTTCTAATGAGACCCACACATGTGCTTTTCAAGAACCCAATTAAATAATGCTGGACTATTTTGAATGTCTAATTCGTATTGTATGAGAAACAATGTATAAAGAATTGTTGGTAAATGACCGTTGGGTCAAACCTACCACACTTCCTTTTTTTTTTAATAAATAATAAATGTCCTCACCATTTTGAATCACTTGTACTGTGTGAGAAACAAATTATAAAAAAATTATTGGTAAATGACCGTTGGTTAGACCTACCCCACTCCTTTTTTTTTTAAATAATAAATGTGGTCAGACTTTTGAAGTGTTGTTTGAAAAAAAAGTATAAAAATTAAATCATAGTTCAAAAAATTATGGAATATTGTCTCTAAATAGTAGTTTAATTAAATTAAACAATATATAGTGTGGAATGTATGAGTATTGTACCATAGTTTTTCTCAAAATAATAAAATATGAAGAATCCTAAAATATAGCCCTGCATGGCTTAGAGATTGAAAAATTTAGTCCTGTACTATTTTTTAAAAAAATTAATATTTTGGGGGGCAAAATTTTTAGCCTTGGACTACATTTAGCCCTATGACTTGGAGATGGCCTACTGCCAGACTCTAAGTTCTGGTCTTCAGAGAGGGCGTGGGTTCAAATCCCACTTCTGACATATTTTTTGACAATTTTTTATTTGATTAAGTTTTTACTTCATTGAAAATTGAAAATTGAGCATACCCAAAGCCAAATGTAAGTTACCATCAATGACAAGAAAGCTTATAAATTTGGTAAATTATTATTGGGTATCCAGAATTTCAACAAAGCATATGGCATGCATGTGGAAAAAGTTTACCACTTTTCGGGCAATGACACGTGTATGTTTCAAAAGTTTGTATACATACAGTTCTTTTGCTTTGCTTATGTGTATTGATGATGACTGTGGTTTGTAGAATATCTGTAGTATCCACCTCAAAAGACTATACTTAGAATAACACACAACCACAAACCCTAAATTGAAGAATGATCGATCAGCTAGCTTAATTAGCTGTACAGAATGGCATTAATATGATCTCCCTTCTTATATATATATATATATATATATATATATATATTATGGATCCCTCGAATAAGCTTATTTGAGGGACACTATTGTATGCCCATTTTACGTTGTATTTCACAAATCCAAATAGTTTATTTCTTAGATAATCATTCAAAGATCATCTCTACAAAAAATCACTTGAATTCGAATATCGTTTTGACCTAGGGGTGGGCATAAAGGCCATAACCCATTAAATTCACAAACGAACCAACCCGGCAAAGGAAAAAGAGTGTTTTTTAACCAAACCGAAAAAGTCAAACCTGGACCTGAACCGAACCGAAAGTCAACGGTTCGGCTCTTTCCTTCTAATTTTTTCAGAACCGGTGGACCTGAACCGAACCGGATTATATTTAAATATATATATGTTACACATGGCGTCGTTTGATTGGCCAAAAAAATATCCATGTGAGGCTGCTTGCAGCGGATCCCTCACTAAATTATTTTTTTTTCCCGTAACCTCTCGCACGCGACTCTCACTCACTTTCACTTAGTCTTCTCTTCTTTCTTCTATTTTCATTTTCTTTCTCTGGTTTTGACCTAAGGGGCTGCGTGCGGCGCCTCTCTCTCTCGACCTCACCGAAGCTCAGATCTTCAATCCACCTCGGATCATTCAGCGACAACATCAGCGTCGCTCCTTCATCGATCTCTCGATCTGTCGTCTGCCGCTAGGTATCATCTCTTGTATCTCTCTCTCTCTCTCTCTCTCTCTCGTCGACCTAAGCCTAACCCATATCACTCCTCTCTGTTTCAGGCACGCACAGCACAAACCCGATCAGTTCTAATACTTGCACGCTTGAGGCAGCCGCGACAACCACCTCCCTTGCCGAAGGTAAATTCTCTCACTCCTCTGTACATTCTAGGGTTTTTTTATTTATTTTGAAAATCATACCTATATCAGATGGACTTATGCTCATGGAAAATAAAATAGCTTAACAATCATCAATTTCTCTGGAGGTTCGTTGGGCTTGACTTGAGACTCTTCTCAAGCGTAGACTATGCATGTGTTGTCCTTTTGGACACTGTTTCCCTCCCTATTTATTATATCTCTCTCTTGGAAACTCACACAGTATTAACTGCTATTTATAGCTCTCTGCAACATCTCTTGATTGTCAGAACGAAATTTCTTTACAAGTTCTTCATCTTGTTGTTGCTCTAATTTCTTCAGGTTCTCTCTGGTTTTAGGATTCTGTTTGAGGCCTGAGAAAAGGTGGGAAAAGAAAAGAAAAATAATAGAATCTGATAAATGAAAGAAACTTCATCCAGTTGGGTTTGATTTGATGCAGCAGTCTTGCTTTTTTTGACATGGGTTTTCAGCTTTTTTTGTCTTTCTCCTATTTTGATAATTTTCTATCTTTGGTTCAGTCTTTTCAGTCAATGCTTTTACAATGATCTTTTACAGTAATACTATCCCTAGAAGAATATAATCACTGCATAATTATTTTGTTTCAAGTATCGAAACGTTGATTTTTTAGACTGGCTTTTCATATTGAAACTTTCATTGAAAGCTGTTGTTTTAATCACTAATGCTGTTCTGATTAAGTCTATCGTTGTGTGCCTCTAGTTTCTAGTGAAGAAAATTTCAATATAAAAGTTGGGTTCTTGCAGGGCCTAGATATCAGTTCTTTCAAGCAGTAAAAGAACCAAATCCTGATGCCAAAATATGAATTCCGTGGGGCATAAGTTTGTAAGGTTAGTTTGTTCAAGTCTTGAATACCAATAAAGTCCAATGTTGTTGGTGTTATTTTTTGTATCTAATCTTGTTTTATACGATTGTTTGTGCACCTCTGTGATGTTACAAATTCATGTGCAGTTGAGTTCCAATTTCCACAGGTATTGCCTTCCAGTTTTTATTTTATTTATTCAAATCCTTCTTCACAATATAAGCATTTTGTTTTCTTCTTGTTGTGTGTTTACCATCTTGCATTTTTTGCCTTTAGCCTCAAGTTCCTCCAAAGCTAATTGCAATTTGAAGCTTATATGAACAATATAAATTTGGGATTTTTTTTAAATTTTTTTTTAATGAGTGTCTGTATGTTGGGTTAAGGGCTATGGTGATTGACTGAGGACAAGTGTTTGTTGGCTGCCTTAATTGCAAATGTAGAATTGCATAATGTTGGCTTGTAGTATTGGTTGGTGAGATTTTAGAGGATTTTGTCTGGTGATTTCTAATTTCCGTAGTTGAGAGTATTTTTTTATTGATGGAACAGAGTATGCTTGGTTATTCTTATTAGGATATAACAAAATGGGCTTTAATGGATGGCCTGTTTGGAAAATTGGTTTTGGGCTTGTTCATAAGAATTTAATAGGTTTTGGCAATTTGACAACAAAAAAAGGGGTTTTGGCTGAATATAAATCTGATTTGGGCTTTGTTTTGCTAAAAAAATATGATTTGGGCTATGTTTTTGCCGAAAATAAATAAGATTTGGACTTTTGAAAATGGTAAAAATTGGCTCAAGCCCAAACCCGATTAGAACCTTAGAACCGAACCCGAGAAGGAGCCCATTTTCGGTTAGCCTACTTTCGGGTTTCACTAAAGACCCGATCCAATCCGAAAACCGCAGCTCTTTTCGGTTTGGTTCGCGGGTTAGCCAAAATTTGACCAGGACTCGAATCGTGCCCAGGCCTAGTTTGACCACTAAATTGAGTTATTGAAATTTTAGTACTTTCTTGAAGCACCGTATTCATTGATTTTGTAGGACACAATGGATGTCGAAACGGTTTCCGATTTGTCTAATTTTTTGCAACATGATCTATGAATGTAGACTTAACAAATGGATGATTTGGATTGTTGAAAGAAAAAAAAATTCATAGAGAACCCTATAGAGTGTTCCTCAAATAAAATTATTTGAAGGATCCTCGAGTACATTATGACAGGATGTTGATTAATCATCCTATTAACTCATAATCACAACAGTACTTTGAGGATAAAGTTGCTTAAAGTATGTTGTCTAAGGGTAAGATATTAATTTGTGGCTGATAATAATCCAAGCCCTAGCACACCAAAACTAGTGGTTCGGTTATGACCCAAAAAACAAAAACAAAACTATTGGTTTGGAAATCTTTTGACCATATATGCATGCAAATGCAAAAGGTGATGAAATCCTATATATATAGGTTATCAAGTTATTGGAGGAACCCAACATGATGACATGCAAAAGTGGAATGTCTACGCTGCAAATGCAAAAGGTGTATATATATATATATATATATATATATATATTTATAATTTGCAGCATGTGCAAGAATTAACAGGCAGAAAGTTCTCTTCTCTTGGACCAAATTAATGTCCTTCATATATATTTTGGGATAAGAATTCGCAACCCCATATTGTGCACAGTGCTCTGCAGGGTGTTATCCAACGACTGTCGTTTCATTTGTTGGTACTGTGTTAATATGCACGAAGATAATCCTTTTCTTTCTTCTTTGTGTATTGTAAAACCGTGCCACGAAGTCTGTTGGCAAAGAAGAAGATATTACGTAGAGTTTGTAGGGATTGGGGATGTCTCCAATGGCATGTTATCCGTCGTGTAAAGGAGCATTTAGATTATTAATATTTTTGTTTCCTTTTCCTTTCTTTCTTTCTTTATTGAAGATTGGGGTCACAACAATCTCACACCACACTCTACTCTGGAGTAGAAAACCACGACGGGGACATGGCTTTTTTCTCATGTTCCTCAAACTTACATGGTTTGGTTCATTTTTCTTTCTTTCTTACTTTTTGCTGATAAGTCATTGTACTAATACTAGCAAGTAGGTATGCATCTGCATGCAGAGATAGATAGATAGGGTATCTTTTTTGCTAATATACTTTATCTCTTCTTTTCTTTTTACTTTGCTGCATGCATATCTGTGGATTTTGCAAAGCGATGGCATGGAATGCAGGACTAACCCCCGTAAAACTTTTTCATGCATATCTTCTCCCCTAAGCAACTGTGCTTTTGCCAGTGGCGGACGCATGATTACGTCGCCATGGGGTCATAGTGTTAAGTTTCGAAATTTTGTAAATAAGAAAATAATACTAAAAAACATAAAGATAGTACTTTCATTCATAATTTTTGGCAAAACAAACAATACACGCTACAATTGTCCACGACGAGTTTTCATGTTTTGAAAACGTTGCATTATAGCTTCGTTATCAATACAAGCAAAAATATCTCTTTCAATGTAAACAACCAAGCTATCGTTCAACCATTGATCTCCCATTCTGTGGGAATCTATGACCTTTAGGTTGACAAGGTCCATTTTGAAGATATGCTCTTCGAATCTCATCTCGATGATTAGGACTATAATCTGTCATTGGTGTTCTTAGTCCAGGGTCTCCCTGAAGATTAGCCAATATCTCATCTAATTCATACGCACTTTTATCTTAAAGTATCGTTCCATGATAATTTTTTCTACACATAAATTAATTAAATCCATCAATTATAAAGACTAACCTAATCCAAATAATAATATCAATCAATATAAACTCTACTAAAATATCCAAATAATAAAATCAATCAATATCAAAATATCAAACAAATTCTAATTCACAAAGAAAATCAATCAATTAATATAAATTCTAATCCAAATAAGAAAATCAATCAATATCATAACATACCACACCAATAAATTATAATTCATGAAAGATATATCAATTTCCTTAAAATTTTCCAAAGCCCAAAATAATATATGTAAAATTATAACTCACTTGATTAAATTTGATGAGAAGAGATGGGCGGCGGACAAGAGGTGGTTGGCGACGATGGCGGCCTGTAGTGGTTGGTGGTGGAGGTTGGGGGGATTAGTTAGGTTTTTAGAGGAGATGGAATTTTGAAAAAAAAAAATTAGGTTTTGGGATGAATTGAAATGCTGCTCCTGGGAATTAGAATCGGGTAGATAGGGGCTCGCTGTGGGGTTTTTTTTTTTTTTTTTTGAACCTGGCTTCAAAACGACGTCGTTTTGAGCCAGGTTTTTTTAAAAAAATTTAACACACCTGGACCAAAACGGCGTCGTTTTGGCTAGGCGGTTTAAAAAAAAAAAAAAAAAAACTCGCGCGCAGGCAAGGCAGCCCCTGCGCCAGCTTCTTCTTCTTCCTATGCTGGGTATTTCGTTGAGCACTTGGTGTGCGCCATGGGGTCGCACACGACCACCCATGGGGTCGCACCAAGTCCTTCTCCACTACGTTTCCAAGCTTCCATGGGGTCACCTGACCCCCATTTGTCCCTCTGTGCGTCCGCGCTGGCTTTTGCCATCGTCTCTTTCTATTTAAAATACAATGAAGAAAACAATCAAAGAAGGGAAGGAATTCCAGGGGGACCCTATGAGAATTTAGAAATACGATACTTTGATATAGAAAGGAATCCGAAATGGAATGATTTTGAATATTGATTTATTAGTAAAAAGTCTTTTCCTACATTTGAATTGCCGAAACAAGAACTTTATGTGAGAGTCGAAGCCCCAAAGGGAGAGCTCTATGTAAAAGCTATATATAGATATACACGCATGTTTGACTCACAACAGAATGGCCTTTTTGTGTCTACAGGATGAAATACTTGATCCTGGATCTAAATTTGGGGGAGACGGAGAGTTGAGTTTGGGTTTTTTCTTAAGTCCTGGGGTTGAGTGAATGGCCCAAGTCTTTTGGGGCAAATAATACAAATTGCTCATGAGCTAGTTTAGTTTGGGCTCATGGGCTTAGTTTTGTAGACTGTTTACATGAGCCCATTTCGTAGGAATTATTAGTTTAGTCAAAGAGAAGGTTTTAAAATTAAAAATAAAAACAGAAAGTAATAATTTTTTTGTTGGTTGGGAATGGAATCATAGTCCAATACCTTATCCATAAACGCACTAAACTAGGTAGCATATTGTTTCACAATTATCATGATCAAAATATATAACACATGCATGCTTATTTTCTTAGTAGCATTAGCAATTTAGCATACCATACGACCATCAACTTTCTCTGATCAGTCATAATCCCTTGTTTTTTCTTCCCCTATATGATAAAGCTTCTTTATACGGGCAGATTCACTGATTTCAGGTAGCGATTAACACACATACACGAACCAAAAAGAAAAAAGAAAAGAAAAAAAAGGTGTTTTCCTTCCAACAACAGGTTACATATTTGTTGGTCAAGAATGGACGCAAGTTTCGCATTGAAATGATTGAGTGTGAAACTGGCGAATATAAAGTAAGCAGTAGTCATAGTGAGAGAGAGAGAGAGAGAGAGAGAGAGAGAGAGATTGGGCTGAAAATGAAGGATCATCTGTTCTGCTTACACACTCACTCACTTCAATTGCTTCAATTTGTTAATTTCCATATATTCGGACGGCTATTATGCATACCTGCAAATTTCAGGCTCTATCCGTTTCCATTATTAATGACACTGATGCCCTAACAGAAACCAATCATATATATTTATATTTATATCAAAGTTTTAATTTGTGGATATATATATATATATATATATATATATAATAAGAAGATTAAAAAAGAGAGGCAGGAGGAGCTAGTAGTTAAGTAGAAGGCTAGTTTTGTTTTGTATGAGTTCAGAACCTTTGAAAAGCTTGAGCCCCCCCAACTTCCAAGCGTGGTAGCTGTCCTCCCTTTGGTCCAACATCCCATTCATCATGACTAGGAATTCAATTAAGCCGCCTCTTTTTCAACTTTATATATAAAACAATACGTTCATACATGTAAGGATCAAATTAATTTGGCATGCAGTGCGGCAGATGCGCAAGTGTCATGGATTTGCAGCCCAACCCCAACCCCAACTTGATGGTGAAAGAGCAGTAAAAAATGGATTGGATTAGATGGCTTTTCCATCATCTGTGAGAGCGCCTACAGCTACAATATACAATCTAGTAGACGTAGAGTTTGGTTGGATTGGTTACATATGAAGTGCGAGTGAAAAATAACCAACTGACAGGAGATAAAATAATGAACAATAAAACAACACCAACAACACCAATATTTATACTGGTTCGGCAATTGCCTACATCCAGTTTGGAGACGACGAGTATTCCACTATAATCAATGAGAACATACAATAGTGTTTATCACTCAATTTCCCAAAGACCCAAATAACCCATGCTCACACAATTTACAATAGGAAGAGAAAACTGAAAATACAAAGCAAAGAGAATTTGAGAGAATTTTCTTCTCTCTCTCCGAATTTTCTCTCCCTCTCTTCAGTCTATTTTCAATTGCTGCATGCATCTCCTTATAGCCAAGGAAGTTGGCTCTTCAAACAAACCAAAGGCCAAAGGCCAAAGGTCAACCATGAAACCACGAACGATTGTCTCCCACATTTCATTTTGTCTCATTTGCACTTTGCTTTCCACCTTCTGCCAATTCACTTTGTCTAACATTAGTGCTCCAATATGTTAATACAATAAGGCAGCTATAGTTATTCAAATAAACAAAGTCACCGAAAGCAACATTGCTTTTGAGTCAATAATCAACAATCTCCACCTTGGCTCAAAACCATCGAAGTAGAACTCCCAATAGTCGTCTCCCAATCCCCCACGGGGCAATCAACAAATTTTACAAATGCCAATCAAGTCTAAGCAAGTGCTTAAACTTGAGCAACGAAACTGGCTTCGTCAACATATCTCAGGATTGTTGGTGGTTCCAATCTTCTCAAGAAGAATATCTCCCTCTTCGATAATCTCACGAACAAAATGGAACCTCACGTCAATGTGTTTTGTACGTGCATGATGAACTTGATTCTTTGCTAAATAAATAGCACTTTGACTGTCGCAATAAACATCCACATGGTCCTGTTGAACCCCCAAGTCATCAAGCAACCCTTGAAGCCAGATGGCTTCCTTTATAGCTTCTGTTACCGCCATGTATTCTGCTTCAGGAGTCGACAAGGCAACTGGAGATTGCAGAATCGACCTCCAACTCACTGGGCCTCCAGCGTATAGTGAATACAAAACCTGTAGTGGACCTACGCTTGTCCAAATCACCTGCGTAATCAGAATCTACATATCTAACAACACATTGACCATTAACTTTATCATGCTTGAAACAATAAACCAACATCCACAGGACCCAAATATACCGTAGAATCCATTTCACAGCCTGCCAATGTCCTTTTCCTGGATTATGCATATATCTACCTGACAATACTAACAGCTTGTGAAATATCAGGCCTAGTACACACCATAGCATACATCAAACTACCAACAGCACTTGCATATGGAATTTGAGCCATGTAATGACTCTCCTCATTAGGATTAGGAGACATAGAAGCACTAAGTTTGAAATGAGGGGCAAGAGGTGTACTAACCGGTTTTGAATTTTCATTCATCCCGAAACGTTGTAGTACCTTCTTCAAATCCTGCTTCTGACACAGACTAATCTTGCCCTTCGCTCTATCTCTTTCAATTTCCATACCCAGGATCTTCCGAGCTTCTCCCAAGTCCTTCATCTCAAATTCATTACTCAGTTGAGTCTTCAACCTTTCAATCTCCACTTTGCTTTTACATGCTATCAGCATATCATCAACATATAAAAGCAGATAAATGAAGGTTCCATCTTGTAGCTTGCGAAAGTATACACAATGGTCATAATGACTTCTTGTGTACTTCTGCCCGATCATAAACCTATCAAATCGCTTGTACCATTGTCTTGGAGACGCTTCAAGCCATACAATGATTTCTGCATTTACAAACCCAATTTTCCTTGCCAGCAACCTTAAAACCTTCCAGCTTAGACATATAAATTTCCTCCTCCAAATCACCATGTAAGAACGCCGTCTGACATCAAGTTGAGCTAACTCGAGGTCAAACTCACAACCAAAGCCAACAAAATACGAATAGAAGAATGTTTTACTCCAGGAGAAAATACCTCATTGTAGTCAATGCCTTCCTTTTGAGCATAGCCTTTAGCTACCAATCTGGCTTTGAATCTTACATTGTCTTTTCCCAAAGATTCCATCTTCTTGGCATACACCCATTTACAACCAATTTCTTTCTTCCCTTTTGGTAACTGAACCAGCTTCCAAGTCTCATTTTTATGAAGAGATTTCATCTCCTCATCCATAGATTTCTTCCACTCCACGCTCTCTGTACTCATGACAGCTTCTTTGTAGGCGGATGGAATATCATCTTCAATAACGGGAAGTGCATATGCCACAATATCAGGAAACCGAGCAGGCTTCCGAATTTCCCTTCTCTCTTTCTGATTGCAATAAAATCATGTTGCCTGTGGAGGCTCTTGGGTAGGTGCCTCCTCTTCATCGTCCTCATTATCAGAATCAACTGTAGGACTAGTGTCTGTAACATTAGACCTTACCTGGAACAACTGGAGTCTTCACTAACTCCACCTGCTTCGAACTACTCATGGTCTTGGTTGCTTCAATTTCAACTTCATGCTTGTTCTGATTAACCATAGTAGTCTCATCAAAAGTCACATCTCTCTTACAATAAATTTCTTCTCATCTGGACACCAGAGTCGGTATCCCTTCACGCCAGTGCTAAAGCCCATAAATAGAGATTTCTTTGCTCTTGGATCCAACTTGCTTTCCATGACATGATAGTAAGCAGGACAACCAAATATGTGTAAATACTTGTAATCAGGACAAGGTTTTTCAGACCATACCTCCATGGGCGTTTTGCCCTCGTTCGCGGCGCAGGCAACCGATTAATGAGATGGCTTGCATAAGTAATCGCCTAAGCCCAAAACGCCTTGCCTAAACCAGCATTAGACAACATACACCGGACTTTCTCAAGCAAAGTACGGTTCATGCGCTCCGCCACCCCATTCCTGTCCGGTGTCTCCCTAACCGTGAAGTGCCTCACAATACCCTCATCTTGACAAACTTTCAAGAAAGGATCAAACTTATATTCACCTCCATTATCTAATTCTGAGAGTCTTGATCTTTCGACCGCTTTGCGTTTCAATCATCTTTTTCCACTTCAGGAATATCTTCAAGACTTCATCTTTACGCTTCATGGTGTACACCCATATTCTTCTAGAGAAGTCATCAACAAATGAGACAAAATAATGGCTACCTCCCCAAGATGCATTCTTGGAAGGTCCCCAAACATCAGTGTGAACATAATCAAGAATGCCTTTAGTGTTGTGAATAGCGGTGCCAAATTTTACTCTAGTTTGCTTACCCAACACACAATGCTCACAGAATTCCAATTTGCATGCCTTTGCACCTTTCAATAAGCCTTGCTTCACCAATCCTTGCAACGCTTTTTCCCCAGCATGCCCAAGACGCATATGCCATAGCCTCGTAGTGTTTGTGCCATCTGCGTCGCAGCTTCCGTGAATGGCAGCGCCTCCACCAATAACTGTACTCCCCTGCAAGAAATACAAGTTATTCCGTCTTGTACCTTTCATCACCACCAGTGCCCCATGCACAGCTTTAAGAACTCCACCCTCCATGGTGATCTTGAGACCCTTGGATTCCAAATCGCCCAATGAGATAAGATTCTTCTTCATATCTGGTACATACCGAACATCACTCAATTCTCTGATTGTTCCATCATGCATCTTCAAACAGATTTTGCCTATCCCTTGTGTTTTGCAGGCATTATTATTGCCCATCAAAACAACTCCTCCATCCAGCTCCTCCAAGCTAGAAAACCATTCCGAATGGGACACATATGATAGGTGCAACCTGAATCCAAAATCCACTCCTCAGAGTGACCATCGCAGGAATGAACTAGCCAAAGCAAACTCAAAATCACCATCTCCAGATTTTGCAACATTTGCTTCAGAACTCGCTTTCTCCTTCTCTTTGTTCTTCAATTTGGGGCAGTCTTTCTTCCAATGACCCTTTTGATGACAAAAGGCACATTCGTCTTTAGCAGGAAACTTCCCTCGTGACTTTGAACGAGATTTTCCCCGCTTTCCAGATTTTCTTTCCTCTGTTCGACCCCTTGCAACAAGTGCCTCGGTTTGTGGATTTTGAGTCTTCAATTCCTTCTTACGACACTCATGATTCACCAACGCCGCAGACACCTCCTCAAGTTTCACCTCGGATTTTCCATACAACAAAGTAGTTGTCAAATGATCATAATCATCAGGCAATGAATTTAACAAACATAGTGCCTTATCCTCGTCAGGAATTTTCACATCAAGGTTTGCTAAATCAGCAAGTATTTTATTATAATCATTGAGGTGTTCGTGCATAGAAATACCTGGACGATCCTGAAATTTTGAAAAGTCGCTTCTTCAAGAAGAGCCGATTTTCTGCGCTCTTAGTCATATACTTCTCCTCCAATTTCGTCCAAAACTCCTTTGCAGAAGTTTCCTTCATATACGGGTATTTCAACTCCTTATCAAGGAATGATCGAATAGTGGCACAAGCATGAAGATTAATTCGCGTCCACTGCTTGTTATCAATATCTTCTGGTTTATCCTCCAGAACTATATCCAATTCTTGTTGATACAACACATCCATAACTTCACATTGCCACATACCAAAACTATTAGAGCCATTGAATTTATCAACCTCTAACCTTGTAGTAGCGATCGGATGTCTATTAGATGTAGGTGCCGACGAAGACGATGTCGACTCCTTCTCCTTCCCCGATTCATCTTTATCTCCAGCCATCAAATCTACTCGGCACTATTCACGGCACTGTAGCAATCACTATTCACGCTCCTCTAGCGCAACTCCTGTTCACGCATGTCAGCAGACACTGTTCACGCGCTGGAGCAGACACTGTTCACACTGGAGCACAGGACTGTCACCACTGTAGCTTCAGGCAAATTTTTCACTCCTACGAACCCAGTTCGAAAACTGGAGCTCTGATTCCACTTGTTGTGCGGAAGCGTCAACCAAGTGCGAGTGAAAAATAACCAACTGACAGGAGATAAAATAATGAACAATAAAACAACACCAACAACACCAATATTTATACTGGTTTCGGCAATTGCCTACATCCAGTTTGGAGACGACGAGGATTCCACTATAATCAATGAGAACATACAATAGTGTTTATCACTCAATTTCCCAAAGACCCAAATAACCCATGCTCACACAATTTACAATAGGAAGAGAAAACTGAAAATACAAAGCAAAGAGAATTTGAGAGAATTTTCTTCTCTCTGCCGAATTGTTTCTCTCCCTCTCTTCAGTCTATTTTCAATTGCTGCATGCATCTCCTTATAGCCAAGGAAGTTGGCTCTTCAAACAAACCAAAGGCCAAAGTCCAAAGGTCAACCATGAAACCACGAACGATTGTCTCCCACATTTCATTTTGTCTCATTTGCACTTTGCTTTCCACCTTCTGCCAATTCACTTTGTCTAACATTAGTGCTCCAATATGTTAATACAATAAGGCAGCTATAGTTATTCAAATAAACAAAGTCACCGAAAGCAACATTGCTTTTGAGTCAATAATCAACAACATATGATATCCACAATGAGTATGAGCAGCAGCTGAACCAGAAATTAAGGATAAGTGAAGAAGACTGTAAATCAATGAGTCTTGCACTGTGCACAGCAGCAGCAAGCACAGATATAAATATAAGCCTTGTTTTTAATGAAATCCTCCTCCAATGAGTCATGGATGGACATTAATAAAGGCAGATAATGCATGAACGAACGGTGCACTCTCTTTCTTGTTGTATGCTGGTGGTGGCGTGACGGAAGCTGCCATGCGCGACCGACACAAGACAGGAGCATCAAGGAACGAATGAATGAACAATATATATGTGGTTGATGCTGACCTTTTGCGGCCTCTTCGAAACCTCTAACAGCCGCATAAGAATCTTTGCTTTGCTTGCATACACACACACACAATCACCAAGCTAGCTCCAAGCTAGTGAGTGTCAAAATCTTTGCATATGTAATTAAAAGAAAATTCGGAAAGTGATGTCTTTGTTTAATCTCTCTACTTGGATTGTATACAGAGCAGAAGAAGCTCAAGTTGCCAACACGTATCATATTCTTATCAAGAAATAAGTTAAAGTTTTTTATGGTGAGAATTGTATCCACAACAAAACCCAAATCTGCATGCGCCAATTTCAGAGAAGCATTTTTAAACAGTAAGGCAACGAGGTATGGTGTAGATGAGAGAAATTGTGACAGCGTCGTGTTGTTTTTGTGATACACGCACACAACAGAAAAAGTAATTCAATCATTACACCTTTGCTTGTAATCTTTGAGTAATTAAGTTGGACCATGATCACCACCGAGACTAATTAATAGGCCATCATGACGTAGGTATTCTCATGATTGAACCCAACCCATGATAGGTTTGCAGTTGCAGACAGCTTCATTATTTGTTGTGAAATTAAGGTGATCTCAACTCAACTCAAGCATCAATTATTTACATTATCCCTAGCAAGTGACATCCCATTAGAATCAAATATTTTTTTATTATTGCTTCATTTACAAAAATGTCAAATTGAAATAATAACATGGGACGGGAGATTCAATTCAATGCTTGGTGACCAAGTGACATCAAATGGAAAGAGAAAACCTTCTCTATATTTGTATAGCAACATTCCCTAAAATACAAACAAACCAATTTCGACCCTCCATTTAACATAAAGAATTGGATAACAAAAATTAAAAAATTATCTAAAATATTCCTTCCACCCAACAGCTCTAGCCTCTACTTCATCTTCATCTCCATGGCCATGTGTTGTTGTTGTCCACTACCACAAATTTTTGCATTTCTACATATCTAATCTAATCTAATTTAGAACCCAACTTGTTCAATTCCAGAACAAGGAGGTTAACCAGACGGGTAGGGGGGGGAGCTTTTCAATCAATGACTCAAATCCACGTCACATGGGCCCCACTAAGCAATTCACACACATGGCCCATGCGATATAAAATTATTAAAAATAATAATGAAAAATAATTAAAATAAAACTGGTGCAAAAAAGTTGTAGGGTCCACGTCCCCGATTGGGCCCAAGTTATGATGGGCCACCCTCACGGAAGAAGTTAGAAGACGAGCTGCGACAGCAGCTGAATGGCCAGCGCAACGGTAACCAAACCCGCAATTGCATGTGACGTAGTACGCGTGGACGACGATGCTTGGCTTTGATCGTAGGAGGCACCTTCGTATTCCATTGTGTTGTTTATCTGCTCCGGTGAGCTGCTTGTAGACGACGGTGTACCTGAAGTAGTATTTGTAGGCTGTGGCTGTGTGTTCTGTCCCTGAGACTCTTTCTTGCTGCAAATAATAATACTTACCGTCAGTAAATTTAATTTACCCACTAAACAAAAATTAAAATGCAAATTATGGACCGTTGCAAAAGTAAATAAGGAGACAAGTTTGTTGGAGTGTGTGCCATGCGATGCGAAGTGCGAGTGTTTATTAATTAAACAAAAGGGAATCGAATCTCTATGTTTTGAAGAGCATCGGGATCTACTTCTGCATTCGCAATGGAGACAGACAGACCAACAACAACGGGGTCGGGTGGTAGCATGTCGGCCGAGAGCCGTGTGTAGTGGTGGTTGTTCTAGCAAACCAAACGCCCGTTCATCAATCCGCCATCACTGACAGTCTGACACTGACTCATTACCGATATTCCGTTGTGTTAAGTTAACGGACAAAAGTTATTAAAGTAAAAAGTAAAAAATAAACAACCCCAACCCCCAACCCCCAACGTTCATATTGACAGGCTTCTTTCTTACCAACTTATTTATCGGGACAAAACTACCCTTCAACGTTAAAAGACGAAAGAGGCGGGGAAGGGAATGTGAAGGAGAAATGAGTAAATATGAATAAAAAAATACCTGGTGCTAGGCGAGGGGCAGAAAGTGATGGTGTAATCCGCAGCAGCGCATGTGAAGGTGCTGGTCCTATCGTCGTATGCGTAACTGTAGGCACTTGGACAAGCGTTCTTGAATATCTGAGAGTAGGATGACGGCTTGCAAGATTCCGGTGTACCATACGCGCCGCTGCAACAGTACTGCGGCTGTTGAAACGCCTCGCACGCACTCTTGCAGGCCACGCCTTGTCTGCCATCGGCGCTGGTGACCTTGAGCTCGGAAGGGCAAAGGCCGTTGAGATCGACCACGCAGCCGGTGTTCGAACAGTTGGTCCCACTGCCGCCCTGTGGGACCACCAACATAGGGAGGTTGTAACCGTCGACGAGGCTGACGTCGAAGAAATCGAGGCCGCCGGAGCCGTCGAGGGTGAACTCAGCGAGAGTGGCGGGCGGGGCAGCGCCGTTGTCGGCGCATTCTACTTTACCGGAGCCGCAATCGCCTGTGACGCAGGAGAATTTGCCGGAGGAGTCTTGGGAGCAGAGGGTTCGGCCCCAGAAGCGGCCGCCCCAGGAGGTCGGGGCAGAGATGGTCTTGGTCTCGCCCTTTTGGAGAACAAAGCCGGTGGTCGGAAGCGGAGGCACGCCGGCGTTGGTGAGAATGCCCGGCCAAACTGTGTACTCGCACTTGTTCACCATTGTGAATGTGGTTGAAAGAACTCCTGTAGGCAAGAAACAGAGTGAAAAATTAATCTACAAATTTACACTAAGTTTGCAGAAATTGAGAAAATTTCGCATAGTAGAAGATAGTTTTGTTATTATTGAAGAATTACCTGATGCGAATAGCCCAAGTATGGTTAACAGGGACACCAACAATGACGCTAATGGAGCCATATGTTCAGACAAGAAGAGAAACAGAACAACTGGAAAATATTGGAGGAGGTTGAAGGAATCTCTGCGGGGCTGGGATCTCGGCACTGCAGATAGAGGATAATGAGAGAGCAGAGAGTGACGAGGAGTAGGAGTATTTATAAAGGCAGGAAGTAACGGAACTTACTTTCCTAGTAATATTTGGAAAGCAAGTTCTTACTCACTAGTTATAGGAATAGGAGTATTGTCTCACTTCCAATAGGAGAGAGAGCAATTCTTTCCTAGTATTTTTCTGGAAAGCAAGTTATTAATATAAAAAATTCCGACTTTCTTAATTTTGCCGCACTTTCTCAAAAACCTATTTCCTTTTCCTTTTTTTTTTGGGGTAAAAAAAACCTATTTCCCTTTCACCCCAATATTCTCTCCAACTCGTTTCCTTGTTTTTTTTTTTTTTTGGGGGGGGGAGTTTCATTTCATGGAAGCCTAAAACTTAACAGTAAAGCTACAGGCATAAACTTTTTATTGCCATTGACAAACGTCTATTGATTCGATATGGCTTTTCTCTTTTGCTGTCCTGGAAATCCCAAGTATAAACATGCTAAAAATCTGACAAGTATCTAGGATGACAGCTGATAGGTAACCAACTGACAAGACCATATGTCCATGTGCTCTTTCAAAATGCGAAACGGGTGTCTTGGTTTATTTTTTCTCTAATTAAGAAAATAAAATGACAGATAGCACAAAATCCCTACAACACTTAATTTGAACATTTCGGTTTGGGTCACCCTCACCAGTCACCACCGACCTAGGTAAGAATAAGAGAATACGCCTCTAATGACAAGATGCAACAAATTTAGCAAAGCAACATAAGAGTAAGATGGTTACAAAACAACACATGTACATGTTTTGTTTGTTTTCCCAGATTTTATGAAATCTTCTTATTATATGAATAAAAGTATCGTATGGCGATGGAAATTGACCTTTGTCAACAGCAGCCGGAGAATTTACCGCCTGAGTGGCGAGCGCACGTTTCTTCTGCTAGTGTTTAAAACACAGGGATAAGATAGCTGACAGCATTGGAGGGTCAACATTGTCGCACCAAAATCCTTCACCTATTCGATGTATCTATAAGTTGACTAAGCTCTGCCAACGTCCAATTACAAGAAAAAGAAAGGAAAACATGCGGTTAAAGGTTAGCTTCAACTTCCCAAAGACTGTCTCTCAGAAACCCACACGATCGTTCAACTGCTTCAAATTGATCAACTAGTAGTGTACTAGTACCACATCCACATATATATAGCAATAATTTTCAAATAAGTAGGTCGTGATGTTCCATTCCCTCCTCCTCCTCCTCCTCCGCCTCCTCCAAGGAAGAATGGTCGTACCAGAAAACGATTCATTTGAAAAAACAAGACTAGTATGAATATGTAGCAGCCCTTGGACTTGGAGTTGGAAAATATGTTATCAGATTTATTCAACTAAATAATAAATATCCATCACGATCAAGTATATATTTTGCAGACAATTCATTGACTTCTCCTCCAACATACAGACTACAGTCCCAGATCCTCAGTCCCTCGGAGAGGAACTGAATTATGTTGTGTATTTTAAATAAATAAATGCATTATATTCATAGCCACCACCTTAGACTGGACTAGCTACCTTAGAATGTTGTTTCTGTATTTACAAGTTAGCTATCTATCACAGCACGCCAATTAAAGAGTTGAGAAGCAAGAGGAGAGGGCTGCTGGGCTAATCTTATTCTTACTTGATCGGCTGGGTGTGGGTCAAATCAAATTCTATTCTTTAATTTGCAATTGAATATTGATTGAGGTACAGTAAATCAGGGTGTTAATGGGAATCATCACAGATTCACAGTTGAAGAAATCTTATCTCACAAGCATTTTACCTACTTCATTTTTTTATTTTTTTATCCGTGTTATGAACAAAAGCATGCATTATTGGAATATTTATTCTGTTTTTCTTTTCTCTCTTCTGTCTTTCAAGTCTAGTTTCCTTTTGTCTTATCCCTTACACAGTTTTGTTGCCCTCACATCACAGGGGTATCCAATCCAACAATTATCAACGAACAACATGTCCGTGCAGAGTGAGTCAGTCTGTGGGCTCTAAAATCACTTCACAATCAACAATTCTAATGCCTCCTGTAACGTCTCTAATGTCTAAATTCTAAATTCTTTAAGTGCAACCTCAAATCAAGGGTTTATGCTAATTCCTTATGAAACAGGAAATTTCATCCCACACAGACACAGACTCTCTCTGTAATGAATGAATGAATGAATGGATGGAGCTTGCACTCCATGTCCATATCCATGCTCATGTCGACGGGATTATTAGGGACCACCTCCCGATATAAAATTCACTTTCGTCATAAAGCAATCCTCATTGATTATCATAAAAAAGTAGCTAATCCAGCTGACATCCGACAGCTCCTTTCCTATTAAACAGCAACTTTCCTGACAACAAATTTTACGACCAAAAACAAATATCTTCTCCTTTTTCTTTTTTTGTTTCTTATTGAAAAAATATCTTCTTTCTTTTTTGTCAGAAAAAATATCTTGTATGAGCATTTATATTATATGCCTATAAAAACAATACCACTTTTCTTTTTATGTGCATCAGAAATTGTGACTGTCTGTCTGTCAAACACAAAAATATCAGAGACATGGGTCTCTCTTTAGTCATCGGAAAATATATTGCAATTTGTGGTATATTGACATTCGCCCAGCATGTTCAAACATAGGTTCTGATGTTGCACCGATACGAGTACGGGTACGGCGATACCATATAATTCGATACGCCAATACGATAAATCTTCAAAAAGTAGAATACGAGTATGAGACCGATACGACAATTAAAATAATATATATATTTTAAAATAATATAAATTGAAAATTGATATTTCATCCATAATAAGTTCAAAACACATAGCTTCATTCAAATTTCCATAAACAAAGCACAAATTAAACAAAACACACAAAATACAAGTATCCATAAACAACAACAACAACAGACAACAGAGCAGTTTATTAAATAAAAAGAGGAGAAAACATTGGGCTGTGTTAGAAAACCCCAACGACCAAATGAATCTGAGCGTGAGCGGCGACGGCGATGTTGCTACAGCGCTGGGTGCGACGACAGGGGTGGGCGGCGCTGGTGAGTTATTCAAATTCTCTTCCTTCTTCCTTCTTCTTTCTTCCTTCTTCTTCTGTTTTGTTTGGCATCTGTGTTGAACCCAAAAAAAAAAAAACTCACAAAAACAAAAGGTTTGGATAAGCCCCGCAATGTTGCGTGGGTCTGGTCCTCACTCTATACTTGTTTTCAAAACAAGTTCGAAACACTCTGGAAGTCATTTTGTTCCTAATCTTATCCCTAGAGAAAAGGAAGGGATCATAATCAGATGGGGAGGAGGAATCCAATTTGAATGGGAATTCTTCCATCTCACAACTCTCTCACAAGGACTCTATAAAAGGGAAGAGAGAAACAAAAACTAGACACAGCCGGCAGGCTGCAAGCTGGGGAAGGATAAAGAAAGAAAAAAAGCCTGCAAGGCCACGAAGGCAAAGAGGAAGAGCCGAAAGGCTGGAGAGAAAAAAAAACAGAAGCAATCAAAGATGCATCTGCCTCTCTTCTCTTGAGGTTCTTCATGTATGGGTGGAAACCCTTTAATGAAGCAAATGGATGGCAATCCATGTGGGATGACATCCCTTAAATCAAATTTCTTGGATGTTCAATCCATCATTGGGTTTAAATCCTGAAATCAAAGCATTGGGTTTGCACCCCGGAAACAAAGCTTGGGTATTTCACCCTGAAAACAAATATGGGTTTTTACCCCGAAAACAAATTTGGGTTTTACTCCCTAGAAATAAAGCCTGGGTGTTTCACCCTCAATTAAGGCTTTGGGTTTTTACACCCCCAAAAATTCTTGGATACAAAATCCATCATGGGTGTGTAACCCTCAATCAGATACACTGTGATATATCCATTTTGGGCATAAAGCTCATTCACCGAGTTCTCTGGATGACAGATCCAATTTGGGTACAAAACCCACAAACAAAACCAGGAAGGGGTTTAATCTCACAACAATTAAAAATGAGTTATACCTCTCTCTTTGGAGAATCTGATCAACCCTCTCCCTGTCTGTCAAAACAAAGAAAGGAGCGCAGCCATGGAATCCCGAGCTAAACAGATCCATCAGCTACAGACTCATTTGGGAAATGGGGAAGACAGCAAACAAAAAGCTTGGAGGAGAGGCTGTGTGTTTTGTTTTGGAAAAAGGCATGTTACAGCATCCAAAAAAAAAAGAAGAAACAGCAAGAGGAAGGAGTTGTGTTGGTGTGTGAACAGACAAAAAGGAAAATGAAGACAGCCACGTTTTTTTGTTTTTGGCTTGGCTTGTTGTTGTTTGCATATGGCAGCAACAAAGAAAAAAACACGAAGACAGCCGCTAAAAAGAAAACAAGAAGAAGAAAAGTCAACAAAGAGGACAACAGCAAAAAAAACAAAACCAAAAAAAAAAGCAAAGGAAGAGGGAGGTGGCTGTACGCCACTTCGTTTGGTTTAAGGGTTGTGTAGACTAATAGGCCAGCCAAGAAGAAAGGAAAGATGTCAGCAAAAAAGGAAAATAAGTACAGAAAAATAATAATAAAAAGAAAAAAGGTGCTGGTATCTCTTCCTAGCTTGCGGCAGTTCACTCCTTTTGCTTGCAAGGGTTCTGTACCAATTGTGGCTTTTTTTTTTTTGGTGAAAAAAGAGAAAAAAAGGTGGCAGAGAGTCCGCCGGGCACGGGTTAAGGGAAAGCTCTCCCCAGGGGATTTGTTTACATAACTTGTGTGGCGCAGCCCGTTCGAACCTGGGACCTCTTTGGATCCTCTCAACCGGTTATTTCCACTACACCAAACCCCTTGGTACCAATTGTGGCTTTGTGTGGTCTTTTAAAGGTTAAACGGATACAAAGTTTGCTCTCAATTTGGACTGATCTCAAGTATTACAGATAAATGCGGGAGCGCAAGGTCTGATTTTACTTGGAAACAAACTCTACAAAGAGTTGAATAGCTATCAAGTTGTTTCAATCGGCTGCTGGACCAAAGCTCTTCTGAGATCCTTTCTTGTGGGGTAGCTGACAACAAATATCAAATGCCCCAAAATGGATTAATGGGCTGTCAAAAATAATTGCCCATTCATTCTCAAAAGCCCATAATATTTAGTGGGTGATACAAATAATTACCCATTAAATTTTAGAGGCCCAAATTTCCTATTATATGGTTAATGGATTAATTTCCTCATAACCATATTTGGGTCTAAGTCTAAATGTCAATTTTAGAAAATTAGTGGGCTAATCAAAATTGCTCATTATTTTTCTTGGACATTGACAAAAAGAAAAATGGTACAAAACCATTCCGCATTTTCTCATGGGTCATCTACCCATGCAAATTTCAACGAGATTAAATTCAAATCTCTCAAACACAAATTCTCAATTAGTGGGCCACACTTACTCATTAATCTCCAATTTTTCCCATAGGTCATCTACCTATGAAGATCTCCAAATCGTCTCAAAGACACAAATTCTCAATTAGTGGGCCACACTTACCCATTAATTTCCAATTTTTCAAAGACACAAATTCTCAATTGGTGGGCCACACTTACCCATTAATTTCCAATGTTTCTCATAGGTCATCTACCTATGGAAATCTCCAAATTGTCTCAAAGACACAAATTCTAAATTATTGGGCCACACTTACCCATTAATTTCTAAATTTTTGGAACTACGCCTTTATCCCATCAAGGGTACGTAGGTAGTCTAGCATACCAATAGACGCAATCGCAACCAAATTCCCACCAATCAAATCTCCATACAAATCTTTTTTTGGAACTACGCGGTTTGATCCCATCAAGGGTACGTAGGCAGTCTAGTATTCCAATGGACGCAACCGCAACCACACCAAAATCCCAAGTGGTACCAAAACCACGCCAAAATCCCAAGTGGTACAAAACCACACCAAAATCCCAAGTGGTACAAAACCACGCAAATTGGACAAGTGTTTGTTGGCTGCCTTAATTGCAAATGTAGAATTGCATAATGTTGGCTTGTAGTATTGGTTGGTGAGATTTTAGAGGATTTTGTCTGGTGATTTCTAATTTCCGTAGTTGAGAGTATTTTTTTATTGATGGAACAGAGTATGCTTGGTTATTCTTATTAGGATATAACAAAATGGGCTTTAATGGATGGCCTGTTTGGAAAATTGGTTTTGGGCTTGTTCATAAGAATTTAATAGGTTTTGGCAATTTGACAACAAAAAAAGGGGTTTTGGCTGAATATAAATCTGATTTGGGCTTTGTTTTGCTAAAAAAATATGATTTGGGCTATGTTTTTGCCGAAAATAAATAAGATTTGGACTTTTGAAAATGGTAAAAATTGGCTCAAGCCCAAACCCGAATTAGAACCTTAGAACCGACCCGAAGGAGCCCATTTTCGGTTAAGCCTATTTCGGTTTCACTCTAAGACCCAAATCCAATCCGAAAACCTCAGCTCTCTTTCGGTTTGGTTCGCGGGTAAGCCAAAATTTGACCCGACTTCAATCGTGCCCAGGCCTAGTTTGACCACTAAATTGAGTTATTGAAATTTTAGTACTTTCTTGAAGCACCGTATTCATTGATTTTGTAGGACACAATGGATGTCGAAACGGTTTCCGATTTGTCTAATTTTTTGCAACATGATCTATGAATGTAGACTTAACAAATGGATGATTTGGATTGTTGAAAGAAAAAAAAATTCATAGAGAACCCTATAGAGTGTTCCTCAAATAAAATTATTTGAAGGATCCTCTAGTACATTATGACAGGATGTTGATTAATCATCCTATTAACTCATAATCACAACAGTACTTTGAGGATAAAGTTGCTTAAAGTATGTTGTCTAAGGGTAAGATATTAATTTGTGGCTGATAATAATCCAAGCCCTAGCACACCAAAACTAGTGGTTCGGTTATGACCCAAAAAACAAAAACAAAACTATTGGTTTGGAAATCTTTTGACCATATATGCATGCAAATGCAAAAGGTGATGAAATCCTATATATATAGGTTATCAAGTTATTGGAGGAACCCAACATGATGACATGCAAAAGTGGAATGTCTACGCTGCAAATGCAAAAGGTGTATATATATATATATATATATATATATATATATATATATTTATAATTTGCAGCATGTGCAAGAATTAACAGCAGAAAGTTCTCTTCTCTTGGACCAAATTAATGTCCTTCATATATATTTTGGGATAAGAATTCGCAACCCCATATTGTGCACAGTGCTCTGCACAGGGTGTTATCCAACGACTGTCGTTTCATTTGTTGGTACTGTGTTAATATGCACGAAGATAATCCTTTTCTTTCTTCTTTGTGTATTGTAAAACCGTGCCACGAAGTCTGTTGGCAAAGAAGAAGATATTACGTAGAGTTTGTAGGGATTGGGGATGTCTCCAATGGCATGTTATCCGTCGTGTAAAGGAGCATTTAGATTATTAATATTTTTGTTTCCTTTTCCTTTCTTTCTTTCTTTATTGAAGATTGGGGTCACAACAATCTCACACCACACTCTACTCTGGAGTAGAAAACCACGACGGGGACATGGCTTTTTTCTCATGTTCCTCAAACTTACATGGTTTGGTTCATTTTTCTTTCTTTCTGACTTTTTGCTGATAAGTCATTGTACTAATACTAGCAAGTAGGTATGCATCTGCATGCAGATAGATAGATAGGGTATCTTTTTTGCTAATATACTTTATCTCTTCTTTTCTTTTTACTTTGCTGCATGCATATCTGTGGATTTTGCAAAGCGATGGCATGGAATGCAGGACTAACCCCCGTAAAACTTTTTCATGCATATCTTCTCCCCTAAGCAACTGTGCTTTTGCCAGTGGCGGACGCATGATTACGTCGCCATGGGGTCATAGTGTTAAGTTTCGAAATTTTGTAAATAAGAAAATAATACTAAAAAACATAAAGATAGTACTTTCATTCATAATTTTTGGCAAAACAAACAATACACGCTACAATTGTCCACGACGAGTTTTCATGTTTTGAAAACGTTGCATTATAGCTTCGTTATCAATACAAGCAAAAATATCTCTTTCAATGTAAACAACCAAGCTATCGTTCAACCATTGATCTCCCATTCTGTGGGAATCTATGACCTTTAGGTTGACAAGGTCCATTTTGAAGATATGCTCTTCGAATCTCATCTCGATGATTAGGACTATAATCTGTCATTGGTGTTCTTAGTCCAGGGTCTGCCTGAAGATTAGCCAATATCTCATCTAATTCATACGCACTTTTATCTTAAAGTATCGTTCCATGATAATTTTTTCTACACATAAATTAATTAAATCCATCAATTATAAAGACTAACCTAATCCAAATAATAATATCAATCAATATAAACTCTACTAAAATATCCAAATAATAAAATCAATCAATATCAAAATATCAAACAAATTCTAATTCACAAAGAAAATCAATCAATTAATATAAATTCTAATCCAAATAAGAAAATCAATCAATATCATAACATACCACACCAATAAATTATAATTCATGAAAGATATATCAATTTCCTTAAAATTTTCCAAAGCCCAAAATAATATATGTAAAATTATAACTCACTTGATTAAATTTGATGAGAAGAGATGGCAGCGGCGACAAGAGGTGGTTGGCGACGATGGCGGCCTGTAGTGGTTGGTGGTGGAGGTTGGGGGGATTAGTTAGGTTTTTAGAGGAGATGGAATTTTGAAAAAAAAAAAATTAGGTTTTGGGATGAATTGAAATGCTGCCTCCTGGGAATTAGAATCGGGTAGATAGGGGCTCCTGTGGGGTTTTTTTTTTTTTTTTGAACCTGGCTTCAAAACGACGTCGTTTTGAGCCAGGTTTTTTTAAAAAAATTTAACACACCTGGACCAAAACGGCGTCGTTTTGGCTAGGCGGTTTAAAAAAAAAAAAAAAAAACTCGCGCGCGCGCAAGGCAAGCGCCGCCCCTGCGCCAGCTTCTTCTTCTTCCTATGCTGGGTATTTCGTTGAGCACTTGGTGTGCGCCATGGGGTCGCACACCAGCCACCCATGGGGTCGCACCAGTCCTTCTCCACTACGTTTCCAAGCTTCCATGGGGTCACCTGACCCCATTTGTCCCTCTGTGCGTCCGCGCGCGGCTTTTGCCATCGTCTCTTTCTATTTAAAATACAATGAAGAAAACAATCAAAGAAGGGAAGGAATTCCAGGGGGACCCTATGAGAATTTAGAAATACGATACTTTGATATAGAAAGGAATCCGAAATGGAATGATTTTGAATATTGATTTATTAGTAAAAAGTCTTTTCCTACATTTGAATTGCCGAAACAAGAACTTTATGTGAGAGTCGAAGCCCCAAAGGGAGAGCTCTATGTAAAAGCTATATATAGATATACACGCATGTTTGACTCACAACAGAATGGCCTTTTTGTGTCTACAGTATGAAATACTTGATACTGGATCTGAATTTGGGGGAGACGGAGAGTTGAGTTTGGGTTTTTTCTTAAGTCCTGGGGTTGAGTGAATGGCCCAAGTCTTTTGGGGCAAATAATACAAATTGCTCATGAGCTAGTTTAGTTTGGGCTCATGGGCTTAGTTTTGTAGACTGTTTACATGAGCCCATTTCGTAGGAATTATTAGTTTAGTCAAACAGAAGGTTTTAAAATTAAAAATAAAAACAGAAAGTAATAATTTTTTTGTTGGTTGGGAATGGAATCATAGTCCAATACCTTATCCATAAACGCACTAAACTAGGTAGCATATTGTTTCACAATTATCATGATCAAAATATATAACACATGCATGCTTATTTTCTTAGTAGCATTAGCAATTTAGCATACCATACGACCATCAACTTTCTCTGATCAGTCATAATCCCTTGTTTTTTCTTCCCCTATATGATAAAGCTTCTTTATACGGGGCAGATTCACTGATTCAGGTAGCGATTAACACACATACACGAACCAAAAAGAAAAAAGAAAAGAAAAAAAAGGTGTTTTCCTTCCAACAACAGGTTACATATTTGTTGGTCAAGAATGGACGCAAGTTTCGCATTGAAATGATTGAGTGTGAAACTGGCGAATATAAAGTAAGCAGTAGTCATAGTGAGAGAGAGAGAGAGAGAGAGAGAGAGAGAGATTGGGCTGAAAATGAAGGATCATCTGTTCTGCTTACACACTCACTCACTTCAATTGCTTCAATTTGTTAATTTCCATATATTCGGACGGCTATTATGCATACTGCAAATTTCAGGCTCTATCTGTTTCCATTATTAATGACACTGATGCCGGAACAGAAACCAATCATATATATTTATATTTATATCAAAGTTTTAATTTGTGGATATATATATATATATATATATATATATATATAATAAGAAGATTAAAAAAGAGAGGCAGGAGGAGCTAGTAGTTAAGTAGAAGGCTAGTTTTGTTTTGTATGAGTCAGAACCTTTGAAAAGCTGAGCCCCCCCAACTTCCAAGCGTGGTAGCTGTCCTGCCCTTTGGTCCAACATCCCATTCATCATGACTAGGAATTCAATTAAGCCGCCTCTTTTTCAACTTTATATATAAAACAATACGTTCATACATGTAAGGATCAAATTAATTTGGCATGCAGTGCAGCAGTGCGCAAGTGTCATGGATTTGCAGCCCAACCCCAACCCCAACTTGATGGTGAAAGAGCAGTAAAAAATGGATTGGATTAGATGGCTTTTCCATCATCTGTGAGAGCGCCTACAGCTACAATATACAATCTAGTAGACGTAGAGTTTGGTTGGATTGGTTACATATGAAGTGCGAGTGAAAAATAACCAACTGACAGGAGATAAAATAATGAACAATAAAACAACACCAACAACACCAATATTTATACCTGGTTCGGCAATTGCCTACATCCAGTTTGAGTTTGGAGACGACGAGTATTCCACTATAATCAATGAGAACATACAATAGTGTTTATCACTCAATTTCCCAAAGACCCAAATAACCCATGCTCACACAATTTACAATAGGAAGAGAAAACTGAAAATACAAAGCAAAGAGAATTTGAGAGAATTTTCTTCTCTCTGCCGAATTGTTTCTCTCCCTCTCTTCAGTCTATTTTCAATTGCTGCATGCATCTCCTTATAGCCAAGGAAGTTGGCTCTTCAAACAAACCAAAGGCCAAAGGCCAAAGGTCAACCATGAAACCACGAACGATTGTCTCCCACATTTCATTTTGTCTCATTTGCACTTTGCTTTCCACCTTCTGCCAATTCACTTTGTCTAACATTAGTGCTCCAATATGTTAATACAATAAGGCAGCTATAGTTATTCAAATAAACAAAGTCACCGAAAGCAACATTGCTTTTGAGTCAATAATCAACAATCTCCACCTTGGCTCAAAACCATCGAAGTAGAACTCCCAATAGTCGTCTCCCAATCCCCCACGGGGCAATCAACAAATTTTACAAATGCCAATCAAGTCTAAGCAGTGCTTAAACTTGAGCAACGAAACTGGCTTCGTCAACATATCTCAGGATTGTTGGTGGTTCCAATCTTCTCAAGAAGAATATCTCCCTCTTCGATAATCTCACGAACAAAATGGAACCTCACGTCAATGTGTTTTGTACGTGCATGATGAACTTGATTCTTTGCTAAATAAATAGCACTTTGACTGTCGCAATAAACATCCACATGGTCCTGTTGAACCCCCAAGTCATCAAGCAACCCTTGAAGCCAGATGGCTTCCTTTATAGCTTCTGTTACCGCCATGTATTCTGCTTCAGTAGTCGACAAGGCAACTGTAGATTGCAGAATCGACCTCCAACTCACTGGGCCTCCAGCGATAGTGAATACAAAACCTGTAGTGGACCTACGCTTGTCCAAATCACCTGCGTAATCAGAATCTACATATCTAACAACACATTGACCATTAACTTTATCATGCTGAAACAATAAACCAACATCCACAGTACCCAGAATATACCGTAGAATCCATTTCACAGCCTGCCAATGTCCTTTTCCTGGATTATGCATATATCTACTGACAATACTAACAGCTTGTGAAATATCAGGCCTAGTACACACCATAGCATACATCAAACTACCAACAGCACTTGCATATGGAATTTGAGCCATGTAATGACTCTCCTCATCAGTATTAGGAGACATAGAAGCACTAAGTTTGAAATGAGGGGCAAGAGGTGTACTAACCGGTTTTGAATTTTCATTCATCCCGAAACGTTGTAGTACCTTCTTCAAATACTGCTTCTTCTGACAGACTAATCTTGCCCTTCGCTCTATCTCTTTCAATTTCCATACCCAGTATCTTCCGAGCTTCTCCCAAGTCCTTCATCTCAAATTCATTACTCAGTTGAGTCTTCAACCTTTCAATCTCCACTTTGCTTTTACATGCTATCAGCATATCATCAACATATAAAAGCAGATAAATGAAGGTTCCATCTTGTAGCTTGCGAAAGTATACACAATGGTCATAATGACTTCTTGTGTACTTCTGCCCGATCATAAACCTATCAAATCGCTTGTACCATTGTCTTGGAGACTGCTTCAAGCCATACAATGATTTCTGCAATTTACAAACCCAATTTTCCTTGCCAGCAACCTTAAAACCTTCCAGCTTAGACATATAAATTTCCTCCTCCAAATCACCATGTAAGAACGCCGTCTTGACATCAAGTTGAGCTAACTCGAGGTCAAACTGCACAACCAAAGCCAACAAAATACGAATAGAAGAATGTTTTACTACAGGAGAAAATACCTCATTGTAGTCAATGCCTTCCTTTTGAGCATAGCCTTTAGCTACCAATCTGGCTTTGAATCTTACATTGTCTTTTCCCAAAGATTCCATCTTCTTGGCATACACCCATTTACAACCAATTTCTTTCTTCCCTTTTGGTAACTGAACCAGCTTCCAAGTCTCATTTTTATGAAGAGATTTCATCTCCTCATCCATAGATTTCTTCCACTCCACGCTCTCTGGACTCATGACAGCTTCTTTGTAGGCGGATGGAATATCATCTTCAATAACGGGAAGTGCATATGCCACAATATCAGGAAACCGAGCAGGCTTCCGAATTTCCCTTCTCTGTCTTCTGATTGCAATAAAATCATGTTGCTGTGGAGGCTCTTGGGTAGGTGCCTCCTCTTCATCGTCCTCATTATCAGAATCAACTGTAGGACTAGTGTCTGTAACATCAGACCTTACCTGGAACAACTGGAGTCTTCACTAACTCCACCTCTCGAACTACTCATGGTCTTGGTTGCTTCAATTTCAACTTCATGCTTGTTCTGATTAACCATAGTAGTCTCATCAAAAGTCACATCTCTGCTTACAATAAATTTCTTCTCATCTGGACACCAGAGTCGGTATCCCTTCACGCCAGTGCTAAAGCCCATAAATAGAGATTTCTTTGCTCTTGGATCCAACTTGCTTTCCATGACATGATAGTAAGCAGGACAACCAAATATGTGTAAATACTTGTAATCAGTACAAGGTTTTTCAGACCATACCTCCATGGGCGTTTTGCCCTCGTTCGCAGCAGCAGGCAACCGATTAATGAGATGGCTTGCATAAGTAATCGCCTCAGCCCAAAACGCCTTGCCTAAACCAGCATTAGACAACATACACCGGACTTTCTCAAGCAAAGTACGGTTCATGCGCTCCGCCACCCATTCCCGTTGCGGTGTCTCCCTAACCGTGAAGTGCCTCACAATACCCTCATCTTGACAAACTTTCAAGAAAGGATCAAACTTATATTCACCTCCATTATCTGATCTGAGAGTCTTGATCTTTCGACCGCTTTGCGTTTCAATCATCTTTTTCCACTTCAGGAATATCTTCAAGACTTCATCTTTACGCTTCATGGTGTACACCCATATTCTTCTAGAGAAGTCATCAACAAATGAGACAAAATAATGGCTACCTCCCCAAGATGCATTCTTGGAAGGTCCCCAAACATCAGTGTGAACATAATCAAGAATGCCTTTAGTGTTGTGAATAGCGGTGCCAAATTTTACTCTAGTTTGCTTACCCAACACACAATGCTCACAGAATTCCAATTTGCATGCCTTTGCACCTTTCAATAAGCCTTGCTTCACCAATCCTTGCAACGCTTTTTCCCAGCATGCCCAAGACGCATATGCCATAGCCTCGTAGTGTTTGTGCCATCTGCGTCAGCAGCTTCCCTGAGGCAGCCTCCCACCAATAACTGTACTCCCCTGCAAGAAATACAAGTTATTCCGTCTTGTACCTTTCATCACCACCAGTGCCCCATGCACAGCTTTAAGAACTCCACCCTCCATGGTGATCTTGAGACCCTTGGATTCCAAATCGCCCAATGAGATAAGATTCTTCTTCATATCTGGTACATACCGAACATCACTCAATTCTCTGATTGTTCCATCATGCATCTTCAAACAGATTTTGCCTATCCCTTGTGTTTTGCAGGCATTATTATTGCCCATCAAAACAACTCCTCCATCCAGCTCCTCGAAGCTAGAAAACCATTCCCGAATGGGACACATATGATAGGTGCAACCTGAATCCAAAATCCACTCCTCAGAGTGACCATCAGCAGATGAACTAGCCAAAGCAAACTCAAAATCACCATCTCCAGATTTTGCAACATTTGCTTCAGAACTCGCTTTCTCCTTCTCTTTGTTCTTCAATTTGGGGCAGTCTTTCTTCCAATGACCCTTTTGATGACAAAAGGCACATTCGTCTTTAGCAGGAAACTTCCCTCGTGACTTTGAACGAGTTTTCCCCGCTTTCCAGATTTTCTTTCCTCTGTTCGACCCCTTGCAACAAGTGCCTCGGTTTGTGGATTTTGAGTCTTCAATTCCTTCTTACGACACTCATGATTCACCAACGCCGCAGACACCTCCTCAAGTTTCACCTCGGATTTTCCATACAACAAAGTAGTTGTCAAATGATCATAATCATCAGGCAATGAATTTAACAAACATAGTGCCTTATCCTCGTCAGGAATTTTCACATCAAGGTTTGCTAAATCAGCAAGTATTTTATTATAATCATTGAGGTGTTCGTGCATAGAAATACCTGGACGATACCTGAAATTGGAAAAGTCGCTTCTTCAAGAAGAGCCGATTTTCTGCGCTCTTAGTCATATACTTCTCCTCCAATTTCGTCCAAAACTCCTTTGCAGAAGTTTCCTTCATATACGGGTATTTCAACTCCTTATCAAGGAATGATCGAATAGTGGCACAAGCATGAAGATTAATTCGCGTCCACTGCTTGTTATCAATATCTTCTGGTTTATCCTCCAGAACTATATCCAATTCTTGTTGATACAACACATCCATAACTTCACATTGCCACATACCAAAACTATTAGAGCCATTGAATTTATCAACCTCTAACCTTGTAGTAGCGATCGGATGTCTATTAGATGTAGGTGCCGACGAAGACGATGTCGACTCCTTCTCCTTCCCCGATTCATCTTTATCTCCAGCCATCAAATCTACTCGGCACTATTCACGGCACTGTAGCAATCACTATTCACGCTCCTGGAGCGCAACTACTGTTCACGCGCTGGAGCAGACACTGTCACGCGCTGGAGCAGACACTGTTCACACTGGAGCACAGCACTGTTCACCACTGTAGCTTCAGCAAATTTTTCACTCCTACGAACCCAGTTGAAACTGGAGCTCTGATTCCACTTGTTGTGCGGAAGCGTCAACCAAGTGCGAGTGAAAAATAACCAACTGACAGGAGATAAAATAATGAACAATAAAACAACACCAACAACACCAATATTTATACCTGGTTCGGCAATTGCCTACATCCAGTTTGGAGACGACGGAGGATTCCACTATAATCAATGAGAACATACAATAGTGTTTATCACTCAATTTCCCAAAGACCCAAATAACCCATGCTCACACAATTTACAATAGGAAGAGAAAACTGAAAATACAAAGCAAAGAGAATTTGAGAGAATTTTCTTCTCTCTGCCGAATTGTTTCTCTCCCTCTCTTCAGTCTATTTTCAATTGCTGCATGCATCTCCTTATAGCCAAGGAAGTTGGCTCTTCAAACAAACCAAAGGCCAAAGTCCAAAGGTCAACCATGAAACCACGAACGATTGTCTCCCACATTTCATTTTGTCTCATTTGCACTTTGCTTTCCACCTTCTGCCAATTCACTTTGTCTAACATTAGTGCTCCAATATGTTAATACAATAAGGCAGCTATAGTTATTCAAATAAACAAAGTCACCGAAAGCAACATTGCTTTTGAGTCAATAATCAACAACATATGATATCCACAATGAGTATGAGCAGCAGCTGAACCAGAAATTAAGGATAAGTGAAGAAGACTGTAAATCAATGAGTCTTGCACTGTGCACAGCAGCAGCAAGCACAGATATAAATATAAGCCTTGTTTTTAATGAAATCCTCCTCCAATGAGTCATGGATGGACATTAATAAAGGCAGATAATGCATGAACGAACGGTGCACTCTCTTTCTTGTTGTATGCTGGTGGTGGCGTGACGGAAGCTGCCATGCGCGACCGACACAAGACAGGAGCATCAAGGAACGAATGAATGAACAATATATATGTGGTTGATGCTGACCTTTTGCGGCCTCTTCGAAACCTCTAACAGCCGCATAAGAATCTTTGCTTTGCTTGCATACACACACACACAATCACCAAGCTAGCTCCAAGCTAGTGAGTGTCAAAATCTTTGCATATGTAATTAAAAGAAAATTCGGAAAGTGATGTCTTTGTTTAATCTCTCTACTTGGATTGTATACAGAGCAGAAGAAGCTCAAGTTGCCAACACGTATCATATTCTTATCAAGAAATAAGTTAAAGTTTTTTATGGTGAGAATTGTATCCACAACAAAACCCAAATCTGCATGCGCCAATTTCAGAGAAGCATTTTTAAACAGTAAGGCAACGAGGTATGGTGTAGATGAGAGAAATTGTGACAGCGTCGTGTTGTTTTTGTGATACACGCACACAACAGAAAAAGTAATTCAATCATTACACCTTTGCTTGTAATCTTTGAGTAATTAAGTTGGACCATGATCACCACCGAGACTAATTAATAGGCCATCATGACGTAGGTATTCTCATGATTGAACCCAACCCATGATAGGTTTGCAGTTGCAGACAGCTTCATTATTTGTTGTGAAATTAAGGTGATCTCAACTCAACTCAAGCATCAATTATTTACATTATCCCTAGCAAGTGACATCCCATTAGAATCAAATATTTTTTTATTATTGCTTCATTTACAAAAATGTCAAATTGAAATAATAACATGGGACGGGAGATTCAATTCAATGCTTGGTGACCAAGTGACATCAAATGGAAAGAGAAAACCTTCTCTATATTTGTATAGCAACATTCCCTAAAATACAAACAAACCAATTTCGACCCTCCATTTAACATAAAGAATTGGATAACAAAAATTAAAAAATTATCTAAAATATTCCTTCCACCCAACAGCTCTAGCCTCTACTTCATCTTCATCTCCATGGCCATGTGTTGTTGTTGTCCACTACCACAAATTTTTGCATTTCTACATATCTAATCTAATCTAATTTAGAACCCAACTTGTTCAATTCCAGAACAAGGAGGTTAACCAGACGGGTAGGGGGGGGAGCTTTTCAATCAATGACTCAAATCCACGTCACATGGGCCCCACTAAGCAATTCACACACATGGCCCATGCGATATAAAATTATTAAAAATAATAATGAAAAATAATTAAAATAAAACTGGTGCAAAAAAGTTGTAGGGTCCACGTCCCCGATTGGGCCCAAGTTATGATGGGCCACCCTCACGGAAGAAGTTAGAAGACGAGCTGCGACAGCAGCTGAATGGCCAGCGCAACGGTAACCAAACCCGCAATTGCATGTGACGTAGTACGCGTGGACGACGATGCTTGGCTTTGATCGTAGGAGGCACCTTCGTATTCCATTGTGTTGTTTATCTGCTCCGGTGAGCTGCTTGTAGACGACGGTGTACCTGAAGTAGTATTTGTAGGCTGTGGCTGTGTGTTCTGTCCCTGAGACTCTTTCTTGCTGCAAATAATAATACTTACCGTCAGTAAATTTAATTTACCCACTAAACAAAAATTAAAATGCAAATTATGGACCGTTGCAAAAGTAAATAAGGAGACAAGTTTGTTGGAGTGTGTGCCATGCGATGCGAAGTGCGAGTGTTTATTAATTAAACAAAAGGGAATCGAATCTCTATGTTTTGAAGAGCATCGGGATCTACTTCTGCATTCGCAATGGAGACAGACAGACCAACAACAACGGGGTCGGGTGGTAGCATGTCGGCCGAGAGCCGTGTGTAGTGGTGGTTGTTCTAGCAAACCAAACGCCCGTTCATCAATCCGCCATCACTGACAGTCTGACACTGACTCATTACCGATATTCCGTTGTGTTAAGTTAACGGACAAAAGTTATTAAAGTAAAAAGTAAAAAATAAACAACCCCAACCCCCAACCCCCAACGTTCATATTGACAGGCTTCTTTCTTACCAACTTATTTATCGGGACAAAACTACCCTTCAACGTTAAAAGACGAAAGAGGCGGGGAAGGGAATGTGAAGGAGAAATGAGTAAATATGAATAAAAAAATACCTGGTGCTAGGCGAGGGGCAGAAAGTGATGGTGTAATCCGCAGCAGCGCATGTGAAGGTGCTGGTCCTATCGTCGTATGCGTAACTGTAGGCACTTGGACAAGCGTTCTTGAATATCTGAGAGTAGGATGACGGCTTGCAAGATTCCGGTGTACCATACGCGCCGCTGCAACAGTACTGCGGCTGTTGAAACGCCTCGCACGCACTCTTGCAGGCCACGCCTTGTCTGCCATCGGCGCTGGTGACCTTGAGCTCGGAAGGGCAAAGGCCGTTGAGATCGACCACGCAGCCGGTGTTCGAACAGTTGGTCCCACTGCCGCCCTGTGGGACCACCAACATAGGGAGGTTGTAACCGTCGACGAGGCTGACGTCGAAGAAATCGAGGCCGCCGGAGCCGTCGAGGGTGAACTCAGCGAGAGTGGCGGGCGGGGCAGCGCCGTTGTCGGCGCATTCTACTTTACCGGAGCCGCAATCGCCTGTGACGCAGGAGAATTTGCCGGAGGAGTCTTGGGAGCAGAGGGTTCGGCCCCAGAAGCGGCCGCCCCAGGAGGTCGGGGCAGAGATGGTCTTGGTCTCGCCCTTTTGGAGAACAAAGCCGGTGGTCGGAAGCGGAGGCACGCCGGCGTTGGTGAGAATGCCCGGCCAAACTGTGTACTCGCACTTGTTCACCATTGTGAATGTGGTTGAAAGAACTCCTGTAGGCAAGAAACAGAGTGAAAAATTAATCTACAAATTTACACTAAGTTTGCAGAAATTGAGAAAATTTCGCATAGTAGAAGATAGTTTTGTTATTATTGAAGAATTACCTGATGCGAATAGCCCAAGTATGGTTAACAGGGACACCAACAATGACGCTAATGGAGCCATATGTTCAGACAAGAAGAGAAACAGAACAACTGGAAAATATTGGAGGAGGTTGAAGGAATCTCTGCGGGGCTGGGATCTCGGCACTGCAGATAGAGGATAATGAGAGAGCAGAGAGTGACGAGGAGTAGGAGTATTTATAAAGGCAGGAAGTAACGGAACTTACTTTCCTAGTAATATTTGGAAAGCAAGTTCTTACTCACTAGTTATAGGAATAGGAGTATTGTCTCACTTCCAATAGGAGAGAGAGCAATTCTTTCCTAGTATTTTTCTGGAAAGCAAGTTATTAATATAAAAAATTCCGACTTTCTTAATTTTGCCGCACTTTCTCAAAAACCTATTTCCTTTTCCTTTTTTTTTTGGGGTAAAAAAAACCTATTTCCCTTTCACCCCAATATTCTCTCCAACTCGTTTCCTTGTTTTTTTTTTTTTTTTGGGGGGGGGAGTTTCATTTCATGGAAGCCTAAAACTTAACAGTAAAGCTACAGGCATAAACTTTTTATTGCCATTGACAAACGTCTATTGATTCGATATGGCTTTTCTCTTTTGCTGTCCTGGAAATCCCAAGTATAAACATGCTAAAAATCTGACAAGTATCTAGGATGACAGCTGATAGGTAACCAACTGACAAGACCATATGTCCATGTGCTCTTTCAAAATGCGAAACGGGTGTCTTGGTTTATTTTTTCTCTAATTAAGAAAATAAAATGACAGATAGCACAAAATCCCTACAACACTTAATTTGAACATTTCGGTTTGGGTCACCCTCACCAGTCACCACCGACCTAGGTAAGAATAAGAGAATACGCCTCTAATGACAAGATGCAACAAATTTAGCAAAGCAACATAAGAGTAAGATGGTTACAAAACAACACATGTACATGTTTTGTTTGTTTTCCCAGATTTTATGAAATCTTCTTATTATATGAATAAAAGTATCGTATGGCGATGGAAATTGACCTTTGTCAACAGCAGCCGGAGAATTTACCGCCTGAGTGGCGAGCGCACGTTTCTTCTGCTAGTGTTTAAAACACAGGGATAAGATAGCTGACAGCATTGGAGGGTCAACATTGTCGCACCAAAATCCTTCACCTATTCGATGTATCTATAAGTTGACTAAGCTCTGCCAACGTCCAATTACAAGAAAAAGAAAGGAAAACATGCGGTTAAAGGTTAGCTTCAACTTCCCAAAGACTGTCTCTCAGAAACCCACACGATCGTTCAACTGCTTCAAATTGATCAACTAGTAGTGTACTAGTACCACATCCACATATATATAGCAATAATTTTCAAATAAGTAGGTCGTGATGTTCCATTCCCTCCTCCTCCTCCTCCTCCGCCTCCTCCAAGGAAGAATGGTCGTACCAGAAAACGATTCATTTGAAAAAACAAGACTAGTATGAATATGTAGCAGCCCTTGGACTTGGAGTTGGAAAATATGTTATCAGATTTATTCAACTAAATAATAAATATCCATCACGATCAAGTATATATTTTGCAGACAATTCATTGACTTCTCCTCCAACATACAGACTACAGTCCCAGATCCTCAGTCCCTCGGAGAGGAACTGAATTATGTTGTGTATTTTAAATAAATAAATGCATTATATTCATAGCCACCACCTTAGACTGGACTAGCTACCTTAGAATGTTGTTTCTGTATTTACAAGTTAGCTATCTATCACAGCACGCCAATTAAAGAGTTGAGAAGCAAGAGGAGAGGGCTGCTGGGCTAATCTTATTCTTACTTGATCGGCTGGGTGTGGGTCAAATCAAATTCTATTCTTTAATTTGCAATTGAATATTGATTGAGGTACAGTAAATCAGGGTGTTAATGGGAATCATCACAGATTCACAGTTGAAGAAATCTTATCTCACAAGCATTTTACCTACTTCATTTTTTTATTTTTTTATCCGTGTTATGAACAAAAGCATGCATTATTGGAATATTTATTCTGTTTTTCTTTTCTCTCTTCTGTCTTTCAAGTCTAGTTTCCTTTTGTCTTATCCCTTACACAGTTTTGTTGCCCTCACATCACAGGGGTATCCAATCCAACAATTATCAACGAACAACATGTCCGTGCAGAGTGAGTCAGTCTGTGGGCTCTAAAATCACTTCACAATCAACAATTCTAATGCCTCCTGTAACGTCTCTAATGTCTAAATTCTAAATTCTTTAAGTGCAACCTCAAATCAAGGGTTTATGCTAATTCCTTATGAAACAGGAAATTTCATCCCACACAGACACAGACTCTCTCTGTAATGAATGAATGAATGAATGGATGGAGCTTGCACTCCATGTCCATATCCATGCTCATGTCGACGGGATTATTAGGGACCACCTCCCGATATAAAATTCACTTTCGTCATAAAGCAATCCTCATTGATTATCATAAAAAAGTAGCTAATCCAGCTGACATCCGACAGCTCCTTTCCTATTAAACAGCAACTTTCCTGACAACAAATTTTACGACCAAAAACAAATATCTTCTCCTTTTTCTTTTTTTGTTTCTTATTGAAAAAATATCTTCTTTCTTTTTTGTCAGAAAAAATATCTTGTATGAGCATTTATATTATATGCCTATAAAAACAATACCACTTTTCTTTTTATGTGCATCAGAAATTGTGACTGTCTGTCTGTCAAACACAAAAATATCAGAGACATGGGTCTCTCTTTAGTCATCGGAAAATATATTGCAATTTGTGGTATATTGACATTCGCCCAGCATGTTCAAACATAGGTTCTGATGTTGCACCAATACGAGTACGGGTACGGCGATACGATATAATTCATACGCCAATACGATAAATCTTCAAAAAGTAGAATACGAGTATGAGACCGATACGACAATTAAAATAATATATATATTTTAAAATAATATAAATTGAAAATTGATATTTCATCCATAATAAGTTCAAAACACATAGCTTCATTCAAATTTCCATAAACAAAGCACAAATTAAACAAAACACACAAAATACAAGTATCCATAAACAACAACAACAACAGACAACAGAGCAGTTTATTAAATAAAAAGAGGAGAAAACATTGGGCTGTGTTAGAAAACCCCAACGACCAAATGAATCTGAGCGTGAGCGGCGACGGCGATGTTGCTACAGCGCTGGGTGCGACGACAGGGGTGGGCGGCGCTGGTGAGTTATTCAAATTCTCTTCCTTCTTCCTTCTTCTTTCTTCCTTCTTCTTCTGTTTTGTTTGGCATCTGTGTTGAACCCAAAAAAAAAAAACTCACAAAAACAAAAGGTTTGGATAAGCCCCGCAATGTTGCGTGGGTCTGGTCCTCACTCTATACTTGTTTTCAAAACAAGTTCGAAACACTCTGGAAGTCATTTTGTTCCTAATCTTATCCCTAGAGAAAAGGAAGGGATCATAATCAGATGGGGAGGAGGAATCCAATTTGAATGGGAATTCTTCCATCTCACAACTCTCTCACAAGGACTCTATAAAAGGGAAGAGAGAAACAAAAACTAGACACAGCCGGCAGGCTGCAAGCTGGGGAAGGATAAAGAAAGAAAAAAAGCCTGCAAGGCCACGAAGGCAAAGAGGAAGAGCCGAAAGGCTGGAGAGAAAAAAAAACAGAAGCAATCAAAGATGCATCTGCCTCTCTTCTCTTGAGGTTCTTCATGTATGGGTGGAAACCCTTTAATGAAGCAAATGGATGGCAATCCATGTGGGATGACATCCCTTAAATCAAATTTCTTGGATGTTCAATCCATCATTGGGTTTAAATCCTGAAATCAAAGCATTGGGTTTGCACCCCGGAAACAAAGCTTGGGTATTTCACCCTGAAAACAAATATGGGTTTTTACCCCGAAAACAAATTTGGGTTTTACTCCCTAGAAATAAAGCCTGGGTGTTTCACCCTCAATTAAGGCTTTGGGTTTTTACACCCCCAAAAATTCTTGGATACAAAATCCATCATGGGTGTGTAACCCTCAATCAGATACACTGTGATATATCCATTTTGGGCATAAAGCTCATTCACCGAGTTCTCTGGATGACAGATCCAATTTGGGTACAAAACCCACAAACAAAACCAGGAAGGGGTTTAATCTCACAACAATTAAAAATGAGTTATACCTCTCTCTTTGGAGAATCTGATCAACCCTCTCCCTGTCTGTCAAAACAAAGAAAGGAGCGCAGCCATGGAATCCCGAGCTAAACAGATCCATCAGCTACAGACTCATTTGGGAAATGGGGAAGACAGCAAACAAAAAGCTTGGAGGAGAGGCTGTGTGTTTTGTTTTGGAAAAAGGCATGTTACAGCATCCAAAAAAAAAAGAAGAAACAGCAAGAGGAAGGAGTTGTGTTGGTGTGTGAACAGACAAAAAGGAAAATGAAGACAGCCACGTTTTTTTGTTTTTGGCTTGGCTTGTTGTTGTTTGCATATGGCAGCAACAAAGAAAAAAACACGAAGACAGCCGCTAAAAAGAAAACAAGAAGAAGAAAAGTCAACAAAGAGGACAACAGCAAAAAAAACAAAACCAAAAAAAAAAGCAAAGGAAGAGGGAGGTGGCTGTACGCCACTTCGTTTGGTTTAAGGGTTGTGTAGACTAATAGGCCAGCCAAGAAGAAAGGAAAGATGTCAGCAAAAAAGGAAAATAAGTACAGAAAAATAATAATAAAAAGAAAAAAGGTGCTGGTATCTCTTCCTAGCTTGCGGCAGTTCACTCCTTTTGCTTGCAAGGGTTCTGTACCAATTGTGGCTTTTTTTTTTTTGGTGAAAAAAGAGAAAAAAGGTGGCAGAGAGTCCGCCGGGCACGGGTTAAGGGAAAGCTCTCCCCAGGGGATTTGTTTACATAACTTGTGTGGCGCAGCCCGTTCGAACCTGGGACCTCTTTGGATCCTCTCAACCGGTTATTTCCACTACACCAAACCCCTTGGTACCAATTGTGGCTTTGTGTGGTCTTTTAAAGGTTAAACGGATACAAAGTTTGCTCTCAATTTGGACTGATCTCAAGTATTACAGATAAATGCGGGAGCGCAAGGTCTGATTTTACTTGGAAACAAACTCTACAAAGAGTTGAATAGCTATCAAGTTGTTTCAATCGGCTGCTGGACCAAAGCTCTTCTGAGATCCTTTCTTGTGGGGTAGCTGACAACAAATATCAAATGCCCCAAAATGGATTAATGGGCTGTCAAAAATAATTGCCCATTCATTCTCAAAAGCCCATAATATTTAGTGGGTGATACAAATAATTACCCATTAAATTTTAGAGGCCCAAATTTCCTATTATATGGTTAATGGATTAATTTCCTCATAACCATATTTGGGTCTAAGTCTAAATGTCAATTTTAGAAAATTAGTGGGCTAATCAAAATTGCTCATTATTTTTCTTGGACATTGACAAAAAGAAAAATGGTACAAAACCATTCCGCATTTTCTCATGGGTCATCTACCCATGCAAATTTCAACGAGATTAAATTCAAATCTCTCAAACACAAATTCTCAATTAGTGGGCCACACTTACTCATTAATCTCCAATTTTTCCCATAGGTCATCTACCTATGAAGATCTCCAAATCGTCTCAAAGACACAAATTCTCAATTAGTGGGCCACACTTACCCATTAATTTCCAATTTTTCAAAGACACAAATTCTCAATTGGTGGGCCACACTTACCCATTAATTTCCAATGTTTCTCATAGGTCATCTACCTATGGAAATCTCCAAATTGTCTCAAAGACACAAATTCTAAATTATTGGGCCACACTTACCCATTAATTTCTAAATTTTTGGAACTACGTCCGGTTTGATCCCATCAAGGGTACGTAGGTAGTCTAGCATACCAATAGACGCAATCGCAACCAAATTCCCACCAATCAAATCTCCATACAAATCTTTTTTTGGAACTACGGCCTTTGATCCCATCAAGGGTACGTAGGCAGTCTGAGTATTCCAATGGACGCAACCGCAACCACACCAAAATCCCAAGTGGTACCAAAACCACGCCAAAATCCCAAGTGGTACAAAACCACACCAAAATCCCAAGTGGTACAAAACCACGCAAATTGGACAATCTTTTCCGAACTACGTTGGTTTGATCCTTTCAAAAGGGTACGTAGGCAATCTAGAGATTCAATCTAGAAGCAACCGCCCAAATCTCAAAGCCAACAGAATCCCTGATTATTCTTAACCAAATTCGCCCCAAAACACACATCAAAATCGAATCCCTGTTTATTCAGCTAAATTCACTCAAACCCTTTCTTAATCAAATTCGTACATATTCTTTCCTTTTGCAATGGGTCATCCATTCATTGCGAATTCTTTGAACTACGAGTGGCTTGATTCCCGCGAGGGATACGTAGGCACCCTGAGGTTGGACTTGGGAGAGCGCTACACCAAACACACACGTTCTGTTTCTTTATGATGGAATCAAAGGGTTTTCCCTTCAAGTAAGGGATTGTAATTAAGAGACTTGCGTCTCGAATGAGTCGAACCTAAAATAATAAAACCCCATTATTTAATTAGTGGTGGTGAAATTGTGTTGGGAGGTTCACATTTATCTTCAACAATCTGAATAATACCCAAAAACCTAGCCTCTCTCGACATAGGCTGTGTTTGAAATCAAGTTTTAAGTTTATGTTTTAACCCCAAATTTTGAATACCTTTCAAAATCCCCCCAATTCCTTTTTACCCCCAGACGTATCGTGTTAATTCGCGACTTATTTTGAGCCGTATCGAAAAGTCAACAGGTCGGAAAAGTCTTCGATACACCACGTGGCGTATCGGATACGTAATCGTGCCGTATCGTATCGGCGCGATTTGGATACGCGCATACCCCCCAAACTCGCCGTATCAGTGAACAGAGACTTCTGACAAATAATCTAACCAAAAGGGCTTTTTGCTTGGGTGGGTTGGTTTGGTTCCATCCACGTCTTCAATAAGAAGCCCACAATACAAAAGCCCAAAGTCGTAAGTTTGCCTGTGAGGCCAGGCCCTGGACGATGTAAACGACTACGACCATGATTTTTTTTATTTTAACCCATCGGCTCTTCACTCCAGTCTCCAGGACGAGTAAGATCCTGCATGCCTACTCAATGCATGTACAAACACAGTTTTGTTTTTTAAACCACCTTTTTCGTATGATTTCAACTCAAATCCATTGTTTTGAAGGCAAAACTCCCAGCCTCAATTCAATCAGTAAGATTGAACCGTGACAACTTTTAATAGTCTACAAAGTAGAGCCAGCCTGAAGTAGAGTTCATTGTTCATCCAGTTAAAATATACTGGACAACGACAAAAATTTACGAGCAGTAGTAGGACACTCGTACAGAATCAAGAGATAAGGCAATACAAACTTACTCAAGTTCATTCCAATTCTGGGTCAACTGCAAGAAAATGATTTGGTACAATTCAAATGGAAGATAATAGACAACGCCATCTGCACCATGCCTGTATAACCTATGAATTTCAACTCCTTTGCCTGTGGTGGCTAACTAAAACTAGGAATACTTTGCTGTGTAACAATTTTATGAACCAACTTGGACTACTTCCAAACAACTACATTAATGTTGAGACTAGGCGGTATGATTCTACGAAAATAAAAAAATAAAAATTGCACAACTCAAAGTACAGCCAAGAAAACAAACAACTTCATTCTTCAATAAATATAACGCAATTGCACCCAACAAAAAATGATAGAAATTAAAACATCACATATCAATCACTAGGCTACTTTTAGCAAGGGAACGAAGGAACCTGGTGAGTGACTTTTCAGCACTCACTCTCACTGCATCTTTCGCTCCCCCATTCTCCTCTGAATTGACTTTGTCTTCCAAAACTGAATGCACTCGACGGACAAGTTTTCGCAATTCCTGTAAGTGAGGCTAACATTAGAAACAAAGAGCAAGAAACAGAAACAATGATCCCTTAGGACGCTCGAACAACCGGTATGAGAATTAATCGACTGACTTAAGTGAATATGAACTGGCTGGGCATCAAAGAATATAACCTGATGGTTCAAGCGCATGCTAGTGCCCTCATGAAGGGCTTTTTAGTGGAAAGTCACTTAACCAAACTTTAAAATAGCAAGCATGGCATTAAACTTACCTGGCGGTCAAACTCAACATTCGAAATTGAATATACTTCATTGGTGATCTGAATGTCCTTATTGATCAGACCGTCAAACCATCTGGTAGCTACATCAATGTGAGAACCCTGCAATCGATGCTCTAATAATAAGATTAAATATGTCTGTAAACTACTTAGGAAGCTTCAGAAAACTTTGTTGCCCAGTTTAAAACTTAGTATCAGTATCATACCTCTTCTTCCTCCTCATAATCAGTTTCTTCCTCTTCTTCTTGCTCCTCATTATCATCAATGCTCAACGTCTCTGGACCAGATAAAGCTTGCAGCTTACTTTCGTCACTGTCATTTGTAGCCTGAATTAAAGCATCCATCAAATCCGGCTCCACGTCTCGTAGCATTTTTCCTTTACACAAATTGAATGCACTTTGGTAAGATAAGATCACAGAACGTATAGATGCAAGAAATGATTGGCTTAAACAGATTCAAGTTTTCTGTTACTAACATTTGACTTGACTTGACTTGTTCATGACTAACAGTTGCCAATTTGAAACTCAAAAAGAAAAAAGCACTGCTCAAACATAACAGCATAGGAGTTCGATTCATTTACATAAGAAAGTTGAAGCCTAATTTAGTTTCTAGGCACGGCACAAAGATTTTGCACATACCAATATAATTAAACTGCCTTCGCTTCCCTTCTCGGACATCAGGTCCAAATTTCTGCGACGATAACACAAACAGCTTAGCTTCAACAAACAAATCACTAGCTAATACTTGTCTGAAACAGCCAAGAATAAACTAACCAAAAAGTTCAATTACAGGGGCGGCACCTTCACTAGAATCAGAGCATCCAGCACGTCTTGGTCCAGAGAAGCCACTCTACCATCCCCAACACCGAAATTATACGTTAGACTAAAATAGCTTAGCTAATTTTAAAAATAGAAGAATAAAATTTTCAATTTTGGGTTACCTGAGAATGCGTTTGATTTGAGGGGTGGAGAAGCAGGAGAGGTCCATAGCCCAGCGGACCGCACGGCGGGCGTGGCGCTTCAACTCGTTGCGGCTCTTATATGTAACTGAATCCGAATCCGAACCCGAACCCGAACTGCTGATGTTAGCATCTTGGTAGTCGGAGGGTCTGAGTCCGCGTAACAATTTATGGACGCCGCGAGTAGCCAAGTGCACTTTCGTCAAAGAGAAACGATGGGAACCAGTTTTGGTGGTTACCGGAAGTAAAGGCGAGTAGAGAAGATGATGGAGGGTACAGGAATGCTGCTGCAGCATCGGCCATTGCCTTACAAGAAGGCGTCCCACTTGAGCCATCGCTCCCCCTTTTTTCCTCTTGCAGCTTGTTGCTATACCACACCACACCACTGTATAATATAATTTACTTATATTTTCCTTTTCTTTTAAATTGAATCATATAGGTAAAGCTACGGCCCGACCCATTATCAAAGAGTTCAAAAAGCGCATCTTTCAGTTGGGCTCTCATCGTACAGCCCATAGTTCCAATTTCCATGATCGAATTTTAACTCATTTACCAAAATTGAATTAAAAGTTATTTATTTTCCATTGCAAGGGTGTAGTTATTTATTTATCTATGCGTCCTCTCTCCGTTGTTCAATATTTATTCAAGAATATATATTGAAAAATTTAAAAAAAACACTTATCTTAATAAAAATGATTCATCCCAAAAGTAGATCTTACAACTTACAAGTTACAAGCTGATATGAAATTGGGGGAATACAAATACCCAGAATTTTCAGGCTGTAAAAAATGGCGCCTTCAGCTTACAGTACAAGGATCTTAGCGTAGACATTGATCACTAAATTTTATGTACACACAAACGCAGGAGGCTAGCTAGCAGTTTGTCACATGACATCAAACGGACAGGCACCGCTGCAGGCTTTTCCAGTTGATTAATTTCCCCTAATTAAATTAATTAGCTTCTCCTAATTAATGATTTATCCATATGTAAATGTCTGCAATCTACCAGCACTGGTCGGTTTCCCATCTCCGGCCAGCTGCCGACGCTGACATTGTTGCTGCGTACGAATAACAAGAGCGTGGCCGTCTGATCAACATCATGCGGTCGTAATCGGCGCGCTTTTGGGCATCGGAGAGAGTGGAGTAAGCTTCGTGGACTTTCATGAACTCGTCCGCCGAAGTTTGCCCGTCAGTGGCAACGTCCGGGTGTACGACTCTCGCTAACTTACGGAAAGCAGACTTGATCTCCTGACACGTGGCGTCTGTGTGAATCCCGAGTACCTCGTAGAGTGAGGAGCTTGATCCAGTACGGGTGCGTGGCCTGTCGACGGTGGATGTGCAGGAGGCGGAGACGCGAAGAGGACGGTATGTGATAGAGGAGGGAGGAGAATGAGGGCCGTCGTTGGCAAATCCTGCGGCGGAGAAAAGAGGGAAGGAGCAAGTGAAGGATGAGGATGAGATGGAAGTCATTTTCGAAATCTTTGAAATTTGATTGGAGGAAAGGAAGAGTTTGAGTTGGAGTTTGTGTTGTCTTGTGTTGCTGACGAAGTTATGAATGGAGCGGTGGGGGGGTTGTGATTTTATAGACGATTGCCGGATAAAAGGCGGATAAGGTAAACAAACCATGGTTAAATGTGGGGTGGATTAACGAACTGTAGTATAGGCTTATCCAGTGGTATCTGGACTGGGCTGACTCAGCGAAACGTCGGTGTGCATTGTCCAGGAATCTAACTCAGCACATCTCGCTGCTGTTTTGTTGGTTTGTTTGTTTGGCTGACATTTGACTAGATTTTGTATGTATGAGCAGGATGGCAAACGCCAACAACACGTACGCTGGAACGGAATACAGGGACTCATATATGGACCAATTAAAAAACCAAAATCTTACTTTAATTTGAATTAATATCAATTAAATGACACTCCTCAAATATGAGTCCGTGTAGTCCGTTCCAGCGTACACGGAAAATCTAGAGAAGTGTTTCATTTCATAAGAGCCATCAAACTATAAAATACAAACTAGAGTTATTTTCATTCATTTTAGGCACGATTTTAGAACTTAGAGTTTCAAAAACAATTTGAATCTCTTGGTTTAAATTTGAGTGAATTAGGAGAAATATGTTATGAAATTAGCTCGAGAAATTTGATAAAATACTCATAATTAAAAACAACAAAAATAAAATTAAGAAAACTAAAACTTCATAAACCAAAATGATAAAATGGGCAAGCTATATGGAAAAATATATATATCAAACACCTGTCCATCTTTCTAAGTTACATTTAATCATATAAAAAGTATTTAAGTTTGAAACTAACTAACAATAACGAACAAGCGCAAAAAGGTCAATTAATGCAAAAAATAAATGGAAATAAAATAAATACAAGTTTTGGAAGAACGCGGTTTGTTGAGTTGGATGGATTGGAAGGCAGGCAAGAGACAGTGCGGAGGAGGCCCACATGGTATGGCCTACCCAACCACGGCGCAACCACGGTAAAGCAATGTAAACGACGGGCGACCCACTTCGGCGGCATGTGGATTTAGCGTTACCGACGTGCGGAAACAACGGCGGTATGTATGGGACCCACCCACCCTTCGTTAATATTCAAGTTGGATTTGGACCATCCACGTCAGATTTTGGAAGTCTGCGGTCCATCCATCATGTATGAGCATGACCAATGGCAATGGCAATGGCAATGACCACCACGTATGATATAATTTTTTGATTTTATGGGCTCATCCATATTCTATAGGAAAATTCAAATTCAATTAGGATAAGACCTAAGTAAGTTCCTGTCGACCTTCATAGGTTCATAAGATAAGTATAAAGCCACGTCAACACTGACTGTGACTCAAACCCAGCTGGCAAGGAAAAAAAAAGGGAAAGTGGAAAATGTTTGTGTTACTAAAATTTTGCAAGGAATTCTTTATGCATTTGTTCTTTATATTGTTCAGCATTGATTGATTAAAATCCTAAATTATGGTTCCAAGATATTTAGAAGTACAGTTTTGCCAACTCCATTGATAAGGTTGACTTAATCTTTATCCATATTTGAATATAAAGTATGCATGCTTCTGAAAACATCATGCTCTGAATTACACACGATAATCTTCTTTTGTGCTTTAAATTTTATGAGCTTATTATGTACAAAATATTTCATTTGAGACATTATCATGTGGCTGCTAGCACTCTTGCTTCTACTTAAGGACTGACATTTATTATTTGACTTGACACTGAATCATTGCATTCGGTTCAGAATTATTTTGGGTCTTTTTCGTATCCATTACTAGACGAAACTCGAGCTCAGTTACATTCCAGTATGGAAACTCTGGACAGAGCACCATTCGGTGAAGTAACTGCTATAGAAGAATCGAAGCCATATCGAAAAAAGCTATATGATGTCGAGGTTGATTACTGGAGAAACATGTCCAGTGATTCCTGCAAGGAACCATATAAAACTCTGCCTGGACATGTTTTTTTACTGTCAGATGCTAAACCCGAAAGTATTTCAGATATACAGGAGTCAAAGAAATCATGGGCATTTCTGATAGTCACTGAAGTGTCCAATCGTTCTTTTAAAGTTAAAGCATCGAAAGAGCTTCAAGTCTCCAATGGCATTCAGGCATCTCTCCTTATGGTTTTCTTAATTAATATAACTCCTAACATCAGAATATGGAAAGCAATCGACAATAACAAAAGTGCTAGATGGAAGGTACAATTTTGTTTTCTCAGATTTATGTTTTTAATCCTCTTTCTTTTTTCTCCTCTTATTTTCCAAACATTTGTGATGACACTTATCAATATTCATCCTCCGAATTTTCCTAGGTCCTTTTCAGTGACAACTTTTTGAAATCATTCAAAAAACTGAAGTCATTCCGAGTGAAGATGTCATTGCTGTTTCTTCTGCTTAAGCTTTCGAGTGGATGGAGACCCAAGAAAAGAAATGAAGAAAAGATTTGTAAAAGCTCTTTGATGATCTGGAAGAAATTTAAGGTCGAAGGTATATATATTGTTTGCACAACTGACATTGAAAAAGATCGGAGATACATGCAAGTGTTGAAGATCTGGGATATATTGCCTGATCTGTTGAACGTCCAGAAATTAGTTGATCAATTAGACTGCATATTTAAAACATACACAGATGGTTTTATCAGTCTCTGCAGAGAGAAATGTCTGGACGGGTATGTTGTTTGTCATCCTAGTATTTCTGAATTGATCTTGCCTGAAATTATACTGTGTTTCCTGTTTGGAATCATATAAAGATACAAATGTTTCATCTTCAAATTTTGATTTTTAAGTAGTAGTGACTATTGCTGGTTTGTCTTTCATGAGCAGTGATTTGGAAATTCCGGCCAGCTGGCCCCCCGCTCTGGATGTTGCCCGGTTTGAAGATTTAAGCATTACCAAAAAAACCCCAAGTTATTTACTTGGTGACTCTTCAGCAGATAGAAGTTATGTTGAGAAATCAAATGTTAGTGAGAGTTTGTTACTGATGAAATTCTACTCCTTATCATCTGGAGTGGCAAACTTCTTGCTTTCTGACAGTGAAGGTAGAGAACTGGATCTCCCCTTTCAACTTACAGATCAAGAAATGGAGATCGTCCGTTATAATAGAAGTACATTTATACTGGGACGCTCAGGCACCGGGAAGACAACAGTTCTTACAATGAAATTATGTCAGAAAGAACAGCAGCAACGTATTGCAGAGGAAGGATTCTATGGTGTTGAGAATGCACTCTCGCATGTTTTTCCGAATAATAACAAGGTTGAGCAGAGTCCTGCTGGTGCTAATATGTGTCTTGCGCCAGCTTTTTGTGACAGTGAGTGCGAAACTCTGTTTTGCCGTCAAGCAACATGTTTTACACTTGAAAAGGTGCGAGGATTGTTCGACAAGTAGATGTTAGCTGCTTCTTACATTAGCTGTTTAGAAAAAGAAAAAAAAAATTCTGAATGACGTGCACTGCTAGATGCAAAGATTGCTGCTTTCTATTTATTTCTATTTATTTCCTAGTATCTACATGTACAATACTATAGTATAGTACCTGTATATATAAGGAAAGTTCTACGTGTAATTAGTAAGTTAATGTTTGAGCTATATATAAGGAAAATTGTTTGAAAAAAACTAGTCATTATAATGATTTATTATATCATTAGAATTTTCTGTCTCTGAGGACAAATTATGGAAGCTTCAAACTAACTGTTCATGCATGTATGTGTACTATAATACCATGCTTCTTGGTCATCTAGGTTAAAGTTTGCATCTTCTTTCTTGGTCTTGATGTCAATGAGATTGCTCTTTAATTGTCAACTTCTTTTGTGCCACTTGAAGATGAATAATTGTATATATTGATATTAACATAACTTGTATGTCCTCAGTTTTTCTTCTTGGGGAAACCATTCAGGTGAATGCAGTTCAACTGATAGCATTGATTTTGAGGATGAAGAAGCCCAGTTCAACAATATCCCAGATTCTTTTCTTGATATTCCGCCCAACTGTTATCCTCTTTTCATAACATTCCATAAGTTCTTGATGATGCTTGATGGAACCTTAGGTAACTCATTCTTTGAAAGATTCCTTGACACCTCAGAACCTTGGCCAAGTTCAAGATCAGTTGCGCTGCAGACGGTTCTCAGACAAAAGGAGGTCAATCTCGCGAGGTTCAGCACCTCTTATTGGCCTCATTTTAATATACAGCTAACAAAGAAGCTTGATCCTTCTAAAGTATTTACAGAGATTATCTCTCATATCAAAGGCGGCCTGGGAGTCACAGAAGCAGGTGATAGAAAACCCAGTCGAGGAGATTATGTCCAACTTTCAGAGTGCCGGGCGTCAAATCTAAGCAAGGAGAAGAGGGAGATGATATATGATATATTTCTGGTTTATGAAAAAAAGAAAAAGAAAAATGTTGAATTTGATGTCACTGATTTTGTTAATGATATTCACCGTCGACTCAGACGTGAAAAGTACAAGGGTCATGAAATGGATTTTGTATATATTGATGAGGTTCAGGATCTAGCAATCAATCAGATTCGACTCTTCAAACACGTTTGCAGTAATGTTGAAGAGGGTTTTGTTTTTTCTGGTGATACTGCACAGGCAATTGCAAGGGGTATTGATTTTAGATTCCAAGATATACGACACCTGTTCTACAAGGAATTTGTACTGGAATCAAAAAGAGATAAACACGAAGAAAGAGAAGACAAAGGACAAATCTCAAAAATGTTTCATTTGTCTCAAAACTTCCGTACGCATGATGGTATACTGAAGTTATCACAGAGCATAATTGATCTACTTTACCATTTTTTCCCCAATCTATTGATAAATTGAAACCTGAAACCAGTCCAATATATGGGGAAGCTCCAGTTTTGCTTGAATCTGGAAAAAATGAGAATATAATCATGAAGATTTTTGGAAGTAGTGATACTTTTTGTGGAAATATAGTTGGCTTTGGAGCGGAGATAGTTGGCTTTGGAGCGGAGCAGGTTATTTTGGTGCGTGATAAGCATGCTCGGAACGAAATTTCCAATCAAGTTGCAAAGCGAGCTCTTGTTCTTACCAGTGTTTTCAAAGGCATGCCTTCGCGCGCTTCGGAGCGCGCGTCGAGCGAGGCGGCAGCAAAACGCCCGAGGCGGTCGGCTATTCGCGAGTTGCACGTTAGCGCGGGGAAGGCGTGAGGAGGCGTTGCAAGGCGGAGCGAGGCGGAGCAAGGCGCGCCTGACCTGGACACTCTAAACCGGAAGAAATTTTGAGAGTCTGCATATTTTGGCTGCGGCGCTGTGAGGAAGACGACTCAGAAGTTTTATTTTTTTAGGTTTATTGTAACGAAACGACGTCGTTTCGATTGAAGTGTTTAAAAAAAAAACTTAAAGTGAAACGACGTCGTTTCACTTGGAGTGTTTTGAAAACATGCAAACACGCTAGTTTTTGTCTTTTTTTACCTTCCCTTTATTGTAAACACGCTATCCCTGTATTAAACTTAAGGCAAGATTAATTATTGCCTTTTCTATCTCCAGCCGTAGCTTTTCTACTTACACGAACCCCTTTTTTTTTTTTTTTTTCTAAATTAAGATATTAACACATGGAATTATATATATATTGTATAGTACAACCTTAATTCCTAACATTATCAGATAATCTCCATCAATTTCAAGAATTCTCTACATCTTTCGACTGCAAGTAAGTTATTTTATTTTTCTCTCTAATTCTTCGCAACTGTAATTTGAAGTTCCGTATAATTTTTTTTCAATTTTTTTTTAAATATATTAATTATCTTATTCGTTTATGTGATATAGTAGAAATTTGATGTACATGCATCATACTTGTATCTTAGAAATATTAATTTTTGTTTTGATGTTAAATAAATATTTTATGTTTTGGGATTGATTATTATGCTTTGAAAGACAATTAGTACTTATATTTAAAAGATTGCTATGGTTCAATAAGAATTAGTTGTACAATTTAATTATATTGTATTATTCATAAATTTTTCTTATTAAAATATATTAATATTCAAAAAGCTTACGCCTCAACGCTTCAAGGCTTACGCCTCGTATAGCGCTACTAAAAACGCCTCGCCTATACGCCTCGCCTTTGAAAACATTGGTTCTTACTATATTGGAGAGCAAGGGCCTTGAATTTCAGGTCATTACAACATTTACTTATTTAGTTTGTTTAATTCTATAAAACATATTACCATTGAGAATTTTCATTACAAGACTATTCCACTTGTTTTTCTTTATCTTTCTGGAAATCTTTTTGGCTTCGTCTTAAAACGATTATTAATGTAAGGTTCACATCAGACATTGAAAAGAGATTTGTTGCAAATTTATTAAATTATGCAGAACTCTGTACAGCTGATATTGTCGATGTGATTGAAATATATATTTGGTTTGTTCGTTCTTGTAGGATGTACTGCTTTACAACTTTTTTGGATCATCACCATTGCAAAATCAGTGGAGGGTGATATATGATTACATGAAGGAGCATGATTTGCTTGACTCCACTTTACCTGAGCACTTTCCAAGTTTTGATGAAGGCAAACACAACATCTTATGTTCTGAACTTAAGCAACTATATGTTGCTGTCTCTCGTACTAAACAAAGGTTGTGGGTTTATGAGAATATGGAAGAGCTATCCAATCCCATGTTTAACTATTGGAAAAGGAAATGTCTTGTGCAAGTTAGGCACCTCGATGATTCACTTGCAAGGGAAATGCAAGCTCAGAGCAATCCAGAGGAGTGGAGGTCACGTGGCATGAAGGTTTGTTTAGTTTATAATGGTGCTGGTAATTAAGTTAATAAAACGCTTTATTTTATTTTATTTTTATTTTTTTGTATTTGGTGTTAAATTTATTTTAATTTTTGAAATTTCATCACAGTTGACTGATATGATCACTTTAAGCATCATAATCATCATCATGGTCACCTTAAGCCTTAAAGCATAGTGTATGCATGACCATTATTTTCAATTGTATTAATCTAATCCATTTTATTTGTTTCATCCAGCTCTATCAAGAGGATAACTATGAAATGGCCACAATGTGTTTTCAAAGAGCTGGTGATACTTATTGGGAAAGAAGGTCGAAAGCTGCTGGCCTGAAAGTTATGGCTGACCTTAAGCGCACTTCAAATCCTAAAAAGGCTAATGCTCTCCTCAAGGAAGCTGGAGAAATTTTTGAATCTTTAGGGAAGGCAGATTCTGCTGCCCAATGCTTTTTTGATTCTGGGGAGTAAGAAAGAGCAGGTATTGTTAGAATTCTATGATTGAATCAGTATTTTCAGATTAGGAAGAGGTGAGTATTCTAGAGCTTTTAGCTCTAGAGAATGAAGAGAAAATGAGGAAGGCACTGTTCTATTGAAATCGTACCAAATAGCTGCTTACATAGAGTGTCTGACAGAGAGAGAAATGTGATTCTCTCTAACAGAATTACAGCTGTCACCCTATGAGGTGATTACATGTGTCACACCAAATCTAAGCTAGAGAATCCACCTAGACTATGATCTAATGGCTCTCATTACATCATTTAAAAATAGACATAAAAGAAATAGAAAATGACTTCAGCTCTAAGAAATCTGCAGAAGGATTATATTTCAACACTCCCATCTAATCCTTTAGCTGATTTCACTCCAAGCAAGCTTCTCAACCTCACAAACCGATCCTTAGGCAGAGCCTTAGTCAAAATGTCTGCAATCTGATCTTCTGCCCTTGCAGTACACCAGTTCAATTTCTTTTGCTTGAATGGCTTCCCTTATAAAATGAAACTTCCTGCTGATGTGTCTTGTCTTTTGGTGATGAACTGGATTCCTTGCCATTGCAATTGCAGAGGTGTTGTCACATAGAATTGGAGTCCCTTCTACCTGTTCTTCACCAAAATCCTCAAGCACAAATCTGAGCCACTTAGCTTGTGAAGTTGCTTCTGCAGCACTCACATACTTAGGCTTCGGCTGGAGACAAAGCAACAGTGTTTTGCTTGATGGAAGCCCAGGAGAACATGCCTGAGCCTAGTGAGAAGGCATATCCTGAGGTGCTCCTCATATCATCCTCACTCCCAGCCCAGTCACCTCTCAGGACCCAATTAGAGTAGCTGTTTTCCCTTTTGCAAACTCAATTCCAAAATCTAATGTCCCTTGTATGTATCTTAGTACCCTTTTAGCAGTTCCCATGTGTTTCTTTGAGGGATTGTGCATAAACCTAGCAAGCAAGCTAGATGCAAACATGACATCTGGTCTTGTGGCAGTTCAGATAAAGCAGAACTTCCTACAATCTGCTGAATTCACTTTCATCTGCTGCTTCACTTCCATCTTCTCTACACAATTTCTCATTCACCACTAATGGGATTGCCACTGACTTGCAGTCTCTCATTCCAAACTTCTCAAGGATTTTCATGGCATATTTCTTTTGATGAATGAAAATATGCTTATCAGTTTGTTCCACTCCCATACCAAGAAAATGGTGCAACATACCCAAGTCTGTCATTTCATAGTGTTGCATCATATCTTGTTTAAACTCTTCAAGCATTTTAGGACAACTTCCAGGATATATAATGTCATCTACATAGAGTGAGACAATGATAATACCTGAGGTGTCACTTGTTTTGATGTAGAGAGTAGCTTCACTTAAGCTCTTCTTAAAACCTTAGAGTGTTGAAATAGGCATCTATTTCATCATACCAGGCCCTTGGGGCTTGTTTTAGTCCATATAGAGCCTTGTTCAACTTGTAAACCTTGGTGTCTTTGCTCTCTTGAACATATCCTTGAGGTTGTTCAACATAAACTTCCTCCTTTAGAATGCCATTGAGAAAGGCAGACTTCACATCCAGTTGAAATAGGCTCCATTCCTTTTGTGCAGCAAGGGCTATCAAAGTTCCTAATGGTGTCAAGTCTTGCCACAGGGGCAAATGTCTCATTATAGTCGATTCCAGGCTTCCTGGAATAGCCTTTAGCCACTAGTCTAGCCTTATTCTTCTGCACAGGACCATCTAGGTTCAGTTTGACCTTGTAGACCCACTTAACACCAATTACTGGTTTGTCAAATGGCCTGTCAACTAATTTCCATGTATTGTTCTTCTCGATCATCTCCAATTCAGCCTCCATTGCACTTCTCCACGATTCATCCAAATCTGCTTCTTCAAAGCCTTCAGGTTCTACAATGCACATGTTGCATTGTGCCATGATGTCATTAATACTCCTCCACTTGTGAGGTGTGTGATCAAACCTTTGAGTCTCATCAAGCATTTCTTCCCCTTGAGGTGCAATTTCTTCTTCCATCTGCATTTGAGTATCCAAAGGCTGAGATTGTTCATCTAACACCCTCTGTTAAGTTTCTGCAGTATCTTGATTTCTATCTGGCATAGACATTCTCACATCTGCATTGCTAGGATTCTCCCATTTCCATGAGCCTTCTTCATCAAAACAAACATCCCTAGACAAGATAATCTTTCTAGTCTTAGGATCATACAGTCTATAGCCTTTTTCACACAATCCATAGCCCACAAAAATGCATTTGTGACCGTTTTCTTCCAACTTGTGTCTCAAAACAGAAGGAATAAGCACATAACATAGGCATCCAAACACTTTCAAGTGTGCAATACCTGGCTTTCTTCCTGTGTAGGCCTCAAATGGTGTCATTTTCTTAAGAGACTTAGAAGGACACCTGTTGAGAAGGTAGACTGCGTATGAGCAGCTTCTGCCCAAAACTCATATGGAAGACTCTTTTCGTGTAGCATTGACTTTGCCATCTCAATTACAGTTCTGTTCTTCCTCTCAGCAACTCCATTTTGCTGAGGGAATATGCTACAGTCAGCTGCCTTTGTATTCCAGCCTCACTGCAGTATGCAAGAAATTCATTTGACATGAATTCTCCACCTCTGTCACTTCTAAGTGATTTCACCTTGTGTCCACTCTGGACTTTCTGTCATTGCTTTGAACTTCTTGAAGCATTCAAAAGCATTAGATTTATTTCTAGAAAATAAACCCAAGCCATTCTTGTATAGTCATCAATGAATAACAGGAAATATCCGTTTTTCTGACATTGATGCAATCTGCATTGGACCACAGATGTCAGTGTGCACTAACTCAAGTGGAAACTGAGCTCTCCAAGTAGATTCTGCAGGAAATGAATCTCTATGCTGCTTTCCCAGCTTGCAGCCTTCACAGACTGCAAAATCCTTCTCCAACTAGGCAGTCCATGAACCATGTCTTGATTTGCCAGCATCCTGATGCTTTGATCATTAAGATGCCCCAGCCTTTTATGCCAAGTCTGCAAACTGTGAGTCACACTTGCTCTCAGCACCAACTGAGTAGCAGGTACCATTGTGAGAGAGAAACACCTATTGCTAGTCATTGGAACCTTAGCTATAGGATTTTGCAGTGACCAATCATCAAAAATTGTCACCATTCCCTTTCCAAATACTAAACAATACCCATGTTCCATCATCTGACCAACATCTGAGCAAGTTCTCTTCTAAACCAGGCACCAACATCACTTCTTGAATGTGTTTTCTGCCTGTCTTGGTTTCTATCACAAGTGTGCCCTTTCCTGCAACTTGAACTGTCTCTCCAGTCCCCATTTTCACCTTGGAAGTTACATCCCTTCGAATGTCTACCAGGAGCCCTTCATCTCCAGTCATGTGGTTACTACAACCACTGTCCACATACCAAGAATTGTTCAATTTCACACCTGTCATGGCATTGCAGGCATAAAACAGTGTTCCAGTTTCTTCAACTTGATTGGCATAATTCACCTTCTGCACAGGTTGATTTCCATGGCAATCTCTAACCATGTGTCCAAACTTTCCACATCCTCGGCATTTTGGTTTTCCTTCAAACCAGCACTTGCCATAGTGCAGTTTTTCACAGTGCTTGCAAGGTGTTTTAGTTCCATCATTTGATGAATTTGGTTTGGGATTAGAGTTGGACTTGTTATTCCAATTCTTCCCATTTCCTTTCCAGTTCTTCTGAGACTTGTTACCTCCAGGAAGAACTTCCATTCTTAGAACTCTTACTCTCTATGTTCAGGCTAGTAAAAGCCTTTTCTGTGGAATTTTCAGTGTGCCTATCCAATCTGAGCTCAAAGTTCTTGAGAGACGCAACCACTTCTTGAATTTCAAGAGTGTCAAGATCCTTTTAATGCTCAATCACAGAACATATAGAGTCATAAGATCTAGGCAAACTAATAAGCAATTTCTGCACTACTCTTTCTCTAGGTAACTCTTCACCATAACTTTTCATTTGATTAATTAGATCAAACAGTTTAGCAACATAAACAGAGAATGACTCACTATCCTTCATACAAATGTATTCAAACTCTCTACGTAAGCCTTGTAGCTTCACACTTCGTACCTGTTTATCGCCTCTAAACTCCTGCTTCAGAATATCCCATGCACCTTTTGAGGTTTCTTCATTCACTATTCCTTTCCAAGTGCACGAGCATCTTTCATCAAAATCTCAGCCGATGTAGACTTCTCTTCTTCAGCGCTTTAGATCCTTCTTCCTTTCCCTTTTCCTTCTTTGGATTTGAAGCATCAAAACCATTTTCAACCAAATCCCACAGTCCATGAGATTTCAGAATGGTCTTCATTCGAATGCTCCAAAACTCATAGTTTTCTCCATTGAAAACTGGTGTACGAAGCTCAGAAGAGCTTGATCCTGCCATGTTAGACATCAGATGCAGCTAGAAAAGCTTCGTGAAGTTTTGAGTGAGCTCAACGTCAGCTCAGCCAAACACCAGCTCGAATTCTCACAGATTCACGCCCAGCAAACAATCGAACCTGGCTTTGAGGCCATGTTAGAATTCTATGATTGAATCAGTATTTTCAGATTAGGAAGAGGTGAGTATTCTAGAGCTTTTAGCTCGAGAGAATGAAGAGAAAATGAGGAAGGCACTGTTCTATTGAAATCGTACCAAATAGCTGCTTACATAGAGTGTCTGACAGAGAGAAATGTGATTCTCTCTAACAGAATTACAGCTGTCACCCTATGAGGTGATTACATGTGTCACACCAAATCTAAGCTAGAGAATCCACCTAGACTATGATCTAATGGCTCTCATTACATCATTTAAAAATAGACATAAAAGAAATAGAAAATGACTTCAGCTCTAAGAAATCTGCAGAAGGATTATATTTCAACAGGTATGATGTTAACTTTTGTTATCTTTATTCTGCCAGCATTCATGCCAAAATGGCTATTTTGTTTTGATGATACCTCTCACGGTATTACATTACACATTGAACTTGAATCTTCATATTTGTTGCTTGTCGTAAGTGTTATATTATATTGGTACAGCTAGGATTTATTTGGACAAATGTGGAAAACCTGGACTTGAAAGAGCTGAAGAATGCTATTCTCTAGCAGGATGCTACAAGCGTGCAGCCGAAATATTTGAATCTATAGGCAAAGTAGATTCTGCTGCCAGATGCTTCTATTATTTGGGGGAGTATGAAAGGGCAGGTATGAAGTTAACATTTGTTCTGCTTATCCTTCCAGCAGTCATGTGATAGTTTAAAGGCTACTGTGTTGTGATGAAACCTTTCAGAGTATCATTAGTTGCATTTGAATATTCAATTTTGTGGCATGTCTCAACTATAAAAGTTTGTTTATGCAGCTAATATTTATTTGGATAAGTGCGGCGAACGTGGACTTGAAAGAGCTGGCAAATGCTTCTCTCTAGCAGGATTCTATGAGCATGCAGCCAATGCATATGCCAGGGGCAAATTTTTCTCGGAGTGTCTAACTATGTGTTTGAAGGGAAAACTATTTGACATAGGTTTGGAATATATTAAATTTTGGAAGCAACAAGCAAGAGAAGAGTATGATCTGGCTTTAAGAGGAAAAGGTACGGATGAAATTGAATTGGATTTTCTTGAGAGCTGTGCATTTCATTCTCATGAGGTTGAAGATAACAGATCCAAGATGAAACTTGTTAAAGGTGAAATGTTATCTGGGAGAAATTTTTTGAATAGTCATCTTTCTTCAAGCTCGTCAAAGTATATGTGGGAAGAAAATATTATTTGTGATCTGAAAAAGTATTCTGAAGTCAAGAAATCAAAAAAGCAGGTTTCTATTGATTCACTGGTGTACTTTTGGAATTTTTGGATGGATAAGATTGTCTATTTGATAGAATATTTTGGATCTCTAGAAACCCCAGATGTTAATAAAAGAAGAAGTTATGGAGACTTCTTTTTAAATTACTTGGCGGTGTGGAGGGAGTTTCATGATGATTTGAATCCATTATATCCTTTACTCATCTCTGATGCTGATTGGGTTAGTGGTGTGGATAAACGTTACTTTCTAAGTAATGGTGAATTGGTCACTGTCGATTTTTGCCAAATTGTTTCATCTGCTAAGATTTATTGGAGTTCAGAACTACTCTCTTTTAGTACTAAGATTTTGAACAAGCTTCAAGTGCTTTACGAGTACATGACCGAAAAATCTGATTCAATCTTCTCCCAAAGCTGGTGTCTTACCCAGATTTATGTGGTTGCAAGCTGTCTTTTAGAGTCCAAATACCTGAAGCTAACATATACAGATTTGAATACACTACAGAATTTTGTTAATCTGTCAACTGAAAACATTGTTGCTTGCATATTTCCTTTAGATTGGAGGAAATCTTTGAGGGAGAATATGATTTCTCTGAGACAAAACGATGCTTGTAAAAGTTTACTCAAGAAAGTTGTAGTTGATTATATGAGCTCAAAGAAAAAGCTGTCTTATGGGCAAGTAGGAAGGATTGCAATGATTATTCTTGGCTCTAGAAATTTTAATAATGAACTGTATGCGAAGCTTGTGAATAATTTGCATTGTAGTTCACCATGGAAGGTGTTCATTAAGAACATATGTCAAGAACCGAAAGAGGAGTCTCTTCCGTGGTGGTTCCACGAAGCTTTGTATGACACTTATTTTGCAAACTGGGAGGGAGAACGTGACTACCTGTCACCTGATTGCTTTTTGTATCTTGTAGAACGCCTTCTGATGTGGGTGTCCTGCTTACAAGGGTATGTTATCACTACAAAATCTTGTTTTACTGAATGGCTGATACACCAGCAGGAAGATACAAAATTTACTTCCAGTATAAGGCCTGATGTGCCAATATGTTTTGAAGTCATCCTTCAGTTTTTGATTGATGTGGTTCGGGCTTTGCTTTATGATAAGAACACCGTGGTTGAATGGATTCAAAAGTCTATCAAGGACTGGGAGAAGTATGATTCACTGCTGATCCTGAGATTGGTTGTCATCTTATGCTTGCTTTATTTTAATTTTGGGATGTGTTTTAGCATACTCTTAGAACTAATTTGGAGTGACTACATCACTGAGCAACTACCAAAGGAGTTTTATGAGGCCCTCAGGAGACTTATATTTGTACAAAATTCTCCTAGTATAAATGTGAATCTGATTGAGGAAGCCTTTAAGAAAATTGGTAATCCTTTGGTAGTTGCAAGTTTTGGGATCGATTGTTCTAGGTTCATTTGTTCAGATGCCATTTTTTTCGACATGAAGGCCAACCTGTGCATTGACGAAATGTTGAGAACATTGTTCTCAAAACCGCACATTCATGTTCCATCTTCACGAGGTCAATCTGAAGCCATGGTGGTAGAAGCTAAAAGTTACTGCTCTGCTGCGCCTTCTGCTTATGATTCAAAAGAGGCCAACTGCTCTAAGCTTGTTCCACACACCCTCGGCTTGGTAACAGATGAGGTCCAAAACACAGGAAATAGCAAGCAAAGTAGCCTTCCAATGGATTTTGATCTCTTTTGGGAAATAATTGAAGGTTTACAATTGTTGGAGAAGGAAGGAGATCAGAGGAGTTTATCTTCAGAGGCCTCCACAATCAAGGTAATTAATTCGGCTTTCTTTCTTTTACGGTTTAGATTGCACAATGAGCAACAACTGTATTGAGTTTTCCTTGTTACATGACATTATTTTTAGTTGGATCTGGAGAAAGCTATTGGCACCTGGACTGCTGCATGGTCTACATACTATTCAAACTGTGATGACAGAGGAGCATTATCTGCAGAAGTACTTCACATGCTTGATGAAACGGTGCAACTCTGTGCTGTATTAGATGGGAGGTCGGTTTTTTAAATTCAATTTAATGTTCTTGATTATTTGATGGACCAACAATTTTCTCTTGCTTTATTTATCTCTCATTCTAATTAATTTTCCCCTGATGCATCATTCTTGGTTTCATTTGTCTCTATTTTCGGTTCTCAGTGAGCAGGAACTTCGCAACAAAATTTCAACAGTTGCAGAACTTTCAAGGCGGTTGCAGTCGAGGAGGCAAACGGTGGAGCCAATCTTGACTCGCCTAGTTTTGGAGCACAATTCAAAGCTTGCTAGGAATGCAATCTTGAATCAGCTATTTTTGGAGCACCAGACAAGGCTTGCTTGGAAGGCAATCTTGAATCAGCTGGTTTTGGAGCACCATACAAAACTTGCTAGGAAGCTAGCTACTGGAGACTGTTGAATCTGGTAAAGCTGAGGAAAACAGCATATCCAGTGGCACACAAGGTGATGTTTCTATTGGAACACCAACTGCCGGTTAGGGAACCTAGGAAAGAAGGAAATTGCAACGCCCTTGATATATTCTCATTTTTGGCATTGTATATATGTGTTTGAGCCACCATCTGCATATATATTGCATAATATTATGCAATAAATGCTTAATGAATTAGAGCCAAGTTGCATCGTAGAACAAGATTAAATTAGGCTTGGCTACCGGTCAGACTTTCAAAACTACCCTACCATTAACCAAACCGAACTTTTGATAGGCCAAACTGCTCTTCTATTCACCATAATTTAGAGCCTTAACCTTAAGTTGTTTAGGTTGGCATACCGAATTTTTGGTTTGGTTCGCTTCGGTAGGGAAATTCTACACAATTCCAAACAGTTATCTAAAAGATTGAGGGAGAAAAAACACTAATTCATCACCAATCGAACATGGTAAATGTGGGAGAAAATTTCCTCCCACGAGAATATTCTGTTGAAAGATTCCCCTCTCCTCTTCGTCGCCTCTTTCTCCCTGCAAAATAGATTGGATAAGAGGACCACACCCGGGGGGTGTTGGCCAAAGGCCCTCCGATGCCTAAGTTAGTTCGATTGATTTAGGGAAAAACCAATAGCTAAATAGGGTACGGAGATATATATGTGTGGAGAAAACCGGGCGGCCGGAGCCTTATGTAAAAGTGAGAGAGAGAGAGAGAGAGAGAGAGAGAGAGGTTTCTAGGATTTGTGAAGGGAAGAGCTCTCTAGAGTTTGAGTAGAAATTCTGACGTACCTCATCCTTGTGCGTAGCCAGGTATTTATAGGGGGCCTTGACGAGGTTGGTGAGGTTGGTGTGGTTGGTGAGGTAGGTGAGGTTGGTACATTTAGGGATTTGATTAATTAGGGAATTGATCAAATCCCTAATTGTGGTTGGTGAGTGTATTGGGGTTGGTGTATTTAGGGATTTGATTAATTAGGGAATTAATCAAATCCCTAATGGTGGTAGGTAAGTTAATCTCCAACCTGATTAAGTAATTCCTCATTTAATTGGGAAACCCCCAATTAAATTGAGTAACTCCCAATTAGGTTTAGAAATTCTCAATTAGGTCAAATAATCCCCAAATAGAAGGAATTAGGGTTCTGATTTAATTTGACTCCCACAAATGCCCCCCAGCTTCTGCATGGCGCGTGGTGGCATGTAGGAGATGTAGATCGTCTGTTGGGCTGTCCAGCTGAACTGGGCTTCTTTCTTGGATTTGGGCTCCCAATTGGAGTGGGCTTTTGACCGTTCTTGGAGTTGGGTTCCCAGGAGGAATAGGCTTGCGATTCCTTCTTGACCTAGGATGCCCAACATGTATAAATGCAGGGCTTCTCTTCACTCTTCTTCACATCGCAAACTTAACTTCTCTACTTTCTAGCTTGAGAGAGATCTTGGAGAATTTGTACTGCTGTCGAAGAGAGGAGTCGTCGTGCATCCCAAGGTAAGTCGAGCACGTATATTTATTTTTTTTCTTCTTTTTTTTGCTTCGAGGATCATCTAGGGGAAGCCCGACTAGTTGTCGTTGTGACAGGTGACGGCTCAGTAGTGGGCGGCAGCGTGGTGGAGGCAGGTGCGCACAGGTAGACCAGCTATTGCCTATCGTCGCGGGTTGGGCTGGAGCATGCTTGGCCTCATGCGTTGCGGGCCTCATGAGCTCGGCAAGTATCCGGGAGAAGTCGGTGGTCTGCCCCCAGCCCAGGATGTTGAGAGATGGAAGAGAATGGTCCAGACTTTATGATCTGCCAGCGGGCAGGAGAAGTGTTCTGTCGGACTTCCCTAAAAAGGAAGGCTGATGTCAAGTCTTTAAGAAATGGAGTTGCAACTTTGCGGGCAAATGATGTGTCTCCGTTGAGGAGGAAGCCAAAGTCCCATTCTGCGAGAAGACTCGAGTGGGTTCTGTTCCATCATCATCTTCCAGGGTCAAGCATCTTGTTGGTGCAGGATAGCAAGAAGGTTGGTGAGAATCATGATCTGCTCCGTGAGATAGTTCGTGCCCGATCCCGTTCTGCCGAGCGTCAAAGAGATGCAGACATCCCTCTTCGAAGTTCCAGTCGTCCTGCATCAGTCCAAGGATGGGGATCGAATGCAGAGACTCGCTCATGATCCAGTTGTTGCAGGCACGGGCAGTCAAGCGTGGAGTTGATTCTCCATCATTGAAATCTTTGCAGGCGAGGTTGGCGGAAGCTAAGAGGATGAGAGAGTCGTCCGCCTGGGCAAAGGGTTCTCCTTCAGCGTCGGCGGTTATCCCAAGGTGAACAAGTCCCACCCTGGAGGGGATGCATGCGTGTCCCACCGCTCTGAGCGAACTTCTTATCAAACTCATCCTCTTGTGTTGAGTTGGTCGATCACATTCGCCAGGCCGGTGATCTTGGCACATTTTCGAGTCTTTCCTTGGAAAAACAAAGGGAAGCGTCACTTCACTTGCTTAAAAAAGGACTGATTTTTGCTGCTCAGACTATCCGAAACTCATCCCCGCGTTGCCCTCTCTTTGCCCTAGCTCAGCTGAGCCGGAGAAGAAGAATGTTGAGCTGGCTAGTAAGCTTTCTGCGAGTAGGTCTGTTCATGAGAAGAAGACGTTCTATTTGAGGGCGATGATATCAAAGTTGAAAAGTTCCCTTGCTAGAAGGATTTTGAGCTTCCCTCTTTGCCTCCTAATTTGGTCAGCGAAAAGATGCCTTCTTCCGCCTTGAGAGCAAGAATGCCGACATCTCCCATAGCTATGATAAGCTCCTGGCTAGGTTTCGTGCTCACCACGAATTTGCCTGAAAATCCAAGTCTGAAGCCACCATAGGCGCGCACAAGTTGGGCTACCTGCACTGTGTGGATGGGGCTGCTCCTCTTTATGCAATTGAAGATGTAGACATCGAGATGCTCTCCCTGACTCCTCTTTATGCAAAGGAGGAACTGAAGAGCAGGTAGCTGGAGCGGATGCGGCCGAAGAGGACGTAGTGGGTGAGATGATGGCAGATGTCGTTGAGCAGGGGCAAGTGGAGCTACTAAAGGCATGGCTGGTCAGGCCCATGCAGAAGAGACCGCAGATCAAGGACCTCCTGCCCGCGTTTCGGAGTAGATGAAGACGCCTTTAATTCTTTTTAGCTTTTGTAATCCGCTTTCTTGTTTAGAATAATTGTTCTGCATATCCCGTAGGATGTTTTCCCTTAGGAAATTGGCGAGGGCCAGGGTCCCCCGTGAGGGACTTCTCGGGCGTGTTCTGCATATCCCGTAGGATGTTTTCCCTTAGGAAATTGGCGAGGGCCAGGGTCCCCCTTAAGGGACTCCGGCGTGTTCTGCATATCCCGTAGAATGCTTTCCCTTAGGAAATTGGCGAGGGCCAGGGTCCCCCTTAGGGACTTCGGGCGTGTTCTGCATATCCCGTAGGATGTTTTGGTCGTTGCCCCTGCGTCTCCCGAAGGACGCCGCTTATGGACAACTATGTGACTATCCTGCCTCTCTAGGAAACGGATAGGAACCTGGATACTTCCCGCAGGAGGCATGGAGACCTCCTTTTAAGAAATTCCTGGCGCACCCTGCGTCTCCCTTAGGACGCTTTTCTTGCGGGCTGCGTCTCCCGAAGGACGCTTCTGGTCGTCGCCCTGCGTCTCCCGAAGGATGCTGCTTATGGGCAACTTATGTGACTATCCTGCCTCCCTTAGGAAACGGATAGGAACCTGGATACCTCCCTCAGGAAGCATGGTGACCTCCTTTTGGGAAATTCCTGGCGCACCCTGCGTCTCCCTTAGGACGCTTCTTTGCGGGCTGCGTCTCCCGAAGGACGCTTCTGGTCGTCGCCCCTGCGTCTCTCGAAGGACGTTGCTTATGGGCAACTTATATGGAGATGTTCTTCTAACGGTTGCTTTTCTTCTTTAGAGATGTGCATGGCTCAGTCTCACCTGCTTGGGACCGAGCAGTTGAGGAGGAAGCGTCATGGATAATATTTTTGGAGATGGTGGGCATTCCATTGTCATGGAATTTCCTTCCCTTCCATGGTGTCCATGCGTAGCTTCCTCTCCTCCAATCCGCTGATTACATAAGGGCCTTCCCAGTTAGGATTCATCTTTTTTGACCCTTGCCTCGGTGCAGTGATGAAAGCTTTTCTTAACACGAGATCGCCTAGTTGAAACTGTCCGATCTTAGCTCTTTTGTCGTAGTAAGAATTCAACTGTTGTTGATAGGCAGCGACTCGGACAATAGTCTTCTCTCGTTCGCCCTCAAGCAAGTCGAGGTTGAGCCTCATCCCGCGGGAGTTCCTGAATCAACACTACCCACCTCAAGGCTCAAGGAGGGGACAGTGATGGGAGGAGGGATGATCGCTTACGTCCCATAGGTGAGGGAGAATGGAGTTTCGCCAGTCGATCTTCGTTGGTGGTGCGATAAGCCCATAGTACTCCGGGGAGTTCATCTACCCATTTTCCTTCGGCGCCTTCTAGCCTTTTCTTCAAGCAGTCCAATATGACTTTGTTAGATGCCTCGGCCTGTCCGTTTCCTGTGGATACCTCCGGGTGGACATGTGTTGTTTGATTTTGTATTTTGCGAAGAAGGCGGTGATGTGCTTGCCGATGACGCTGAGCCATTGTCGGTGACTAGTGACTGGGGCAGCCAACCCGCAGATGATGTTTCTCCAAATGAATCGTTCTACATCGGCTTCTTTGGTAGAGGCTAGAGCTTCGGCCTCAATCCATTTAGTAAAGTAGTCGGTGGCAACGATCATCATGTCTTTCTTGGGGCGCGGTGGCATCGGACCCACTAGGTCAATGGCCCATTGCATGAATGGCCATGGACTGTTTTGCGGATGGTAGAATTCGGAGGCAAGTTAGGGATTGGCTTGTATCGCTGCAGCGATCACATTTCTTGACATATTCGGTGGAGTCGTGGCGCATGGTAGGCCAGAAGTAGCCTATATTTAGAGCCTTCTGGGCGAGTGATCTGCCCCCGAGTGATTGCCACACTCGCCATCGTGAATTTTACATAGAACCTCAAGTGTTTGAGGGTACTTTATGCAGGTGAGATGAGGCCGGAGTACGATCTGCGGATGAGCTTGTTGCCGTGTATGTAGTACCTCGCGGCCTTCTGCCGGACCTTTCTGCTTCGGTCTTGTCCGCTGGCAGATTTCCATTCATCAAGTAGTCGATGATGGGTCTTGCCAGCTGGGGTCCTCGTTGATCTGCATTGTGTTGACTTGGCTCTATTTCTTCGATGCTTGGCCGGTCAAGGTGTTCGACCGGATGGAGCGTCTGAACCGGGTATCCAGCTTGCTCCTAAGCTTGCCAGAGCATCTGCATGCGCGTTCTCCCCCGTGGTCCTGCTGGATGGTGAAGGTTGGAAACGCCTTCAATAGCTCTTGGACTTTGTCAAGGTACAAGATCATCCTTGGTGCTTCGCCATGTATTCACCTCACGCTTGACTCGTGATCAACTGGGAATCGAAGTAGATGGCTAGCTTCTTGATTGCTAGCTCCTTCGCCAGGCGCAGCCATCGAGTAATGCCTCGTGCATCCGCCTCGTTCCAGGCCGGAAACCAAGCGTGATGGCTTGCTCCACTAGGGTTCCATCTGGGGTGATGATGACGACACCTGCTCCTGCTCCTTTCTGGTTTGACGCTCGTCTACGCGTAATTGCCACATGTCTATAGGTTCACCAGGTTCGGTAGAGGTACCGTCCGCCTTTGACCTTTCCCTCTTCCTGTTCACCAGCTTCTCTTCATCGGCTGACGGGGTGAATTCTGCCACGAAATCTGCTAAGGCCTGGGCTTTTATTGCAGTTTTTGGCCGGTGGAGAGGAGGTCATACTGGCTTAATTCTATAGCCCACTTCATGAGTCGTTGAGAAGCATCAGGGCTGTGAAGGATCGACTCAAAGGAGAGTCCTGTCATGACAATGACTCGATGAGCTTGATAGTAAGGTCGCAACTTTCTTGCGGAGACTACAAGGGCCAGAATGAGCTTTTCCAATTTCGGATAGCTAGTCTCTGCATCGAGGAGAGCTTTTGAAGTGTAGAGATACCGGATGTTGGGCCCCCAGTTCTTCTCGGATGAGAGCCGAGCTGACGGCCGAGTTGGACACCGCCAGGGTCACAAACAAGTCCTCACCAGGAACTGATTTTGAGGCAGGGAGGCGAGTGAGATAAGTCTTTAGATTTTGGAAAGCTATTTCGCGCTCCTCATCCCATTTGTCTCCTTGCCCTTTCTTCAAAGCTTTGAAGAATGGTCTGCACTTTTCCTGGTAGATCTCGAGAGGAATCGGTTGAGGGCCGCTGCTCTGCCGTCGAGACTTTGTATTTCCTTCATTGTGGAAGGCGACTTCATTTCGAGAATGGCCTTGATTTGTCGTGGGTGTGCCTCGAGACCTCGTTGCGTGACTAGGTACCCTAGGAATCGGCCGGGACGTACGCCAACGTGTACATTTACTTGGATTCAACTTCATGCGAGATCCTGGCGTCAGCAAGCTGAATGCCTCGGCGAGGTTTTTGATGTGATCTGCACGTTTTGGGGCTTTGACCAGCATGTCGTCTACATAGACTTCCATAGTCTTGCCGATTCTGCTCCTTGAAGATTTTATTCACTAGCCTTTGGTATGTTGCTCCGGCGTTCTTTAGCCCAAAGGGCATGACTTTGTAGCAGGAAGTCCCTCTCTCGATGATGAAATAAGTTTTCGCCTTGTCATCCTCGTGCATCATGATTCGATTGTAGCCCGAGTAGGCGTCCATGAAGCTGAGAGCTGACGTCCGGAGGTGGAATCCACGAGTTGGTCAATTCTCGGCAATGGGAAGTTGTCTTTAGGACATGCCTTGTTGAGGTCAGTGTAGTCGACGCAAACTCTCCATTTGCCCTTTTCTTGTTTCGCCACCAAAACAACGTTGGCCAACCACTCCGAGTATGAGACCTCTTCAATGAAGCCGGCTGCTAGAAGTTTGTCGATCTCGGCTTCAATCACCGCGACCGCTCTGGGGCGAAGTTGCCTCTTTCTCTGTGCCACTGGCTTGCTAGCGGGTTGACGTGGAGGCGATGACAGATGATGTTTGGGTCGATGCCTGGCATGTCTACCCTACCATGCGAACATGTCCTTGTTGTTCTGGAGGAAGGTGGTCAGGTCCACCTTCTCATCTGGGCTTAGGCGTGAGCCGATTGCGCGCTTTTTGCCCGGCTGGTCAGGATCCAAGGGTATCAGCTCGACGTCCTCTCGGGTTTCCATCCTTCTTCAGGAGAGACCTTCTGACGGAATTTCCTCGACTTGGTCCTTATGCTTTGATTGCTATAAGGGGATAGCTATCCTCTTCCCCCTTCTGGCTTGCTCGGTGCTGCAGGAACGGTTCTGGCTGTTCCCGCTCCCTCCAGATCCGCTTGATTCACAGGGAGGAACTGTGTTGGCTTGCTTCTCTTCAGCCCTTCGCTGAGCATTTCCCTCGCCATTGCCTGGTCGCGTCCACTGGCCGACACCGGCCCCTGGAATGGGTAGCGGATTTTCTGATGAGTGGCGGAGGTGATGGCGTTGATCTTACCAATCCATGGTCTGCCCAAGATGCCATTGTAGGGTGAGACTTCATCAATGACCATGAATGTTTGTGAGCTGATTACAGTGGGGAGCAGACGTCGAGATCACCGTGCCCACCGGTTACCGTCGTTGCGCCCATTGAGCCGGTACCGACCCTGGACTATTTGTTGATCTTTGCTTCAAGCCCATCTGCCGGATGGCACGTCGACTGAGGATATTGGCTGCGCGCCTTCGTCCACATGGATTCGGTCGACCATGGCCTGAGCGATTTAATGCTGACGACAAGGCGTCGTTGTGTGGTAGTTCAGGCCGACCAGACTTTCTTCTGGAAGACGATCACTGGGTCGTCTCCGTCGTTGGAAGGTCCGTCGAGACTTGGGAGACCACCATGGCCTGTCCGATCTTCCTCTTCTTTCTTTGCTGGCTTCAGCCCAGACTCCTAAGAGTCGGCGAGGATTGTGTTAATCCTTATGACCTTCTCAGGCGGCTCCTTGGTGGTGTCGCGATCCTCTGATCCGCTGGAGGGCTTGCTTCGCAATGAACTCTGTGCAATGACCTTCTCCCACGAGTTCCTCAAGGTGCGTTTTCCAAGCAAAGCGAGTTGTCGTCATGTGTCCGTGCGTCCCGTGGAAGGCAGAGATTTCCCGGTATCCCTCTTGTCTGGATCTCCTCTCATGGGCAACGGCTTCCCTTACCCAAGGTTTGTCCTTCACTTGGGCTAAGATTTGGTGTATGGGGATGGAGAAATTGGTGTAATTCTCTCTGCCGTGGCGTCCTCTTCCGGGTGCGACCTTGCTTGTCCTTGTTTTTGTTGCCGAACCCGTCGTTCTTTTGGCCTGCCCGCCTGCTCCGTTCTCCCGCTTAGTAGACTTCTTGCGGCGATTCCGATTCGTCATCCCCAGGAGCGCATAGCGTTCCGCGGCTGCGAGACCTCTGCCCAGAGTCCCGGCTGGAGCGAGGTCAGCCCGCGCATAAGTCCGTGTTCAGCGTGAAGGTCTTTCTTGAAAGCAGAGGACGCGATCCGCTCACATCCTACGATGTTGGCCTTTTCCCTTTGAACTCTCTTATGTAGTCTCGAAGGATTCGTCGGATTTCTTGCGTAGGTTGAACAGGTGGTCGGGGTTCTTCTTGATTGTCCCGGAAGACGTGTATTCTTTCGCGAAGACGTATGCCAACTCCTCGAAGCTATCGATCGACCCAGGATGGTAGGTGTGGAACCAGTCCTCAGCCCTCCCCGCAGGGGTCATCACAAACACCTTGCACATCAACGCGTCGTCGGCCTTGTGGAGGATCATGACACTTTTGAAGTGTTTTAGGTGGCTCTCGGGATTCGGAGTCTCCTTTGAAGGGCGTAACGAAGGCGTCGAGACCGCTTCCTGGGGAGCCGTCTGTGAATTTCCACAGTGAAAGGCGTGGAGTTAGCTTGGTCCATCTCCTTGCGTAGGGCATCCTCGCAGTTCCCGCCGGCTTTCAAGTCTCGTCAGTTGGTCACTCACAAGCTTCTTGACGTCCTCTGCACGCATCGCTGGTTGGACACGTTGGCGACCCTCTTGATTTGGACGACGTTAATTGACCTCCTCGTTGATTCCGCATGGTTGGAGCTTTCTCAGCTTGGTGTTGCCTAGGTGGTGTGTTGGTGGACTGCGCTTGCGAGTGATTCTCCTGAGCTTGTCGACGAGAATTGGTCCTTCGAGAGTGAGCAGCGGAGCGCCTTTCCTCGCCCTCTCACCGTGAAGGTTGTCAGGTTCGACCTCCTTGGGAGCCTAGCCTTTGAAGAATGTTCCTCGACGAGTGAACAGCAGAGTACCTTTCTTCACGATCCATTGCGATGGTCGTCAGGCTGATCTCTCCCGGGAGCCTAGCCCTTGAGGAGCACTCCCCTGGGCCTAGGCCGTCGCGGCACGTGGAGTCGTGGGCCCCGCCTTCCTCGCACGTTGCTCTCAGTGTGGCCTGCGGATGCTTGTGACATGTTGGCGAGCTGATCACGTTGTTGTCCCTCTCCCCCTGCCCCTCTGCTGCTGCCACCTGCTCGGCGCCCGTCCACTCCCGCCTGTGGCGCAGTCTGTCCATCCTTCTCTCTTCCGCCCAGTGGTCCAAGGCCAAGGTTTTCGAGCTAGACTGATTTGGTTGAGGAGCTCGCCTCATCAAATTGCTTTGGTCGTCCATTCTCAGGCTAGCCGGTCAACTCTCAAATTGAGGTCCGCTTGACTTCGTGGATCGGGGAGGAGAGATGTGTGTGGAGCCCAACTGCATACGGGCTAGGGATTTCATTGGAGGTGTACGCGGAGCGTGTGTCCAGCGCGGATGCAATGGAGGGAATGGATGAAGTTGCTCCAAGACCGGGGATAAGTCGGCGGTGGTGACGAGTCCACTTTGATGGGAGGTTCCACCATGCTCCGCGGTGGTGCCACGAGGATGGCTAAACCGGCCAAGGGGCCTAGGGCGACCGCCGGTGACGCGTGCTGGTGGTGAGAGGTGGTGGCGCCACCATGTCGATCGCGGCATCATGGGTGGAGTGGCTTCCTGGGCGTCGCGGATCGAGCCATGGCGCGGCTTTGCCTCTCGTCATCTTGCTTCCAACCATGGTTGTTTGGAAGGCTTCAGTGGCATTGGAAAATAGGAGGAACGGATTCCTTGAGCACGCGTTGAGAGTAAACTCCCACTCTCAATGAAAGCACCAATTTGTGGGAGCAAATTTCCTCCCACGAGAATATCCTGTTGAAGATTCCCCTCTCCTCTTCGTCGCCTCTTTCTCCCTCCAAATAGATTGCATAAGAGGACCACACCCGGGGGGTGTTGGCCAAAGGCCCTCCGATGCCTAAAGTTAGTCCGATTTATTTAGGGAAAAACCAATAGCTAAAGGAGGGTATCGGATATATATGTGGGAGAAAACCGGGCGGCTCCTGAGCCTTATGTAAAAGTGAGAGAGAGAGAGAGAGAGAGAGAGAGAGAGAGAGGTTTCTAGGATTTGTGAAGGGAAGAGCTCTCTAGAGTTTGAGTAGAAATTCCTGACGTAACCTCATCCTCTGTGCGTAGCCAGGTATCCCTACAGGGGCCTTGACGAGGTTGGTGAGGTTGGTGTGGTTGGTGAGGTAGGCGAGGTTGGTACATTTAGGGATTCCATTAATTAGGGAATTGAATCAAATCCCTAATTGTGGTTGGTGAGTGTATTGGGGTTGGTGTATTTAGGGATTTGATTAACTAGGGAATTAATCAAATCCCTAATGGTGGTAGGTAGGTTAATCTCCAACCTGATTAAGAATTCCTCATTAATTGGGAAACCCCCAATTAAATTGAGTAACTCCCAATTAGGTTCAGAAATTCCCAATTAGGTCAAATAATCCCCAAATAGATCCTAATTAGGGTTCTGAATTTAAAATTTGGCTTCCCACAGTAAACAGCTGCACCTACAAAGGCTCAAGTCTTAAATAAGTCAATGATACAATGGTGTAATCTAATGGACCAATATAATTCGGACCATGGACCGTGACTTGTTGAAGAATTTAAGTCCACATTTAAGAAACTTGACTAAATAAAATACAATATATAATGAATAGTTCCACTACTAATATCATCGATGCCTTTTGTGATAAAATATCACACTTACTTGGCTTTGTAAGTAGTTAAGTTTGAAACAATATCGGTGTTGCTAGTAGTGCCCACCTTACCGTCCTCTCAAAATTCAACTTCTATTAATATTAGCCAACCCCTTAAATAAGGTCATCACATGGAAACTCCTCATTCTGAAAAGTCTGTATGGTGCATCTGGAAGCCCTCAAAATACCTGTACTTCTTAAAACCGGTCCAACTTCTCCAAATATGACAATTCATAATGGGATAATTTAACAGAAGAAGAAGCTCACACCATAGAGAATATGATATAGACATAAGAGAACATGAATATCTTTTTCAGAAAAACATGAAGGACCACATCTTTTCATTTGTCTATACCAAAAAGCAAGATGTTTGGCACCTTGAAGCAGAAAAATTTGTGTGAAATCGGGATAGCGAGGATAGCAAAATAGTGCTATCCTTCGTTTCACATAAGTGTTTCTCCACTTGAAGACTTAGGAAAAGGATTTTCAAGTCAATTTCAAATTGAGCTTGGGTATAATGGTTCAATCACTAAAAAGTACGTCTTTATTTTAAAAATAGGTCTTTATTTAATAATATAGGCCTTATAGGATAAATGAATAATCCCTTTTTTTAAAGGGGTATAAATATTTCAGAAACTTATAACCTAGCTCCCGAGACTTTCACCCATCAATTAGAGTTCAACTATTCACAAACTCACTGCCCTCTGTCTCACACTCCCACTCCAACCAAAGTTATGAGCAGTTAAATTAAGTGTATTCATTGTAATTAAATTATTGTTTGGAACCAGTGTTTTGCAACCCTCAGTGGGCCCAGTTTTGGGATAAACTAGTGGGCCTTATTTTAAAGTCAAATACGGGCTTAGCCGTTAAATTAAATTAGTTTTTGTAAGTTCACTTCTTGAAGTTGGCCCATTTTTGAGAACCAGGTGATGACACGATTAAGGTGTTGATCAAGTTCAAGGTCTAAATATCGATGATATCTGAAATATCTGAAATTCAAAAATACGGAAATGTCGATGGAAATATCGGGATATTATCGGTATCGGTAAATATTGAATAAAAACCACGGAAATTGTAAGAAAAACTTGAAAATTTCTATTGAAACTTTGCAGGATGTTTATTTAGTCAAATATCTATTAGTTTATCACAAAAAATTGGAAGGAAATGTATTGCATGATGGATTTAACTGATTTAAGTTGATTATATAGCGAGCTTGGCAAACACTCTGGAAGTGTAGAAAATATGTAGTAATTAATGAAAAAATATTAAACACACCATAATCATTTATATATAATGAATTACTACAATATTTTACACTTTATACATTGCATGGTAAGATACATGAGTGACTTAGAATCACATAGAGTTCCTATGAGGTTCAAAATTTTCACTATCTTCATCATCTCTATGTGTAGAGTAAGTATATTGTGAGGAGTAGTCATCAACTGATAAATCCCCAAATAGTTTTGCATGTAATTGTTAACATACCACCCATATGGATCCGAGATTAGTTGACGTCTGTCCATAAGCAAAATCATTTGAAGATTGAGTTTTGAAATTCTTTCCATGAGTCACTTATTCCATCCCAAGAGGAATGGGATATGAAGGGTAGGGAAATGGTTGGTTATGAAGTATAACCATAGTTACTACTCATCTCATGTGAAATTTGTTTCTTGCAAAAGAATTCAAAACAAAACCATGTATATATATAAATATTTTAGCATATTTTTACAAAAACATAAGTGATATGGTGGTTAAGGTGTTGAAGGAGTAAATGGTTTTCACAAAAACCATGTATATAAATATTTTTGGGTTTCGTATCGGGATATTATCGATAATATCGCTAATATATTGCCCAATCATTCATAAATGTCTATATTATCGCCCCGATATTATTCCAGATAATATCGATAAAAATATCGCTATATTGACGATAACACCATGGTTTGTTGTGAAAATATCGGCCCCTCAAAAACCCAATATTACCAGAAATCATTTCACATTTAATACCTCGATCAAGTTCGACAAAAAAAAAAAGGTGTTGATCAAGCTGCCAGCTTGCCAGGAATTGAGGGTGACGTCGAGAATTGATAATTCCAAAGCATTGGTTGCCTTGGCAAAAGGAACTTTTGGGAGTAGTGATTGAGGGGAAAGCCACCAGGTCATGTTAGACATGCAAAAGCTTTTTGGGCGGTGAGATATCTGAAACAACCTTACTTGGTCGGCATCTTCCTTCTATAAATAGGAGTAATTTCAAAATCAAAGACACAACAACTCAAAAAAAGTTCGAAACGCTGCTTAAATGCACTCTCAACTTTACATTTTTATTTTCTTTTAATTTTCATGTAATCATATCAACAAGTTATTTGTTTATCAAATTTCTTTAACATCACCCCATTTTAACCATTCTATCGAGTATATCAAATTTTTTTTTCTTTTGATCTAAAATACATGTAGGATGACTAAAAAGGCCTAAAAGAGGGTGAATAGGCTAATTTAATATTATAATCAATAAACATAAAATAAACTTCTGATCAAAGTATTGATATGACTTATCAATCCCTTAAACGTGCTAACATAAATAAAGGAACATACAGAATTATTCTACGTGGAAAACCCTACCTCTAGGGAAAATCCACAGGACTCCTCAGTCTGACACAAATCCACTATAGAACAATGATTACAAGAAGTGCTCACACATTATCCCTAGACACATTTTAGAAAATGTTTACCGACTTCTTCGTAACTCAACTTCTGTCATCCGGGATCACCTTTGGCACACTCCTTAATGTATGTTCTAACGCAATATTGGTCATGATTGCTTCAAGCTTGCCAGAGTAAAACTGCCCCCACGGTCTTAGTGCTCTCAATCGTACGAGTCACCGAACAATGCAAATGAAGTGCAATATGAATGATTAAAGTGTTTCGATAAAACACCAAGTAAACATCGACACTGACCTGATTTACTCAAATATATACACAAACAGCTTTTTTCCTTTCAGAAATTCCTATATTTAACTCTAATATTAAAAGTTGTCCACCTAAACAAAGTAGCACTGTCAAGGTTTTATACATACCTATTCACCTAGTTGCAAAGAGGAGTGCGAAAGCCAAAACATCATTGGCTAATCATGTTTGAATCATCACTCAATTTGCCGTGATACATATGTTGAAATCACTTTCCAATCCCATCTCTTAATATAAGGAATCAAATATAGCACGATGCAAACAATGAATCATGTAGGAGGTGGACACCAAGTTCCAGATAAAAATGAACATTTTAACTTAAATCAAAATAGAGTCCAACTAGGAAAGAATCTCAAGAGATAAATTTAATCTTATTAAACATAGGATTAACATAAAAATACGCGAGTGAAAATAACTCCAACT
>CM031917.1:48152221-48205370 GCA_018703695.1 Prunus fruticosa
CCAAGCATTCCCAAGCCAATCCAGCAAAGGGAAGGGACCAGGCATCCGACAAAACACAAGAGGAGGGACCTATAAGCTCCCTTGTGAAAGGAGATCTCTTACCTTGCAGAAAAGGGGGAGAGCTCTGCAGGCCGCTACTGGGCCTCACCCCATGAGCCCATTTACAAGCCCACGGAACATTGGCCTCGCTCAGATCTTCATCCTTCGACCCTTAGCCTCATTCTTTTTCTTTCCTTTAACTTTAAAATTATGTGAATGTATACTCACATTATGGTAATGAGAACATACTTTCTCGGATATCCCCATTATTCGGGTGAACCACGTTCATTTGTCTTCTGTATGCATACCTATTTTACTTACCGAAATGCTCTCACACACAGGAGGTCCTTACCTTCGAGCATCCACCTCATCTTTAAGTTGGCCTACATACTATCCATGTAGTTTTAGTGCAAACAAATAATTATGTGAAGAGGAAATGAGATATATGGAGAAAACATAGGAAGAAGAGAACAATATGTACAATGGGTAAAATAAGAGAACAACGTAGAAGATATAAATGAGGGAAGATAAATAGGTGGAAAGTAGAAGAAGGAAGCGCAACAAGATGGATATGGTTCACCAAAAAATACAAAGAAATCGGCCTTGAGTAGTTATCAAGTTTGGTATCAATTGGAACTAAGACATTTGAGTATTAATTGGGTAAAAAAATATAAATATTACTTTGAGTTACTAATGTTATTTGAATATTAATTAGGCTTATTAATAATTTTGGATATAAATAAATATTAAAACTTAATATAGCAGTCGAAGTACCTTTTATATGGATTGCTCCAAGACAATAATTGAGACAAGAACCGATCCAAAGCGATCCTTTTTGGTTTTTGAGCCTAATTGATTTTTTAATCAACACGGTTTTTTTCCATTTTGTTTACTCCGTTTCACTAGTTCAAATGCCCACCCCTAATGCTACTACATTAAAAGAAACTTTAAAATATTAAGTGATGATATCTAATTTAAGCATAATATACTACTAAGCCAATCACCTAATTAAAAAGAATAATATACCTACATTTGATTTAGTATACCTAATTAGCAGAATAATTAAGTATGATATACCTAAAATCATAGCATGTAGCTAGAAACAAAATATACATGGAGTCTAGTTTGAACCCTTTGTCTGTTCAAATCTCCATGGTACCTTAATAATGTGTGTGATAAACTTTTCATTATCTTGTAGTTTAAATCATCGTTTGTTTTTAAAAATTGAAAAAAAAAACTTATATCAAAACAAATAGAATATGAAACCCATAATAAGAAAAAAAAAACAATTAGATACATTAGTATTATTGTTATGTTAACATTTTAAAAACTAGGTACATTAACCATGATATTGCTAATAGTAGGTATATAGCATATTAGCAAAGTATATTAACAATTCTAGACTCAAATCGAAAGGGAATTATTGAGGAAGAAGGTGGAAGAAAAAACTTGTATATCATGGGATAGGGACTTTTGAGAGGATACATAGTGGGGGAAGTGTCATTATGGAGTTGAAATCCACTTAAAATCACATACATGCAAGTTGTGGGAGGATTGGGTTTCATGTGTTGGTTTGTCATATTGTACTAAAAGGTTAGTATTTTAGTAGAAATCAAGGCAAATGCATGCACTATGATTACTTACTAATAATTAATTTAATTAATTGATGCTTTAACATTGAAATGTTAGCTTAATTATTGGCCAGGCTATTTTTTTGGGTAGTAATTTTGGCTACGCTACATAATAGAGGAAGGGCATTTGGAGAAATAAAATAATAATATTTACAACATAGCTGACTCATATAATGATTATATAAGAAAAAACAAATGGGGTTGACATGAAGTGGAAAGAATAAAACCATCATCTAACCTGACATGGATGGACGGGTGTTCAGTTAGGAGACAATGGGCGGTGGGAGTGATGGTGAGTCTGACTCAGACTGAAGCTAGCAGCAACATATGTCTGATGGATCGATGCATTCCTTAAAAAGGAAGATGCATCTACAAGACGAGTAAGACTGCACTGAACTGTGAATTTGCGGAATTTGATAACATTTGTGATCTGATTCTGATCCCCAAAGCCGAAGCCCGCACGTGAGGAACCCCGACATTTATCTCGATAATCAACTTACTGACTCATGGTTTGCTGCACTCGCCCCCCCCTCCCCTCCCTCCCTCTCCCTGTCTCCCTCTGAATACTTTCAGTTTGAGTCTGGCCGTGGTGGAGCTGTGTGTGTCCTGTTCCATAATTTTTATGTTCAATAGCTAGGCAGCGGAAGATGTGCCGCAATTAAATTTGGGGGTGCGCACGTGTCAGAAAGCTGGTAAGTGTGATGAAGCAAATCACCGATCACTGCTTCTACTAGACACAAGGGTTTTTAGTTCTTGAATTTAGGTTCAATTCGCATTGAGTATTTCAATTTCCAAAATTGTTTTAATGGTTCTTTAATTTTACTTCCTTATATAACAAAATATCCTGCCGTCAATTTGGTTAATTTTTTCTGTTAATACCAGGGGTAAAATAGTATTTGTATATTAAAACCAAAATAATGAATAAAAAATTATATCTTTAAAATAACAATAAAAGAAATCAAATAAAAAACCAACCAGAAAAAAGAAAAATGATTGTGGGGAGTAGAAATTGGGATAGAGGTGGAGAGAGAGAGATAGTTTAATTTTAATTTTTTATTCATATTTTAATTAATTTACTATAAAAATACCATTTTGCTCTACATTTAACAGAAAAGTTAACAAAATTGATGACATAGCCATTTTTCATAACGAAATTGGAGTTGAAGGGCGATGGGAACGAATTTGAAAATTAAAAAACTTAAATGAATACGAATTCTAAATTCGGAGAATAATAAAATGATTAATCCCTAAACACAAAATAAAACTATAGATTATCTCCCTTCTTCAATCCCATGAGATGAGTCCCCACCATGTAGATCACTAACGGGCCTAAGTTAAGAAACATTTGTTTCACATTTAGGCCTACTAAGATGAACAATTTCCAACCCAAACTCAGAGGCCCAAACTAAACTTACAAGTACAAGGCCCGTACGCATGGTCCACGACCACCACCTCCAACACTACACGTTTGTTTATTTGTCTTTTCATTCAATTTTTTTTTTGGGCCAAAGTTAGGAAAGGATTAGGAAACTCACAACACATGTGTATTTGAACTATTCCATGGGCTACGAAAAGCGTTGCGATTCAACTAACATCCTACTGGTGAATTGAATTGTATGTATATGTGTAACAATTTAAAAAGATGTTCCTCAATGCGATCTAGTCCATTAGAAAATAACAATGGATTTGCAAACTAGTGGTCTCATCAAAAGATCGAACATGATAGCATCTTGGTAGAGTATATGTGAGAAATTCATTTTCTTCTTATAACTTAGACTATCTCTTGTATTAAAAAATTAAATATTACATTTGAACTGACGGTTCAGTGTTGTGGTGGTGTTGGTTGAACACTGAGGGAATGTGGACTGTGAGGAGGTACCACAGAAGGCTGCAGAGAATTAATGGAAGAAGAGCTATGGTATTAATATTGTTGTTATTAGTAATTATGCATACGATATACGAGCAAATAAAAGAGTTGGAGGTAGGGAGAAGAGCCACAATATAAAGCTCCCTCCCAGTTCGTTTCCCGTCTACACTAATCTCAGTAGGTAAATCATAGTTGAAACCTGGTGGAATGGAAGAGCTTAAATTAACTTTGTATTGTTGTACATGTCCTGATTAATTGATGCAAAATCTCATTCCTCGACGAACTAAAATCTTGTAGAACTATGGATTTTTTTCACCATCTTAATTAAATGATCTGTGGATTATGGATCTCACCACCAGTTAAATAAATAGAGTGGAACGAGATACGCATGAGTTTGAGAAAGTAGAGAGAGTATAGGTGGATCACACGGGGTGAGAGAGAAAGAGAGCAGTCCCACATCGCCCTGGAGATAGAAGAGGGGTCGAAATGGGTTGTATAAAAAGACGAAAGGAAGACAAAAGAAAGCATGATCCTTCAGGCAGAAACGGGATGTGATGAGTGGTCAGTATTCGCAATAATTATGCGAGAGATGGGTGTCCGCCCCAAAGCCTGGTTACGACAATTGGGCACTCTTGTCTTTGTACCATCTGATCCCTATTCTCAATAAACACCAGACACTAGTTCAGTTTTAATATTTTTTTCAATTTTGTTTTGAAAAGGATTGTTTTGTTTTTAATTGCTTAACCAGAAAACATATAGCTGGAACAAAGTAATTTTTTTAATCGTCAGTTCAAATGCTTCTATCTCTAAAACCCATGGAATATATTTGCTTATTAGTCTGTGTTGTCTTTTCAGTGTCGTTTTCGTGTTGGGTTTATATAACACGATTTGAAATTGTCAAATACGAACACAACATTAGCGAATCACATGAATGATAATTCGTTAAAAATTAAAAATTAAAAATAAACAAATAAACAAAAACAAAAACTTTAAACAATTAAGAAATCAACCGGTGCAAAAGTAAAATAAAATCAAACAATATTGGAGACCCTCCCTGCCATAGTCGAGCTCGATGAGCTTCCCTCATGGAACCCAAATTCAGTGAACGAGGAAGAGTCATTGGAGAAGGTGAGAGAATAGGTGGGATAAATTAGCGAGGGAAGGAGACAAAGGGGGGAGGTGGTTGGGATGGCTCACGGTGGCTGGGTGGTGTGGTGGCTGCTTGGAGCTCTCAAGTTAAGAAGAGAGCTAAAAGGTTGCTCGGTTTTGAAATATAAATTTACAAAAATGCCCATGAGTTTAATGGGTTAACAGGATTTCAGCAAATTGACACAATACGAACACGATATCGAGTGGCTAACGGCTCAACACAATAGCAATACTGAATTTTTTTTCGAATTCATGTTGTGTAACGGGGTCGTATACAATATTCCAGGTATAATACACACGGTTCAACTCGCTTTGATACTAAAGAAAGTTAAGAACTGTAATTCGACACTAAAGAAAGTTGAGACTATGCAGAAAGTCGAGGTTCCACGTCATTCAATATGTTCTCCACGTGTTAGACTTGAAAATTCAGGACGCGTGCGGGAGCGTGTGAGAAAGTGAAAGTGAAAATGTAACACATTGAAAACTTGGAAAACCTTGCAAGGGCTAAGAGTTAGGCTCTCTCTCAATTACCAATTGATTTTGGGTGAAACCTTAACTTCCTCATGATAATATATCCTTATCTAATGGGTGGCTGAAATTAGAATATCTATTCTGTAACAAAATTTGCCAGGCGTTACATTTAAACATACCCTGAAGTTGAGCTAGCCAATTGCAACATCAGTATAAAAGAATTCCCATCTATGTATTAATAAATAGGTGCTACCATGTTGATGTTGATAACAAAAAATTAGGAACCACCATAACAGGTGTATATATACAATAAAACTAATAGCTCGCCTGGATATGTATATATATACAGAGGTGAATGGATATGATTAACTAAATATTGGATTTTTGAGAAGAAAAACAAATGCGTGATTGGAAAGTTGAAACTGAAGTCTCTCAATATCTTGAATCTATCCCATCCATAACATCCAAGGCATTAGTCTGATCCGAGTTTCCTCTTGCACTCAACTCCCTTGATGGGGAACTACCAGTGCTCTTGCTCAAAGCCCAAACTCCAGTTCCTTTTTTCTTGGCAACACTAAATTCCTGACTTTTACTAACTCCGGGAACCCTTTTCACCCTTCCCAGGACCTCATCTAACAAGTTTCGATCTTCTTCTGAAAGATGAATTCTTGGGGACTTAGTGCTGTTGGTCTTGGATACAAATCCCTGCATCTTGGAGTGAATATCCAATCCTCTACGAGTCGGGGACCGTATAGGCAAAGCCTTCAAACCACCATGATCTCCATGCCTTACAAGGTTGATCAGATGGTGAAGCCATGTCACTAGTTCAAGGATGCAGACATCCGTCTTTTGCTTGTCTGCATGATATAGTGTCTGGAGTCGGATCAAGTTAATCTCAGAGGATGAATTCTTACCAAACTCAAGTCTGTCAAAAGAGAAAATTAAAATCAGAATCTTCATATGCATTTTACTGATAAGATGCATCTTATACTTTCAATATCAATTGTATCAGAAGATATTGATTGAGAGAGGTCTTGACTGACCCAGAGTTTGCCCATTCCAACCCACCAAAACCTTGATGTGCTCTGCCACAAATTGCAACATCAGAAAAAACAGACATGAGTGAACGCAAGACAGTATACGACAATTAAGTCATAAAATTAGTTGGAAAATTTCATTCTAAAGAATGAAAACAAACACAGGCAAAGCAACGACAGAAGCTTCCAATTAACATGCTACACAACATACTTGTTCGTATTTGTGGCAACTGGAACAAGCCACTGGAGAGTCTTTTCCATTTCAGCTTTGACCTGAGAAACCAAGAGCTGCAGAAAACACAATAGGGAAAGGAATGAGGAAAATTACAATAAATAATAATGGAGAAATGTCTATGTATCATGCATTTTGTAATACCTCTTCCTTGGCATCAAGAGTCTGCAATTGGGATCGTAAAGCTTGCTTAACACTATTTGGCAACCCTTGATATAATGTGTCCCTTGTATTTGGAGGAAGGGAGGTAGGTCGGGACGCCTATTAAAGATTAAGATTACATTCTATTTTGCAAATTTATACCAACTCTATAAGACGCACAATATAAGGACATAAAGAAGTAAGCTTACAATGTTATCTATTTGGTTGATCATGTTAGCATAGTGTAACGCAAGACCAGCTACTCCTAGTATTTGAGGATCTTTGCTACGCTCCACGCTAATCAATGTCACACCTGATGAGTAAAGATGTAATTGACTGAGTGATAAACAATTTCGAATTGTTCATAAAGTTCCTTGAAGCAGGATGAAGAAATCTATTATGAGCAACACATGTATATCCATTAAAGCCTATGTATCCAAGTATCAATTGTTGATCTCTCTGTGAGATGTTGCTCATACCATTATCTCCAAATGCTTCCAGGATTGCTTGATGTGTATAAGTAACAATATCAACAAGTTTCTCCACAATCTGCAAAGAGAAAAATAATGTGATAGCATTAAGTAAAAAAGGAATTCTAATGAAATTTATCATGTCCTGTTGAAGGCAAATAATGAATAATTGCAGCAATATCTTTCAATTGCACACATTGCTTAACCGCTGATTACTTTGAATAATGTGGCCGATTTTTTTGAATAAGCATGCACTGGCTCGAACAAATTGTAGCAAATAATTATGCCTTCTGTTGAAAAGGTTTTCAAATTTCACAGAGCTATCCTTTTCAGAAATTTAACAAGTGGTTCACGATAGTACCTCATCCAAGTTTTTAGCCCAAAGAGATTTCTTTTTCAAGCTCCTTACAAGCTTTCTTTGTTGTTTTAAATCACTGAGTAACATCATGAGGCTCTCTCCTACAATTACAAAGAGAATTCCCTGTTAATAAATTACTGCATTGCTATTGTTCAGAGGTGTCAAGCAAAAATCTGACACTTAAACAATTAAAGTAAGCATTCAAGGGGGAGAACAAAATTAAAAGCTCATCCAGACACTGCATTTTGTCAGTAAAAGTGGAGTTGATAAGCACTAACAAAACTTATATGTATTTTGTTGTGATTGTAAAAGGGGAAACAAAGGGCCACAAAAGCATAACATAAGGTGACTGAATGTAAAAATTAACTGCCAATCGTAGCAGAAATATTATTTGTTGGTACTATCATTTTTGTATCAACAGCAAAGTTAGTGTAAGTGAAGTATGGCATAAATGGCAGACTCCTGTGACAAGAGGTAGTGACTGCAGTAGCGTGTAATATAAATTGGAGAAACGAATTCCAAAGGGAGCAAAGAGAAATTGTTACGGTGTTATAAGTTACGCAAATTCAAATATTCAAATGGCGACACTCACTTAAACTGGAAAAACAAAAACAAAAACAAAAAAAGATTTTCATGCCTAACCTCTAAGAGGGAGATGCAAAGCCTTTGCTTCTTCAAGCTTTCGCTGGTAATCTTGTTCAAATCTGTCCAGAGCATTTAACTCATGGTATAATTCCTACAAATGTTTAAAAGGTTAGCTTATACAAGTTTGATTTATTAGGTAATCCAATATTTAAATTCTAGTGTTATTCAAGTGTAGAGAAATGAATGCGAAATGTCAATACATCATGAAGCAGAAGTACTTTAAAGACTAATTAGACATCATATAATTCAAGGATATAAATCATTAATGCAGCATGCCCCAAAATTGCATAAACACATAAAATTAAAGGAAAACCCAGAAGTATATCAATGCAACTTACAGAAGTATGCTGGGCAAGAGTGGTCAATTCCTGCATTGTCATTTCTGCCTCTGATCTCAGCTGAGTGTAACCTAAATCATCGTCTGAATCTAATCTGAAATATGGTTTCACAGATCATATTAAAATTAGCAAAAAGTTATAAATATAATCATAGCATAAGCTCCCAAATTTGCCTCACCTTAAGAAGTATCTACCCAGGTTATGCCACTGTGGGTCTTTACACAGGTCTCCAAACCTAACTACTTCCCTGGAAAAGACATCAAGCTCTTCCCTGCAGATGGCCAGGAAAGTAAAAGTTGAGAAAATAAGAGGGAATAAATTGCTTCAACTAAATTCAAGCTATTCTCTACAGCAAGCAACAACCTTTTGTCAGAAGCAGCAATGCTTAGCAACTCCTTCATATCTTTGGAAACTAAGTTTTGTACAGCGTCTGAATGAAGAACCTCTTTCTTCAGGAACTGGATGTTTTCTTCTGAAAGAGATTGCAACAAGTTTGCGCCTTTGGCGATTGTATTAGCTACTTCGAACGATAAGATAGATATTCTATTGCCTCTAGAAGCGCCGCCAGTAAGAAATCCACTGTTGACATTCAAATTAGACATGCTACTGCCAAGTGTGTCCAAAACTTCAACTGCCTTATCCAGGCCTGCAATGCCAGCTCTTCCTATGAAGGAGTTCTTTGGGGTGACCTACAACAGAAAACACAAGAATTAAAGCAAAAATAACTACCTATGCATCAATCAATATTTATTTCACGAAAACAATCTAGAAATTCGTTCTCTTGATTGCAACAAAAACTAACAAAATTAAAACTTGTTTGGTACCTTGCTAGCCCCAGTCCTAGCCGGAGTTGAGGGCTTCAATTCACGGGAAATTGAGGATCGCAGCTCGCCAGAATCAAACCTGTTTGGTGTTATACGAGGGGCAATTGCGTCAGGATATGTAGAATTAGAGTTCTCTTTCTGCTTGCCGAAGCTCTGAATTGACTTGAGTTTCCCGGAAAACCTCGAAGTCTTTCTCTCCATTATTAATATCGATATTTCGCTTAGCGGACGCTCCTCCTGAGCAAACCCCGCCCATTGTTTGCCCCCAGACTCTAAAAGCTTGGAAGATTGCTCCAATTGCACCTAAATAATAAGCAACAAGACTTACTTGTCAATTGCTTAGTATTTGCAGAAGAAAGCAACAAAGTATTTCTTCAATTTCTCAGCAACCAAACGGGGACTTTTAAGAGAAATCATAGAAAATATAAACCGCAATTACAGAGTAAACACCGTTATCAATTAAAAAAATATAACATACCTATTTGCAGAGAGGATGCAAGACAGAGCCAAATAAAATTTATGTCTTTTTATTTTTCTCAAAAGAACAAAAAAAAAAAAACAGATGATGAAGCTTGGCAAGATTATACGGCTGGGAAGAAGACAATGCACAAGGCAGGCCGATAAGGAAAGAGTGTAGAAATGAGAATGGGTTGTTATGTTTGACTGAGAAAAATGATGAGAATTTTCTTTAAGACTGAATTTGGGTTGGTAAGGAAAGAGAGGGAATATTAACGCGTGATTACAAGGAACGGAAATCTCGTGGGAAAGCAGGAAACAACCAGCCAAACTGGGAATAGTATTTTGGATTTATAGCTCCTAAACTCAAAGACTTTTGTTTGTATGAATGCAAATTTGTAAATGCGTGATTGGCCGGAGGGAGAAATCACCTCGCCTGAGACTGACGTCACTTACAACTTCCCCGAATTTACCTATTTACCTTTGTGCATCACAATGCCTGTGTTGTGGAAACCAATTTGGCAATTTCTTTTCTACCGTTCGTTGAACCATCGTCTCTTGACTTAATTATCAATTCGTCGTACTTAATTATTTCCAAACAATCTTTGATTTTGTCAACGGTTTGATTGAGAAGGATATTTATTAGTCAACACTGAATTAAGAAATAATGATATTTTACGATGCACCCATCTGTGGACGATAAGTTGGTTTTGAACTTTGAAGTTTGATCAAAGACAGAGACATGTTTCGGCTTCTTGTTTTTGGCTACAATAATATTGACACGTTGCTTACCTTCTTTGCGTTTACTTTTCCAGGATGTTTAGCTTAACTTAACTAAACTATCGACATTTGTCACATTCCGCTTGCTGATGGACTTTTTCTTTTTTTTTAATAATTTTTTTTAATGTATGGAGATTTGTCACCTTGAAGGTGTTATATTAACAACGTTTAGTGTTGAATTTTGTCATCTACTATTTGTAAGAGTTTTTTTTTTTTTTTCTTTTAATACAAGCGATATTATAGGAAGTGAGATTTTCTCACACGCGTTGGTGTCTGAGAAAGTTATGTGGAAGAACATGTATGAGCTTATGCTTACTGTATGTAAATCTTTATGCATGTAATGCAAGTCTATTCAAACATGATGTGGAAGCACCATTATTACTCACTTGAAAATTCAATGACTGTGAGGTCGCACTGTTTGGTAGTTTGAATTGAAATGGTCAGATAACCACGTGGCATTGTTCCATTCGATTTATTCTGAGTGCCTTTCAGCAGGCATATTCCCGGATTTTGAAGTTTCGCGGTTTGTTCCGCGTTGACTTTGATGATTGACTTACATTTGACGCCATATACTTTGCCATGTCTAACAGTTCCAAGTTGCTCCGTTTACATTTGATCACATTATTTTATCGTTTTGGTAAATTTAAGTAATCTATAATTTTGTTGGGAAATATGAAATAATCTAGGCTGAATTATTCCATTGCCACTTAAATCTTGTTTGGATTTCAACATTGCCACCCAAAAATATATAAAAAAACAAATAAATTTAAAATTAAGAAAAACAAGTGAAAATAATAATCAAATGCAATTGTGATTGGTATCCACTCATCTTTCTATGTAAAACATTTAAAAAATAATTTTTTTTGGAGTGTTAAGCACTTAGTGGTAGTTGTATTTGAATAAGAAATTATTAAAAACAGTTCATATTTTTTCTTCTGGAAAAATGAAAAATGTGAAATTTGGTACGTCTTTTAAGATAAAAGATAAAAAATAGTTACTAACTGTTAGTTGGTAAAAAAAACACTACTTTTCAGTAGATTTCAATGAACTCTACTGTAGATTTCTAAGAAATGGAATTATTATTACAAGGATGATGGTATAATTCTCAGAAGAAGCTGTTTGAAGATTAAGCTTGTGCACAAATAAAGAAATGGAAACCATTGGTCTCTGGCCCACCATTAGCGAGGGAGAACATCCATGGGCCACCGTGCTTCTTGAATCTTTATGAAACAATCGTCGGCGAACTTCGTACGGTGGAGAATAAAAAACGCGTTTGGGTTTGACATTTTGCAGTGGATGGCGATTTTCGCTCTCTGGGTTTGCGGCGGGGAGTGAGGAGGAGCTTGTTAGTATATATGTAACGTGAAAAAATGCGCGTGTCAAAAAAATGTGTGGTTTCATGCATGTTCTCCGATTATGACTCATATATATAGGTTAGGATAGGATGACATACATTTTAACACGCTTTCTCAACTACTAAATGATGAGTTATTTAAGAGTTAGATATGCATCTGATCTGATATTTTTATAATGAAATTAAAGTATTCATTTATTGCTTTTAGGAAACATAACTCCACATGGTATTAAAGGTTCTCTCTACTCCTGTCATTTCTACTCCCCTCTTATCTCTTTTTCATTTCGTCCTATCCCCTCTTCCTCCTTTAGCTCTCTCTCTCTCTATCACTATCCCCCTCTCTCTCTCTCTCTCTTTATCTCTCTCTCTCTCTCTCTCTCTCACCATTTCCCCTCATACCTCATTCCCTTCCTCAAGAACTTCATTAGAAAAATATCGAAGTTTTAGAAAACTCTTCTTTTTGAAATTTTCAAATGAGTTTCACAACTATCCACAAAGTTGATTTACCAAACTTATGATGGGTTTCAAATGGGCTTTAGAACTATTGAGAAACTTGCCTCTTTGTTCTTTTGAATTGATCTTATGATTATGGTTAATAGATAATGGCACTTCAACCTAGCTATTAGACTTGGATTTTTAATTTTTTTGTAGTTAAAGACTATTAGATTGTGATTTTGTGTTCGGGGCACACACAAAAAGCCACAAATTTATACACACATTTTTAATCTTTCGATCATTCACCATCTAATGGCTTAAAATGCGTCTGTCATTAGTGTGTGTTCTTTTAAAGAATTAATACTCTTTTATTACTTTTGGAAACATAACAACAATTATTATTTTTAAACTTTTCACTTAAATATCTCACCCAATAAAATATTGACAACTGGCATTCAATGTGACTTCCAAGTTAAATATTTTCATTCCGTACCAAATATGCAACTTTGTTCTTCGTCTTCCATTTCCGACGTTATTCTCTCTCCTCCATTCCTCTTTCTCTCTCAGTCAAATCTTCATCACTCATACATCATATATTGATTTTTTTTTCCTAATAAATTCAAACTGAAGATGGGAAAGGATAATACTTTGTGATAATGTAATGATCCAATGAGGAGAGTGATTTCTCAGAGCTGGAGGAGAGAGAGTGGTGCTGGAATTTGTTTGGGAGATTCACTATTATACCCAATATATGAGCCCTAAATTATAATAAAAAAACCTCATATGAAATGAACTTTAGAAATACACTCAAAACTCATTTACAACATAACAAAAAGGCTTTTAACTTCTTTTACATTACAAAATTGCCATTGATTTCTTAAAACAAACACAACCCCTAAATCTCATAAAAAAAAACCCAAAACACTCAATATGACAACAAAATAATTTAATAATCAAAGTTAAATTTAATAGGGCTAGCTGTCATTTTTTGAGTTTTTTTTTTGTTTGTTTATATAAATTAAATGGTATATGATTTATCTATATTATTAGTGCAAAAAATGAATATATGACTAAATATCTCAAATTTTTTCTCCCTCTCACTGAATCTTCATTTTTCCCAAAAAAAAACCGAAGCTCACCCAATCTCTCTATTCTACACCAACTTCGAAAATTTCAAATTTCCCAATAAATAACTCAATAAAATTTGAAATTAAAAAAAGGAAAGAGATTCCCCAAATATGTAGGAGTGATTGTCGAGTAGGTGACGGTTGGGTTTGCTGACCATGCAGGGGTTGGTAAAAAGTGACAGAGTTTCTTTTACACGAAATCACAATTTAATAGTCTTTAATTACCAAAAAAAAAAAAAGATCTAATAGCTAGCTTCAAGTACCATTTATCTCTTAGTCATAATCATAAGATCAATTCGAAATAACAAAGAGGCAAGTTTGTCAATAGTTTTGAAGCCCATTTGAAACCCATCTTAAGTTTGGTAAATCAAGTTTTGTTAATAGTTGTGAAACCCATTTGAAAATTTCAGAAGAGTTTTCTAAAACTTTCATATTTTTCCAATGAAGTTCTTGAGGAAGGTAATGAGGTAGGAGGGGAAATGGTGAGAGATAGAGAGAGATAAAGAAGAAGTAGATGGGGTTAGTGATTGAATGAAGAAAAGAGCTTAGAGTATCCAATCATTCTCTTTAGTTTAAGGAGTTATAAATGTTATAATTTTTTTTTAATTGGTCCATCTTTATTATAAAATAATATAAAAAACAGTTAGCATTAATTAAAGGTTTGAAATACTCGTGAAATTATAGGGAGCCATTAGAAGCCCTTTCTCTCTCCTCATATTTATGAGCTCATAAAGGTCTCCATATTTTAGGAGGTGGAGAGGGAGCATGGTTGGAGTTGTATTTTTCTAATTTCTTTCTAAAATTTGTCTAAGGAGGTTGTTTAAAAAGCCCATTGTAGATGCTCCAGAGAGAGGAGAGAAATGAATAGGCGGTAGTATTGAGGAAGAGAAAACCTCGTATATCATGTGGAGTTATGTTTTCCAAAATCAATAAATGAATACTTTATTTTCATTAAAAAAAATTCATATCAAATACATTTCTAACCCTTAGATGACTCATTATCTAGTGGTTGAGGAAACGTATCAAAATGTGTGATTTTATGTGTGTCCCCTGATCATGTATGTATATATATATATATATATATATATATATATATATATATGAGTCTCATTTTATTAAGGGATTCTTAAAACAATTTTATTTGAGGAACACACTTTAAAGTACCCAATAATTTTTTTTTCAATGATCCAAAGTATATATTTTTTAGGTCTTCATTTATAGATTATCCTTGTAAAAAATTAGACAAACGGGAACCTTTGAATATCCAGTTGTGTCATACAAAATTAATGAATGCGGTACTTTAAGAAAATACTAAAATTTCAATAATTCAATTGAGTGGTCAAATGATATTGGATTCAAGTAATTTTTTATAGAGATGATTTTTGAACGAGTATTTACAAAATATACGGTTTGGATTAGTTACATACAATAAGAAATAGGCCCCACAAGAGTGTCCCTCAAGTTAGCTAGGGATCCTCAACCTAAGCACATGATTATATATAGACTCACATAGCGTAACGGTGCTTGAGAAATATCTTTAGATCTGGACCGTTGAGAAGAGACACGTGGTATGATCTCACTTGGGATACATGGACGAATAGTCAAACGGCAAACAAGCAGAAGGTACGAATGTTGGGGTCCCACTTGGCAATTTTGGTTTGAACCGAGAGTGGAAGCGATGTGGACGTTTGATATTTGGAGCCCATGATTATGTTTGTTTAAGCTTGAGGTGTGTAGACAGAAGCAGCCATGAGCCCAACCGGGTCAACACGTGAGGCCAATGGCCCAACAGCAGCCTGGTAGAGTATTGTAGGGGTAAGTTCAATTTAATTTTAGTAATGTTTGTTGTTATTATTATTATTATAACAATATTTTGGATTTTGGAAGGGAAGCAATATGTTTGTTAATTTGAACTGAAGTAGAGTTTAAAGGGTTGATTTGGTGTGTGATATGGAGAGACGAGAGACACGTCCAATGATTAGGCCAAAAAGGCAAAACGCTCTCTTGTCATTGCAAACGACTACTCAAATCTAGTTCATTTTTAAAATTAATTATGACATCAACAGTGAATTAGGCGTAATTAATTGGTATTAGTTAAATGCTCAGTCCACGGTTTGCTTTGATCATCACTTGAGCAACAGCCTAAGCCGGCACAGCTGCTACCAGCCTACCAGTCTCACCAGAGCATTGTACTAGCAGCCGGCTCTCTCTCTCTCTCTCTCTCTCTCTCTCTCTCTGTGAATTGCTTGAAGAAAAAGTGCTCTCATTTCTGATGAGCTCCAAAAGAATGACAAAATAATCACCAACTCCACTTGGGAGGCTACTTACTTGGTCAATATGGTAAGCATGTTTCTGAACTCAGCTTCTTTTTCTTTATTGGGTTTCACAATATTATAGAATAAGACTGAGTGACTCTCTCTCTCTCTCTCTCTCTGGCGCTCCTGATATTGAAGGCCAAAAATCTAATTTATGAGCCTGAGTGTTACAATCAATTATCAATGCCAGGATCAAGAAGTACAGCATCCTTTTTTTATTATATATATTTGGAGGAGTCTTGAGTTGTTGTTATAGATGTTTGAGTTATGATCTGATCGTACAGTTGATAGATATGATGATCAAATACTCACAAGAAAATAATTATGAATGAATGTTAGATTGATGGTTTTAACTTTTACGTAATTCTTTAGGTTGACGCTTTCTTTTATAATTGCATGAGTTTCTGAGAAACCTGTGATGGAAAAGAAAAATGGAACTTTAGGGTTGCTAACTATCTTCTTTGTTTTACAAGCAGAAATGGCTCAGCTCCACTAGTCTTATATTACCATTTGACTTCATTTGTTTGAGTTATGGTTTTTGATTGAAGATACATGTATTTTCTCAGCAGACAAAGGGAACACCAAATAGCTACGAGTTGATGATCTCCAAACTAATTTGATAAGATAGGATCTGCAAACTCCAACGATGGCTACAAACTATAGATTTGCAATGGACCAAAAGGACATTGTTAGGGTATTAATTACCACAGTGGATGGTTTTATACGGGATCAGCTGATCAACAAAGAGCAGAGAGCGCAACATAGGGAACAATGTGCTGAGAGATTGGCAGCAGAAGATGGAAGCTGTGGCAAAGAAACTGAAGTTCGATACTCTGATCAAGCAGTACTTGCCAATCTGGACTGGGGTATTGAGGCTCTCGAAGAAGCTATCGACACTTCCAATATGGAAACCAAGCTTGCAAGACTGGACCATGCTGAAAAGATGTTGCAAGTTTGTGCCATGTTGAACTCTGACCAGAAAACTGCTGGAGTCCCCAATTTTTATCTGTCTGCTTGGGCGCACCTCAACTTGTCATACCTTTCCAAATTACGGAACAATGTCCGAAATTCTGTTCTCCATGTTATTGAGATGTTTATAGTTGACCCTTTCTTCTCGCGGATCGATTTTGCTCCCGAACTCTGGAAACAACTGTTTCTTCCGCACATGAACTCAATTGTAGGGTGGTATTCAGAGCAGAGGCACAGGCTTGTGATGGAAGTAATTCCTGATTCTGCTGATCTTTCTTTTACAGCTGATTTGGATCAATTTTTCAACGAGTCCTTGATCTATTCAATGAGGCCTGATCAAGTGGAGAAACTGCAAAAGCTGGAGCAGCTTTATGGAGAATCATTGGATGAGAATACACGGCTTTATGCTAAGTACTTTAAGGATTGCATGAACTCTGATTCAACCTCAAGTAAGAAGGTGATTCCAATGTTGCCTATTGCAGAGGCACCTATGACCCCATTGCGTGAGGTCAGCCGTTCAATTCCCGATTTTGTAAAGTTTGGTCCTATCTTGCCCAAGAGTGCTGGTTTTTCTCCCATCCTTAAGTCTAAAGATGGCACAAAAGAAACAAGCAGGTTAGTTCTCATCCTGTGGCCAATTTGGACAGTGTGGTGTATGATATTAACAAAGTTAGTACATATGATAAATAAATAAAAAACCAAAGTTTTAGAATTCCAATTATTGATTTATTTAGAGCTCTAACAAGTTTATACCCTTTGGACGTTTGGTTGATACAGAATGAGTGTAACCTCTGCCTCCTCACTAAATTTAGAGTCTGCTAGATGGGATCCTCAGGTAAGGCTGAAAAGTCATTTACAATATTTATAAGAAGATTGAGATTTAAAAAAATATGCTTTCTAAATTCTGTGCTCATTATAGGTTTTGTAAATTTTAGAATAACCAAAGCTATAATCTGGTGCATTGTGCCAGGAAGGCATCCCTGAGGAAGATGAAGATGAATCTGATTATGAGCCAAATGATGCTACTGTGGCTTCAGATCATGAAAAGGAAAGTGGGCAAAAAGTACAGCTATCTGTAATGAAGAGCCGGATACATACTCCAACAATCTTTTCTCCTTTTGAATCCCCTAAAACTTCTCAAAAGATTTTATCTCCAAAACCAGATATGCAGGGTAAAAACGAAGCCACTTCTGTGTTGCGCTTATTGTCCACTCGCATGACAGATTCAGCTATTGCCACTTCTTTGCCTGCATCTCCAGGCATGAGTAATGAGTACAGCATTAGTTCAGCAGACTCCGATTGCGAATTGATAGTATGACACAAACTCTACAGCTACTGAATCATTCACGACTTTATTTGTTCTATTTACTATATGCATAGCTGAAATGCTGGATTTTTGCTGAAAATTGCTTTGTGATTAGGAGGCTGCCACCAAAGGTTGCAGGAAAACCTATAGTCAGACAGGAAGTATGAATTCTGATAATGTGAATAGCCAAAAGTTGAAAAATAGGTGAAATATGTATAATTCATATTTAGATTCATGAAAACCATCACCTTTGCATGTTCCTATTATTGTATTTAACTTTCTTCTGATTGTGCAGTCCCCCTAATGAAAATGATGAAGGAAGCCAAAGCTGCGTTTCACTCCCATCTTCTAAGAAGCTGACAACTAAATCAAGACCGCCTAAGGATTTCGTCTGCCCTATCACTGGTCAGATTTTCTGTGACCCAGTTACCCTTGAAACAGGTCAGACATATGAAAGAAAAGCAATCCAAGAATGGCTCAAACGAGGAAATACGACATGCCCCATTACAAGGCAACCCATCGCTGCTACTACTACACTGCCCAAAACGAACTATGTTTTGAAAAGACTAATAACATCTTGGAAAGAACAGCATCCTGATCTTGCTCAAGAGTCTTCATACGCTGAAACACCAAGATACTCATTGAACCACCCCTCCACGAAAGAAAATTCTTTGCCTGCCACTCCACAGAGAACAAATGATTTCCTAGGTCACAGGAACACTGATGATTATATCAACGAAAGGAACAAAAGATTTATGCGAGCAGCTGTTTCTACATCACCAACCAGTGTGATATCTCAAGCTGCAGTTGAGACAATCATCAACGGTTTAAAACCTCATGTTTCAAGTCTCTGTACATCAGAAAACTTACAAGAATGTGAGACAGCTGTGTTAGCAATAGCCAAATTGTGGAAGGACTCAAAGGCTGATCCTGCAGTTCATTCTTACTTATCTGAACTGACAACTGTAAACGGGTTCATCGAAATACTTTCAGCTTCTCTGAACAGGGAAGTCTTGAGAACATCAATTTACATCCTCTCTGAGCTAATATTTTCTGATGAAAGTGTTGGAGAAACACTTACCAGTGTAGATTCTGACCTTGACTGTTTGGCTGTTCTGTTGAAGAATGGGCTAGCTGAGGCTACTGTGCTTATATACCAGCTGAGGCCAGCATTTGCTCAGCTTTCAGCCCATGATCTTATACCTTCCCTTGTCCAGCTAATCCTGAGCAAAAATGAGGAATTGGATGATCTTCAACTAATAATGGAGCCTAAAGATGCTGCATTAGCAATTATTGAGCAAATATTGATGGGAGGAGATGAAAACAGCAGATCCATTAATGCTTTGAGTGTTATTTCTGCAAAAGGTATTCCTGCTCTAGTGAGGTGTTTGGATAGGGCAGAAGGGAGAAGGTCAATTGTTTCGATACTATTATGTTGTATGCAAGCTGAAAAAAGTTGCAGGAGCTTGATAGCAAATAGAATTGAACTGTCTCCTGTTCTTGAATTATTTCATGCTGGAAATGACTGTGTGAGAGGAATATGTGTAGAATTTCTGTCAGAGCTGGTTCAGTTGAACAGGTATATATATACTCATTTACCTGTGTTGCATTATAAGTCTTCACTTCCTTTTGCTATTCATAGCATCATACTATCTTGCCAGCACTGACAATAAGAGTTGTGAATTCTTCTTATGGGCAGGAGAACATTATGCAATCAGATCTTGCAGATGATTAAAGATGAAGGGGCATTTAGTACAATGCATACCTTTCTTGTGCATCTTCAAATGGCTCCAATGGAGCAGCAACCTGCAATTGCAACTCTTCTTCTTCAGCTTGATCTCCTGGTTTTCCTTTGTTCTTGAAATCAATTCCATTTATTAAATTGTAAATAAATCTTTCTGGTATACGCTAGCCCATTTAAACAAAGATTTAAGATTGCCGAATTTGCAGGTTGAGCCATGGAAGATGAGCATTTACAGGGAAGAATCTATAGAGGCACTAATTGAAGCATTGAGGAGGAAAGACTTCTCTAATTCTCAAATGATGGCTCTAGATGCCTTGTTATCTCTTACTGGACGTATAACTTCCTCAGGGGAGTCATACACTGGAGCCTGGTTGCTCAAGATTGCAGGATTTGATCAACCTTACAATGCTTTGATGAAGGCAGAGCTGCTGAGGAAACACGATAATGATTTGATGGGAACAATGGTGTGCCTTTGTTGGGTTTTTATTCTTTTCATAGCTTATGTACCTCATTAATTTTAAATCCTGATATTTATTACTTGTACACAGGACGAAGAAGAGAAAGCTGTAACCTCTTGGCAGAAAAGGGTTGCTTTTGTACTTTGCAACCATGAAAGGGGCTCTATTTTTAAAGCTTTGGAAGAATGCCTCAAGAGTAATTCCTTAGAGATGGCAAAGTCATGTCTCGTCATTGCCACATGGCTCACAAACATGCTTTCTATACTTCCTGATACTGGTGTGAAAAGAGAAGCTCGCAAGGCCTTGCTTGAAGAGTTCATAAATGTTCTCCAATTGTCAAATAACCTGGAGGAGAAGATTTTGGCAACTCTTGCTTTGAAATCTTTTGTCAATGATCCAGGTAATCTCGGTCTAGGCAAGCTTTTGTTATTGTACACAAACATTTCCAACCTGTCTACATAAGTAAAAGAAGTTAACATCTCTAACTTCCAAATTGTAGCCGCGCTTGAAGCACTAGGAGTCTATGCTAAATGCATCTACAGAACTTTGACAAAACTCAAGAAGAATTCGGTGGTAGCGAACGACATAATGAAAGCATTGATGAACTTGTCATCTATTGACATAGTAAGTGGTGTGGGGGAGCAAGAGTTTTAATTTGGAATAATTTAAGTGTACAGATTACTAACTACTCCAAACATTCTGCAATATAGACAGAGCTGTGGAGTTGTGCTGAAGTGGTTGAATTAGATTCATCCACAAATGGAGAGGTTCTGTCTTTGCTTCATGTAAAAGGTCGGGTTTTAAGCAGCCATTCCGATGGAACTATAAAGGTAAAGACCAAACCAGAACTACTCCTGTTTCATTCTCTCACATGCACACTGGCATGCAAAAGTTATACATGGAGGATTTGTATACAGAATGCCTCGTTAACAGAAGCTGAGACTAATATTGTCAACCTTTTAGGTATGGGATGCTGGAAAGAAGGTACTGAGATTGATTCAAGAAGTTCGTGAGCACACAAAGGCAGTCACATGCCTCTATATTTCATCTTCAGGTGACAAACTATACAGCGGTTCGTTAGACAAAACAATTCGGGTAAGACATTATCCTACTACATGGCCTTGAGACAAAGATTCTTCTAAACATAAGTTGTTTTCATTGATTCTTCTATTAACATTTCCTCGTCTACAGGTCTGGGCAATTAAAGCCGAAGAAATTCATTGTCTACAAGTGCATGATGTGAAGGAGGCAGTATACGAATTGGTAGCAAATGCTAAAGTGGCATGCTTCATTTCTCAAGGCACTGGAGTTAAGGTAAGTGCTCTCTGTCCACGAACAACTGTGAGTGACACAGGTCAAAAGAGAAAAAGATTGCATCTTAGGCCTTACCCATAAGCATTGTTGTCGCAGGTATATGAGTGGTCCGGTGTTCAAAAGCATATAAACTTCAACAAATACGTAAAGAGCCTTGCCATGACAGGGCCTAACCTGTATTGTGGTTGCTCTGGTTACAGCATCCAGGTAAATCACAAAACCTACAATTGGCTACAATTGACTTGAGATTTTAATGTCAAAAAAAATATAAATGGCAGGAGGTTAATTTGGGCAAATACACATCAAGCACATTCTACTCAGGCACAAGAAAGCTGTTGGGGAAACAAGTCGTCTATTCCCTTCACATTCGGGATGGCATTCTATACGCAGGCGGTTCATCGGTGGATGCATCAGCAGGGAAGATATTCTCGCTTCCAAACAAGGCAGTAGTAGGAACATTCGTAACGGGGCTTGACATCCAACGAATAGCCATCAACAATGACTTAATATTTACAGCCACCAAGTGCGGAGTGATTGAGGTTTGGTTGAAAGAAAGGTTCACTAGAATTGCTTCCATCAAAATGGCTAGTGGGGGACATGCCAAGATTACATCTTTAGCAGCAGACATGGATGGAGGGATGCTGATTGCAGGTTCTTCTGATGGCAGAATCCAGGTCAGGTCAGATACAAATAATAACCAGTTGTTAAATACGTTTTTTGCATTTTCAATTTACATTTCATCTTATGCTTATGCTTTGTTTGTTTGGATTGCAGGTTTGGGCCCTAGACTGAGCAAAATCCATAATCCTTTCTCTTGTGTATGTAAACTGTACAAGTCACAATCCTATGTTCCTTGCTCAAGAGGATGTTCAATTTCCAGCAACTGTCAATCCTTGTAAAGTCAATTACCAATTAGTGTACTCACATATTCAGCACATCGACTTTGCCTTCTTCTCCTTTTTGGGTTCACTATATTTGAAATGAATGCGATCACTTAAATAATTTTCGTTTGACGTTTGGGGCAAATGTGTTAAACATGCTTTCAGATTAATCGAGACACTGGTCAGTCAGATTAATCTTCAATCAATATTCTCTTACAAAATTTCTATTCGCATTTCTTGCATACCACTATTTTATTCTTGGTAACAAGGGCGACGGGCATAAAAACAAAATACTTTTTTTTGTCATGGATGGGAGGCACTCAGAATGAAAAGGACTAAAGTTATAAGATCATTGATATTTGAATCTCATAAATACCACTACAAAATTGTATCCTCATTGTGCCCCTTCACGACAGTAGAAACCAAACTCTCAACACGCAAAATTATTTGTAAATAAATATTTTAAAAAAACATGTTTTAAGGGAAAGCATTCAGAATGAGTAGGAGGTTTGTAATTCCAATCACGAAATTAATCGGACAAATACAAGATTATCCTCATCATGCCCCTATCCCAACTCAATAAATCAATACATAAAAATTAAAAAAGAAAAGAAAAGAGATGATGAAGAATACGAAAACATCAGAAACATTGGATCGTTTCAACGTCGACACTGAGTCTCAGACGACCGTCGTGAGATGTATATCCAAATTCATCATCTGATTTCGCAACAATTTCATAAAACTCGCAAAACAAATACAGAAAGAGTGTGAGTGAGAAAGCGGGAGGGAGGCCATGGAGACTTAGAAGCGAGGCCATGCCGATACGATTTAAAGAAGATGGACAGACTCTTTATTAGGGTTCTGAAACTTGCGTATTGCCGATTCTACCCTTTTGAATTGGATCTGGATTTGACGAAATGTTGGGCCAATCCCAGTTAAGAATAAGAACTACCCAACCAATTGGGCCTTTAAAGTAAATAGTCTAACAAATTATTGGGCCTGAGGGGTGGGCTGATGTTAACGGTTTAAAGCTGCCGTAACTTCCAATTATCCTTCTTTCTGATTCAGTTCAGCTGACACCAGATCAAAGCTTTCACAGAGAGATACACACAGTCTCGCTCTGCAACTACCATGTCTCCGGAGACTGCTCCTCCTCTCATTGCCGCCCAGCTCAACTACCTCCTTAGTCACTTCCCTCTCGTCGTTAAGGTGATGCCCTTCAAAACCCTATCTCTCTGTCTCTTTGCTTCATTTGCAATCATGAAAAATCGAATTGCGAGAAACTTAATAGGCGAAAATATCATCTCATTCATTCCGATGAAAATATTTCACTCAAGCATCCTCTTGGACTTCAAAGAACTTGTTCTGGGTTCGTGCACCATTTGCCCAACTGTTATCTCAGCTCCCGTACAATCTAGGGTTTTGTTTCGAGAGTTGAAGAAGAAAAAGATTATTTGGACATTTTCATGATCAATTTTGCTTTACAGATTGAGAATAAGTGGTCTGGCAGCAGATACTGCCCCGGAATTCTTGACCGCTTCACCTTAGTCATTTCCTACTGTCTAGACGTTATCAAATGTGAGTGAATCTTTATACATATAGTCTCACATGTAGTTCCCGGTTGATTTATGTTTATTCATTTTTTAAGCATATGAGGCTTCGATTTTTTGTAGGGGATATTATATTTGATGCTGAGTCTCCAATGGCTGCACCGGATGTTATATTTGGACCTGATGATGAAAATTTTCAGCAGTTTATTGTATTGTGTGGTGAAGAAGAAGGGGACACAAAGTCTCCTAAGAACTTTTTGAATGATTGGAACAGCAGAGACCCTACACAGCTAATGCTTCTCATTCAAGAACTGAGGTATATGATTTCTCTATATCACAGCGCTTTAAACATTTAGATTTCATTTGGGATCACCGTAGCTAACTGGTCTCAGTGAAATACTGTTGCTCCATTTTAAAGGGATCAATACATGTCCTTCCAGAAGAAGCGCGTTGCAGAGGTTGATGATGACAGGTTGAAGTTTGAAATTAGCACAATTGTTGCTCGTGAGGTATTGTTTCAACTTGGTAGTATATTTATTATTAGACATCCGTTTGCTTGTAAGGGATGAACTAGGAGGGCCAAGTTCGTCAGTATCTAGTTTGATGGTCAACATTTGAAGATATTTCATGCTTGTGTGTATATCCTGGCAAATGGAACATGAATTTCATCATAACAGCCCATCTGTTCTTGTAATATTTTCACTGCCAAATTTGGCAGATAGACATTGTCTTAACTCCTTACACTTTGCTTCAGGGCATTGAGATGCACATGAGTTCTGGAGTTGACAAGGTATTTCTAATTGATAAGAAAAAATCATGTTCAGTGGTGAGTAGAACTTGCCTGTGTAGCTTCTGATTATATATGTGGTCCTTATGCCTCTGAATTTTAGCGTAGCCAGAGGAGGTCAAATTTTCAGTGCCTCTATTGGATATGAACATAAATAAGATGGTGCCTGGATGTCCCTGGAAACATAAACAAAAGATATACTTGCAGGTTGAGAATCTCCTTCTCTTTCTGCTCCTCAATCTTCAAGTTAGCTTTTCCCCAGTGTTTACATTTCGTCCAGCACATGTATACAATAATGTGGACTGTGGGTGGTGTAGGTTATATATCCTGTTGAGAAAAAATATGTTTCCACTCCATCAGCTCCTCGCTTGAAACTAGTATCTACAACAGAGTTGAAGAGTATATTTTCCATTGATGATGTGAAACTTCCTACATGGTTGAATGGGATGTAAGTGAATTATATATTCAGTCTTCTAAATTATAAGTTCCTAGTCCTTTATACTTGACTAGTGTTGGTCCATTATGGTTATCGTTTTTTTGTTTCTTACTTTCAAAAGGTGCATGGCTGAATATCTTCCCCATCTTGAGGAATCTCTTGAGAACCAGGTCAGCTGCATTTGAGTCTATATTTTCCACTATTTAAGTACAAAATGTTTCATATTTGTAAGTATATTTTGTCTTCTTAATAAGGTTTTGGAGGCAGTTTTCTTAATTGATGTTAGAAGGCGCTTTATTGAGGCATTAGCCCTTCAGTTTGGTAGACCGTTGGAAGCTGATCCGGTAGGCATCCTAGGCAATGTAGTTCTCTCTGCAAAGTGATTGAAGCTTTAAGACTAATTTGTCATCTCTAATTGGGCAGGTATTTTGCAGAAAGGCTACATTTCTTGCTGCTTCTGGAGTTTTCACGTTCCTGGTACATATGATCATCACTGCATTATATTGTTTGGAATATTGCTTTAAGCCAAACGTGTGATGGTCCATTGATTAATGGGCTTACTTGATCTCTACTATTTTGTTTCTACCTTTCTCATAAGCATTTCGACTACTTCTAGCAGCGATTCATTTGGATCTATGCCGTTTATTGTTGATAGCAAGCTAATTCACAATCTATTTTGTTGTTGTGCATTATCTGGTGGTACTTTTTGTTGTATGGTGCAAATGGTTTTGGTCTACAATTGGTGTCTTCTTTTCTTCATTTAATACTGCATCCTTCGCACTTTAGTTATCTTCCCATTTTTAGTGACTAGGCTTCTGATAGGTTTGTTTGTATAGGTTCATGTTTTGATTTCAACTCAGTTTCCAAAGCAACAGCCAGAGTTGATGCTTCAAAGTTCGCAGGCAAGGATATTTCTCCCCAAATCTATAAATTAATGAGTATAACAATGTCAAACCTCAAAAAGAAACAATGTTAAACCTTACACAAATAGCTAGTCAAGTATATACGCTACTGCACTTGTGTAGTTGGTTTAATTATTGTTCTTGGTATATATGTTTTTTAGTCATAACTCTTTATTTGATGGGGTTATATTTTTGTAATGATGTAGCATTTCAACTCCCAAGGAGCGCCAATCAAGTCACTGTTTCTAACTGAATACCCCTGGAGCCCAAGATGGGAAATACCATTAATGGCTGAGCGAATTTGGTGAGTTCCTTTGTAAATTATTACGTCTTTTGCATCAGTTTTCACGTATGAACATATTGCTGATGGGAATTACTTTGCAGTGACTATTTGACGGATGAGGCTTTGAACTTCAAGAGGTACTGCAACGAACCTCAACTGCAGCACTAGCATGTCGTAGAATGCCGCCGTTAATGTTCGGTATCCTTGCCGATACAAATCAAGTTGTGTAAAGTTGGGGTATTGGAACTCTTTTGATTCTTGGATATGATCGTGGATCAAAAAGATTGTCACTTTTGTTAATAACTGAAATGAAACGATGATAGTTCTAAATTAATGCTTTGCAGTCACAGATTATGGTCTTGAACTTAGATCAAGATCTAATAGATGACACTAATTCAAAAGGCTAAAATATTTTATCAGGATTTGAATCGGGTTGAATTTCGACTATTGGATTTTGATCCGATCCGAACACATGGGTTTTTCAGAGTCGCAATTATTATATTTTTATAAAAAAAATATTATTAGTCTTGTCAGATTGTCGATGCTTATGCTGGAATATCTTTTCTTTTCGGTGGAATATGGAAAAATATCTTGCAAGGGACTACATATGGGAGGCCAATAATTGAACCGTTTGAGCAGTTTTTGTTATAACAAAAGGAAATTTTTATAATAAAATCCAGCAGTAATTTAAAATGCGATCAAATCAAGTAGGAATTTATCAACTAGCTCTTATTTATCCAAATAATTCTATATTGCGTTTGGTTATTGGGGAAATTGGCAGCACAGGAAAGAAATATTTTTTTGTTTTTTGGTCAAACGGAAAGAAAGAATTTCGAGCCATTGTTAAAAGTAAAAGAGAAGATAATTGATCTTTTTTCTGTATTACTACATCAGGGATTATAAGTCTTAAAACGGTAAAAAGAGGAAAGCACAACAAATACCAGATTTGCTGCGTTGTCTCTTAACAGCCAAACGAGGTCGTAGACAGCAAAAATGAAATCAGCGGATTAATCGTGTTATTAGCGGTAAACAGTTAGACCGTCCCGCGGGAAACATCTGGCGGAGGTGGGGATCAGCGTATTAACGTGCGCACACCATGCCAGACAGAGCAGAGAGAAAGAGAAAGAGAAAGAGAGAGAAGTTAGTTGGTTTGTCCGTACTCTCTCTGTCTGGCTGTCACACACACAGCAGCAACAGACTAATTCACTAAAAAAATATCACACCCACTATTATTACCCTCCTAACCTCCGAATCTCCCTCTATCGCTCTCTCTCCCCCTCCTTCCCCTTCATAATAGGGATTTCAGATAGACTTTCTCCTGTCTCTCCTCTCTCTCATTGATTGGTTTGGGCCATTTCACCAAACGCCCTAACCGGAGATCTCGCTTTGTTTTCGGCCCACTGTAACATCTCGCGACAATGAGAGAGATCTTGCATATCCAAGGAGGCCAATGCGGTAACCAAATCGGCTCCAAGTTCTGGGAAGTCATCTGCGACGAGCACGGCGTTGACCCCACCGGAAGGTACCGTGGAGACGCCAACTCCGATCTTCAACTCGAGAGGATCAACGTCTATTACAATGAGGCTTCCGGCGGCCGGTACGTCCCTCGCGCCGTCCTCATGGATCTTGAACCCGGTACCATGGACAGCATCCGATCCGGTCCGTTCGGCCAGATCTTCCGCCCTGACAACTTCGTCTTCGGCCAGTCCGGTGCCGGCAACAATTGGGCCAAAGGTCATTACACCGAAGGTGCCGAGTTGATCGATTCCGTTCTCGATGTTGTTCGCAAGGAGGCCGAGAATTGTGACTGCCTTCAAGGTACTTTTTGTTTCAACTTCGATTTGAAAATGCTCCTGAATCAGTTTTTATTTTGCTTTCTGGAAGATTATGTATTGATGCTTGAATATTCAGTGCATTATCATTTTCTTGAGCTATATGAATTAGTCGTTCAAGATTTAACAATAATCTAATTGCAAAGCTAGGATCGTCAGATCCTTCATCTAAAACTCTAAATCTAATTCCAAAGTTAGACAGTTGCTGAGTGTTTCGTTACAATTTCAATCGTTTAACCCTGCAGTCAATTGCTTGTGTGATTTCAGTAGTTCTGGAATTTGTTGTACTGCATCTCCAATTTTCATTTTTGTTTTTTTTGTTTGTTTTTACACTCCTTGTCCTTTGGCAGAGGATCTAAAGATAAAATTATTCTAATCTTGTCCGTTACTTTTTGTATGATTGTGGATCCGAGATTGAAGGTGAGGTTTCACAGCATTGCCATGTGGCGAAATGTACTGCGTCTCCCTCATATTATATTCTCGGGTTGATTTTATAAATATGTCTTTATAATAAGGCTGAGTTGCTTGTGGCCCATTTTTTTGGTCTCCAGTGGAGACAGATAGAGAAAGCAATCTTATTAATCTGTCTTTTTGCGACTTACATGTAAATTAGCAAATCTATTATTACTTTTCTTTGCATTATGGTTGCCATTTCCCAACAGTCACAATTACCAAACCGACATTGTACTGGTTGGTTTACCAATTTAAATGTAGCAGTAAATCTTATATTGCGCTGAGAGTTTTTTTAAACCCTTTTTTTTTTGGTTTAGCTTTCTGGCATTTTCAATGGATTCTCTGTAAGCAGAGAAGTTAAATCTTGTTTTTAAGGTGTTTTGTGATGTGAAGGTCGTTGTACTCTTAGCTGAGCTAAGGCCTTGTAACAGCTTTTATTGTGTGAGTGTGAGTGAAGATTAGCTTATAGTTTGGATCTCAGTACAAGTAGTGCCCTCCTTGATCCCATATACACTTCAAATCTCACTTGCCAGTTGTCATTTATATTCTAAATATGCTGATTGAAATCATCTCTTTTATATGGGCCAGGTTTTCAGGTTTGCCACTCACTTGGAGGAGGCACTGGGTCGGGCATGGGAACCCTTCTGATATCAAAGATTAGAGAGGAATACCCAGACAGGATGATGCTGACATTCTCTGTTTTCCCTTCACCAAAGGTCTCAGACACCGTCGTGGAACCATATAATGCCACTCTTTCAGTGCACCAGTTGGTTGAGAATGCTGATGAATGCATGGTTCTTGATAATGAAGCACTTTATGACATTTGCTTCAGGACCCTAAAGCTCAGCACCCCAAGCTGTGAGTCACAAACTACTTCTTTTGCTAATTATATAATAACACAAAGTATTCTTATAGCAGGGGTTCTAATTTACTTGATTGTATCTTTGGTTTGCAGTTGGTGACCTGAACCATTTGATATCTGCAACCATGAGTGGGGTGACATGCTGCCTAAGGTTCCCTGGGCAGCTGAACTCCGACCTCCGGAAGCTGGCTGTGAATCTGATTCCATTCCCACGTCTTCACTTCTTCATGGTGGGGTTTGCCCCTCTAACCTCTCGTGGGTCCCAACAGTACATCTCCCTCACTGTGCCAGAGCTAACTCAGCAAATGTGGGATGCCAAGAACATGATGTGTGCTGCTGACCCTCGTCACGGACGTTACCTGACAGCCTCAGCAATGTTCAGGGGAAAGATGAGCACCAAGGAGGTGGATGAACAGATGATCAATGTGCAGAACAAGAATTCATCCTACTTTGTCGAGTGGATTCCTCACAATGTGAAGTCAAGCGTATGTGATATTCCTCCCAGGGGTTTGAAAATGGCGTCGACTTTTGTGGGCAACTCTACATCGATCCAGGAGATGTTCAGGAGAGTGAGCGAGCAGTTCACAGCCATGTTCCGGCGCAAGGCCTTTTTGCATTGGTACACTGGGGAAGGGATGGACGAGATGGAGTTCACAGAAGCTGAGAGTAACATGAATGATTTGGTTGCCGAGTACCAGCAATACCAAGATGCTACCGTCGAGGATGATGGTGAGTATGAGGAGGAGGACGGTGCTGAAGAGAACTATGAGGACTAAAACCTCTTTGGCAACAAATTACATATGGAGAATCGGAAAAGAGGTTTGACATGAAGGGTACCTTCCTTCATACTTGTGTAATAGATTGTTATATGTGTTTCAACGTTTTGCTTTATCATTTGTTTCTCTTGATTCCTTCTGGGTTCTGGTATTAGCTAATGAAGCTTTTCACCTTGCGCGATTGGTCAATATTAGTAGTATATCATCTTATAAGACGATATAGTGTGGTTGTTCTTTTTCAAGTATGCAATAAAGCTTTCGTTTTTGCAACAGCTGGGAATCCTAGTTTACCAACGCATCTATTTGGATTGAATTTCATATAATTTTACAACCGATGGGTTTATTTAATCAACTTCTTTGACGTGTTTTACTGTGAAATTAGGAAGAATGATTATCACAAGTGATAAAAACACAATCCAAACATTTAGAGTTGGGTGCAATGTTGAACTGTACTGCTGTCATACGCACAAGGGAAACCCATCATTCTGCCGAGGGTGTGAGACATCAATGAAAATTGGGCTGCCCGACCCACTGAGAAATTGGACTATAGCCCCTACTACGATTTTTTTTTATTCCGAATCACCTAGGCCCGGTTCGCGAACCCATCAACCACCAAAAAATTATAAAGACATTTTTGATAAAAAATAAACCATGTAAATAATCCAAATAATATCGAATCACAAAGAACACTGGCAAAGCGAAAAACAAAAAAGACAGATGATTTTTAAAAACGGAATTTCAGATTATCCCAAACGACCTACAAGAATTGATATATAAATCTCAGCACCCGTCGATCAGATTCATGAAAATTATAAAAATGAAAAGAAAAAAAAATATCCGACTAAAAGAAAAAAAAGGAAAAAAAAAGAGAGAAGAGGATAGGAAGGGAGGAAAGGCATATTAATATTATGATGCATCAGAGTCATGGAAGTATGAGGTGCAACATCGCTCGCATCAATAAATTGCAAGCTTCTCAAACCAAAGGTAATTCTCGTCATTTGCACCACTATTATTCAATTATCCCAACCCAACGCATCAAGAAATCAAGAAAGATTAGAATAGTATTGACTCTGAAAGGAAAGGACGCAGGATTTCTTAGAAGGAGGAGGAGGAGGAGGCAGGCAGGCAGCTGTGAAGTTCTCATCTCAAGTTCAACTATATATAAGAAGAACAATGAGAAGTAGGGTTCGTTTGTTTGTTTGGGTAGAAAGGGGTAGAACTGGCATTTCGTCATGTTATGGCAAGTTACAACACGAACCAATCACTACTTCATCAGTGAGTTTGTGCGTATAGAGGACTCCTCATTCCTTAAGGGCAGAACTGTAAAAGTATCGATCAGCTCTGATTTGGCCCATTTTCTATCCGGGCCGGACTAGGCCCACTGCTCCATGCCCGTTCCTACGTCGTTCACTTTATTTATAAAAACGCGAGTGCCTCAACATGTTTAACACAGTTAGCTCACAAATTCACATAAGTGTGACATTCTTAATTTCCACGAAAGAATAATTAACTTGTTCTGATTTTGCACACAGATTTTGCCTAAATTAAACAATACATCAATCGATCAATGTAATCTCTCAAAGCAAAATCTCATTATATAATAAGCTTCCCCAGTTTATATGTAACAGAATTAGATATACATAGAATATACATATGCAAAAAAAAAAGCTACTAGTCGTCTTTGCCAAAACCTCAAACCTTTGTTTGAATCAAAAAATACACCCCAAGTAATAACATTACATACATTATTATTGGGGACAAAAAATGAAGAATAACATGTCGCATTTATTTCATTTCATCTTAAAGCGTTAGCGAAGCGAGGTCTCTTAAGCCTGCAGTACTCAAGTCTCTTCTGTCTGTTCTGAGCTGCCACAAACCTAGTGTTGTTAACCAAGGTAAGATCGTACGGTTGGGAAGAGCTCATCACGATTGTATCCTTAAAGCAAAGGTTGAGACCACGTGGGCCCACCACATTGTTGTTGCAATTGACCATCCTCATCAATCCACTTGCACTGCCGCCGCTGGATGCCAACGAGATTGAGGAGGGCACTTGAGTAGAAGAATTAGATGGGTGCCCGTACCTCAGATTCTCACAGATTTCTCTTCTTTGAGTTTGAGCCGTCTGATCCATGATGAGCTGCAGTTGATGTTGATAATGCATCACGCTAGGAGGAGGATGAATTTGCTCATGATGTTGTTGATGATACTGCTCTTGATTTGCAGCAGTAGCAACAGCAGCAACAGGGGGAGATAAGACTGGGGGTTGTTGGGCTGGTTGGCATAATGGCACCACTGCATTATTCAAGCTCGGCTCAATTTCCAAACGGGACTCTTCCTCCTGTTTATGGCCAGGTCCCATTAGCTGAAAAAATAATAAGAGGGGGTAAGCAAATTAAAGGAAACAAATATAATTTTTTAAAAAAATTAAACAAAATCATCAGCGTGAAATTAGCAGAAAAAACAATACCTTCTCTTTCCTTGCTTTCAACTCCAAATTAAAATCATTCAGGTCGACATAATGACGCTCCACCTTCTGTAATTCCTTTCCAGTATATCAAAAAGCCAAAGAGCCATGTCAGTTTCGGCATTGGTGAAGAAATTACATAAATATAAAAAATATATAATAAAAGGATAATTAGCACAATAAAATTCGAGGAAAAAGACAAATACATGCTAGAAAGAACCAAAAAAGACTCACCAATTGTAGCGATTCTTTCTCCTCAGTCAGGTCGTCAATAATCTTACTCCATTCCTCTCTCTTCTGCACAATGAAGAACAACCAAAATAATGGAATATCAGAAAACAGTCCAAGAAAAAAAAATAAAACCGTAATAAAAAAAAGCGACAGAACCCAGTTGTCAGAATTGCCAGAAAAGCAAAACCCATATCACAAAAAATACAACAAAATAAAAAGAAGAAGATAAAGGATGTAAAAGGGAAAGACTCGAAACAGAGAATAAAAGACTTACCCTTTTACCCAGGACTCTTCTTCTCAATTGCTGAGGCTTGTTGTCGGATTCACTGGGCTCGAAGGAGAGCGGCGTATCAGGGCTCGAACTTTCAACCTTGATAGCATTAGAGAGAGGTGGTACAGGACTCTTGGCCAAAGACCTGGGAGAAAAACGACACCGTAGAAGTAGTTTACTCCAACATGGTGGCAGACCAAGATGACGCAGGCGCTGCAGAGTTGAGGCGTGGTCGTTTTTCACAGCAAGTGCAGATCTCTTGCTTTTACATCCCCAGCCGAGCGAGAGTGGAATTGGAAGAGGAGACTCAAATTGGTAGATCATATCAGGAAGCTGAAGCAAGATATCAGCGACCTCCATCTCACTCACACTGGGGTTTGGAGAACAAGGGAAGAGTTCCCTCTGTTCCATAACCATTGTTTCGCTCTGTTCCATTGTGATTTCCCTCTCTCACTTTGTTTCTTCAATTGAAGGTTTTGAAATATTCTTCGGCAGGCTTTGTAGCCAACAGCACATACAAATATACGCAGACCAATTACCAGAAGAGAGCACAGACAACAGCGGCGTTGAGAGAGAAAAGAGAGGATTTGATGAGACTTGAGAGAGAGAGAGAGAGAGAGAGAGAGAGAGAGAGAGAGAGAGAGAGAGAGCGGAGCGAGTTGCTTGGAGACGGAGTTTTTTTCTTTTGTGTTTATAAAGGAAAACGAGAGAAAAAAATCATTTAGGAGGTAGTAGAGTGTGACACGTGTCGATTATTGGAGATTGAGGTTAAGCCTAGGGTTTACGACCTTTTATGATTTGATGTAGAGAATGTGTGAAGCAGCACTTGAAGTCGTGAGAGAATGGCAAGACTGAAAATATTACTTTCCACAAAGCTTTTGGAGAAACACGGTGACAAAGGAATTGAGGGGATTAGGAATTAATTTTGCTTAACCTTTTTAGGGTTTTTCCTAGTTGGAGTTGGTTTAACAACTGGGTGTGGGTGGTAACCTAGACAGCTCCTAGTCCTCCTACCAGGACAATTTTTATTTTTATTCACCTTTTCCTCTAGTTTTTTGTCCCATAAACACACAAAATTGTTAGTTAACTTCTTTTAATTGAAGCTATGTCCCTAGATTGTATTTTATTTTATGCACTACACATACATTTTCCTCTAGTTTTTTTTTGTTTTTTTTGTTTTGGTTTTGTTTTGTTTTGCCAACCAGCCTGACCCTAGGTTTTATGGACCTAATCGAATCTCGACCTTAGACCACTTAGGCCCTGTGGAAATTTTATTTTCCGAAGATACCCAATGGACTGAAACCGTAAGCCCATGAACTTCTCAACCAAACAAAAGCAATGGTGGGTTGTTTGGCTCATATCTCTGATGGCATTCATTGGCGTCTTCCACAGAATCGGTGTGCTGTTTGATCAATATATGCTGGGATGTTAAGAACATATTATTCTGTAGCTGTAGGACATTGTCTCATCTCATGGATTCCGTTACTTCCGGCCCAAGCAAAAACAACACACAAAAAGTGAATATAACAGCATTAATGATAATTATACGATATTAAATGAGAACGAGAGATAAATTATGAACAATTTCATATATTTCCAAATTTGACCCCTCAATGCCTCTTTTTTTTTTTTTTTTTTTTCCAGGTCAGCAGCAGTTAACATTCATATAGTAAATAAATAAATAAACAAAGAAGCAATTTTTGTTAAGAATATAATCATATCTCTGGTAAAGATCCAAATAAAAGAACGATTAGACATGATCCCTTCATTGCCACAGGCGAGTTGGTTGGGCCAACATTCAGTCCAGTTAAAAGTTGCCATCAATTGACCAGTATTGGTCACCATGAATGAGCTAAATCACATAATCAGAATGCCACCAAATAATAGCAGAAGAAAGGTGAAGTGCTGTGATTTGTTAACCAGAAATACAACTAAGCTGCTTGCCTTTTCTTCTTTAGCCTAGTGGACAACGCAAAGTCATCATCAGAGTCACTCTCTGAGCTTCTATCTTCATTCTTCCGCTTCTTAGACAGCGTAGATGCATCTTTAGAGACCGTTGACTTCTTTTGATTTGAAGGCACTGGGGTTGATGGTTTCTTGACAGTAACTGACTGTATGCTCTTCTTTACAGAAGCTACAGCTTTAATTGGAGAACCGAGTTTTTGCTGCTGACTCCTCTTCTGCTTCTTCTCAAACACTCTCTTTGCCTCCTCTTTAGATAGCAAACCACACTCCATCAGCCTGAATTCAAATTGAAAATTTGAAATGCATGTTTATACAGAAGCAATCAAGCGCTAATTATAATTGGTCAGTTCATGCCTGCAAGAGTTGTAGATTGGGCAATACTTAAAAGCACGATACTCCCACCATTGCATGATATGGGAGGATACACACTCTTACCCACATTGTGGAGAGGAGCCTCTTCCCATTTAGAATCCGCAACCTTTGCAACGTTGCAAAGATCAAACCTTACCAATTGCAGTCAAGGCTCGCCCTCTTTACTTCTTTTTATTAAAATCCACTAATGGAAAACATGCATTTACAAAACAAGCAAACTGGGATGAAAAACATAAAAAATTTATGTGTATTTACAAGTATAAAACCAAAACACTATCCAAGGCATGGCCTCTAAGAGACAACTAACCAAAAAGCAGACTTCAAACTGTCAATAGCAAGCTATAACAAACCTAAGTGCCCTACTCAAGCATGCACCAAAATAAACATGTCCATACTAAACAACAAGGCACAAGGTACAAGGTTGAATGGCAGGTACATTTAGACTTCTCTATTATTTTTATTCATGAACATCCCATAGAAGACAACATTATGTATCATTTGCTTCGAATTTCAACTCCCATATCATAATTATACATGCAGCTTTATAGACTGAAAGAGTTGCCAACCAAGTAGGCCAGTTGAATGATCAGACAGACATACGCAGGGTGCTTCAAAGCCAGCGCTTTGATGCACACTGCGGAGGCCAGGCAAGCGGCATAGTGGCGACTATATAACTAGCTATCAGAAAATATTAGTTGGCATAATAAAACACAGTTCCAAACAAATTATATAGCCTGGAAGCAAGCCGAAGCATAAGGCAGCTCAAACAGCACTTCTCCTAATATTTAAAGCAACAGTTCCTGTACAGGAAGTATGAGGTAAAGGAATGCAAAACCATTTCAACTTCCACTTCTCCTAATATTTTATAAGAACCTAACAGAATGTGACATCTACACAGTAATTCAGCAAGAAAAAACAGTTTTGCAATCAAACAAATGGGCGAGCAACCACTCACCAGAACTGTGCCATTTCGCTTTTGGGAACTTGCTCATAAAGCGTCTCATAAAAAATCCTAAGTGGGTCTCTCTGAATTCCAAAATACAACACAAGAATCACCTAAGAATCCCGAAGCAACAAAAAGGGAGAAAAGAAACTACATTAACAAGAAAGAGAAAGGAGAAAACCGGGACAGTGTACCTCATCGGGAGGGTCTCGCTTCTGACCAGGCAAATCATAAACCTTCTTCTCCTTCTTCTCCTTCTTCTCCCTCTTCTTCGGCTCTGTTGTAGCATCTGGCCCCTTCTTCTCCTTCTTCTTCTGCTCTTGTGTAACCTCTGAACCCTTCGTCTTCTTCTTCTTCTTCTCTTCCTCCTCCTCCTCCATTTTCTTTATTGTCCTCTTCTTCAATTCCTTCATCCCCATCCCATTACACAAAGAAAATCACAAGAACCCAAATACCCGCCTTCATCAGTAAAATTCAGAGTCACCGCAATTAAAAAAAACGAAATTTATAAAAAGATAAATAAAGTGACAGAAACCTTATCGGGCATAGCATTGGAACTCCTTTTAGCATTGGAACCCCGTTCATCCTCACTGTCGTTGTTCTTCTCTTCCTTCTTAACTCTGGGTTCTTGTTTGGGCTTAGCCTTAGTGGGTTTATCAGAATCATTATCGAGCTGCTCTTCTTTCTTCACCTTGGCTTCTCTTGCCGCAGATGTGGAATTCCCATTCGCATTGTTCATAATTTTTGTGGATTTCTTCTTGTGGTTGAGCATTATTGTACCCAAGCTCATCTTATCGTCCTCCTCTTCCTCTTTAACTTCCCTCTGCACCTTCACGGGCTTCGCATCCTCCTCCGAAGGCATGTTTCAGCTTTCCCAGTGTATGAGAAATTGACACCCAAAAACACAAAAGAAAATCGGAGTGAGGGGAGGACGATTTTCGAACTTCGAAAAGGGAAAAGCCCTCCGTTTTCACGGACTGTTCGAGTTTTGAACGTTTCGGGAAACATTTGAAACCCTAGTGCAAAAAGGAAACATCGGACCGGATACGGAAATCCATGAGAGTGGACGTACTCTTCATGATAAAGGCTTGGATGTCTAATGGGCTAAACGAAGCCCAACTCAAGTTAGCCCATACTTAAACCTTGTATATTGTAGGCCTGATCTCTGCCCATCTATTACAAGAAGCAAATGTGGGTAGGCCAATTAATCAAGGTAAAGTACCTGCCTCATTGTATCAGAGTTCGAATCTCATTTTGATACATTAGAAGAATATCGCAACTGCAACGAGAAAAAAAGAATTCTATTATAAGAAGAGAACAATCTGTAGAACACTCAAATAAATAAATATGGGTTGAATAATTATACTATCAGTGGATAAGTTGTGTTAATGACCGTCATTTTTTATGAATTTCCAGTTATTATGTGTACAAGTTAGTATAGTAAGATCTATATATGTATCACTCACAGCAGAAGTAGATATCACCATATCCAAACCTTCCATGATGATGAAGATTTTCAATCAACGAAGAAGGTATATATTCTTTCCTTGTGTATGCGTGCTTTTTCATATACAAAAATAATGATATGAAAAAAGTTTAACATTTGGTATCAATCCAGACTCGGTGGGCAAATGATATGTATCGAAAAAGAATGAAAAGAAAAGGTCGGTTACTCGGTGGGAGATAGAATCTAGAGCCAAGAATTTATGCCAAAGCTAACACAAATCAATCAAATGAAATGAGACCAGACCTTAGACCTACCATATATCCTTAAGAAAAAGTTGAGCTCTATTTCCCATAATACCTGCGTATCGTCTTAGTGTCTCTCCCTCGCCCTCACCAGTCGGTGCCCCTTCTATATATACACACACATATTATTATCAATCACTCGCAGAAGAAAACACAGAGACACAGAGACAAAGAGAAAGACGCAGAAGAAAACACAGAGACACAGAGACAAAGAGAAAGAGATGGGTTGGTTATTTAGTGAAAGAAGGGGAAGGAAGCAAGGGTGGATGGAGGAGAGCCTAGCCTCCCTATCCGCACCTCCTTCGCCTCTGTTGGCACTCGTCGTCATCGTCTTGGTGTTATTATTGTTTTCATCTTACACCAGCTACAGGTCACAGATGGAGAAAACTAAGGTCGGCTTTCATATATTTCTCTTTTTTCTGCCCGTTATGTTGATCTTTTTAGCTAACTGTTTGATCAAGTACGGGAGCTTTCCGGTGCTGAGTCCGAAGACCAAGGAGAGGGTGGTTCATCAACCTGAAGGGTCAGCGTCGCCTTGGGGCGTGGCTATGTTGCTGGTGCTCTTGCTCGTCTTGCTCTGTTATCGGTCTTCTTTTCAATCCATCTGGTGGCCTCTCTGGCGTTCTTATTGACTATCAAACTAGTTTTTCAGTCCTCATAACCAACCATCATCATGTACATGTAACTTAGTCGTGGTGTTATTTTGACTGGAATTTATTTAGGTCGTGATCCTGGTGTGTTACTAGTTAATGACAAACGAATCATATCTTAAAAGAGTTTGTGATATTCCATATTTATCAGCTCTTAATCAAACTAGTTTGTACTATATTTCTATTTTGTTCATGGAAATGAAAATTTATTGGTGCCATGCTAAAGATGGACTCATATTCACACCGATTGATGCTTAAGTTAGAGCCGAGTCGACCATCACGTTTTAGATTCTGGAGTCAATCTATAGAGAGGGCCTTAAATGAGGTTCTATTTCTTTTGATTTAACGGCTAATCAATTTGATTAAACGGTTAAGAGATAGAGCTTCATCTAAGGGCTAATTATTTTGATAGAGAGTAAACGAAACGTAAATGTGTCAAATTTTGTGCACAAGTCATTAAAATCTCTCGATTGGCCATTTTGATTGATGTAAAGGGGCCTTTATAGAATTAGTATAAAACCGAGATAACTAAACTAGCACAATCATTTCATGCAGTCGCTTTGGTGCGGGCAAACCGCTGTCAAGATGTTGGTAGCTCCACTTGCTCAATTGTTTTCTGCTTCTTTCTAGCTAGTTGTTCTTCCTCCTTCATTTGTTGCTCCAAGAAAGGCCTCTTGGCATTTGCAATGATCTCCTTCTTCTTCGTCGTCCTCTTACTCGGCTTATTCCTCCCCTTGGTTTTCTTCTTCAGGACAATGCCCTTGACAGCTTCAACAGCAGCTTCAATCTCAACCTCTTTCTCTTGATTTGTCGGTTTCTCTTTCTTCCTCTGAGGCTTCTTTGTGGGATCCAACATAATTGTCTCCGGTGGCAGCTCATCAAGCAGAGAGTGCACTTCCCTCTCTCTTCTTTGTTTAGATGTTTCAAATGGATTTGCCACCCAGGAATCAAAGTTTGGTTCCCCACAACCAGGAATCAGAATACTGGACCAACCCATGGAGTGCCCTATGCCTAGAACATCTTCATACGGTCGAAACAACAACTTTTCTATTTTGTAACCTTTAACCATTCGATGGTTCATATATGTCTTGTAGTTCTGAGTCCCGTGCAAATCTCTCAGGATTTGTAAAGATGATTCACTGCCCAGACAAGCTAGAAGACCCTTCTGACTGAAATCCAAAGTCTTTGCCTGCCCCGGTAAAGTATGGAGTGCCTCATCCTCAAGTTTCCTCAAGTCCCAAAGCTTAATTTTCTTTTCCAGCTATGGCCACGAGATGGCCATTCGGGTGGAATGCCATTGCCGAGATGGGGCCTCTATGACACAGCCTTCTCAGAAGAGGAGCAGAGCTTGTAGGCTTCCACATGGAAACTGTACCAAGTGAATGACCCAAAGCGACAACCCCATTGTAGGGGTTCACCTGCATCACATCAGCACGGCCTAACCCAGTTTTGTAACTACCTACCATCTCACCCATTGTTACATCCTGATAATGAAGCTGCCCAAAATTGTTTATTGAAGCCAAGAGGAAGTGGTTTTTCAGAAATTGAAGCCTTAAAACTGCACCATGTTCCTATTATATGATAAGAAATGTGTATAACTTCAGTTCCATATTGAAGCATCTCAAGATAACTGACAAATGAAAGAATGCATTATTTAATGCAGTACGCTAACCTTTAAGCAATGAAGTTCAGTGCCATCCCAGTTATAAATATATGGATAACTGCCAGGAATGAGAATGTTAGCCATACCAAATATGATAAAACAGTCCTACAAGGCAATTCAAAGTAGACTAACATCTGGAGGTATCCTCCATGTTTCCAAACAAAATATGTAAAATGGGGAGCCAATCAACATAACATTTCCAACTACTACAAGAAATGCATAATCAACCCTGTAAATGTCAAAATATTTCCAAAACAGAACTTAAGTACTGCATACGCTTTTATACTTTTTCTGGGCTGCAGCAAAGAATGACTCATTGTGTAGGAACACCAGATCACGCACTGTTTCCCTAACCTGAACATCATCAGTTAGCTAATCAGCCCAATGTTCCAGCACATCATTTAGAAAAGAGGAAATTGTACTGATACCACCTAATCTTTTAGGTTTACAACCCAAAATTAACTTTATAGTATTGCTTTCAAATCTCTCTCCCATGAAATTTCTATACAAAGTTTGGCATCTTATAAAGGGCACTGAATTCACGAGTAGTATATTCAAACTTCACATATGAAGACTAGGACGTGTGAATATGGCTGCAAGAAGCACGTCTAAATCAATATAGCCAGAGACGAACAGTTTTGCGTGAAATAAGGTCACAGCATCAGACCAAAACTGTATCACTACTTAGTATCAATTCCGTTGTTTGACTATTTTATTTCACATTCACACTGCACAGCATAACTGAAATTCTTTAATCAGCCTCATATTTTTCATGTCTACAATAGCCATATGGCCCTTGAGTCCGCAGACTGCCATATGGCGACCACTTTATGTGAAATCCAACGTGTTAAGATCAGGGATAAACATTAGAGGCAGGCCAGAAATGAACAATCTAGGCAAAGTTAATCTAGACAATATACTGAATAATTTGAGCTCAAGTGTCAATATCTTCGGGTTTTTACAAACTAAATGCCGCAAGGATTTTGCTTATAAGAAATAGAAATAGCAGTTCAACCCCCAATAAGTCAGTCTTTCCACCAGGTATCAATGGTCTTACTGAAAATCCTGTAATTGGAAAGGAGAATTCCAGTTTTCCTTTTCATTTCACACAAAATTAGTTTTTCTTAGGCCAGCTGAATCAGATTTGCATAAGCGATATGAGAAAGCCACAAATCCAGCTATATAATACATGCAGGCTTTTAAGTACAATAAGGGAAATAGTAGGACGATATCATATTGATTCCTTGAGCTTGAGATATCTACTTCACGAGCAATTGATTCTTGTTTGATCCTCCATGTCTTCTCCATGCCTTCAGCCTCCAAATAACCTCCCTCGATGATAATTTGGATTACAAATGAAAAGAATAAAATTCAGATATATTTTATCACAAGTACTAAAATAACAGGACAATATTTGTGTTAGTGTCAAGCAATGGTAAATCGAACCCCGCTAACTTATGTCTGGGTTGAGTCATGTTATCATGCCACTGCCACCCATTAAACAAAAAATAACCTTCTCAGCCTTAGCAGCAGCTTGGGCGGATTTTCCATATAATTCTTCTCTAATAGCAAGTTGACCCTTCAACTTTTTTATCTTGCAAGCCCTGCAAATATTGGGAAAGCATGATGCAGTGTAAAGTAAACAAGTTCCGTGAAAACTCAAATTCCTGATGTCATACCTCCAAATTAGTTTCGCTTCCTCTAAGAAACTTCTTCACACTCACATCAAGCCCATCAGGCAGGTATCTTCTCCTGAAAATTAAGATATTTACCATTTATTCTGTAATTTTGTAACACAAGGTGACAGACAAGATTAAAGCCCAGATTGCCTAAATGATGAGGCATAATGCAAGTTTTTAACTAGAAAAAAAAAAAGTTACAAAACATATGAGAATTTCACAAATTTCAAAAGTACCGCAGCTAAAAGGCTAAATGTGGCCATACAGCAGGAAAAACAAAGACCGTTGTAGGTAAGAACAAATGGCCTTATCAGGGTTCAGTAAAAGAAGTAGAATAATCAAAACAAAATGCAAAAATATTAACAATATAACATCAAATGACATGAAGACGTGTCTATGAGATGAGATTGAACAGCAAATGACTACAAGCCAATACAACAGAAAGTAATGCGTACCAGTTCGGTTGGAGGTAGAATTCTTGCTTCATCCAGTTTCGTATCCTTCAAATGCAAAATGCCCAGAAACTTGATGAGCAATGGAGCCCAACTAAAATATCTATATTCTTGGGCACTGATATAATAAACAAGCCAACCAAATGCATAGTTCTACTTAATTTTAATCAGTGAACTGAGTTCGAGATAATCAAGCTTTGCAACTTTTTAGAGCACCAAAAGAATAGAAAACACGACACACATACAAAAACACAGAATGCGCTTGCAAAACGACACACATACCCAAAAAGGCAAAAACAAAAGAAAATATAAAAGTGAGTAATATATATTATCGAAATACCTCTATAGCTATAATTTAGTTGGTATCGTTGTTAGTCGGAGAAAGAGAGCCTTTTGATGCGTCTGGGTAGATAATCACGGTGTTTTTAGTACTCCGTGATTAAAATAAAATTATTTAAAGGAAATTATTCTTTCTTTTTTGCCGACAAGGCAAATTTATTCTTCAAAATGACTTTTTAAAGGCTCTAAATGATTTTTTTTTCATCTAATAATCTCTTTTTTATTGAAAGATATGCTGCTGAGTTTACATTTCATGAGCTGTAGATAGTTGTTTTTTTTATCTAAAACTATAGATAGTTGTTGAACCAAAAAAAAAAGAAGAAACAATTAAATATCCGAAACGCAACTGTGGTGACTCGCTTTGCTGAGTTGGGCATGAAAATAGATAGATTTACAATAAAAGTCAAACACTGTCGTTTAGATTTACAGAAAAAATGTGCGAGATAACACAAATGCACCTACAATCATGTTACAGGCCAAAGCTATAACTGTCCAGAGATGACAGATCCAAAACCTACTTGCTAGAATGATAGCACTAAAAGACTTGTCTGCCCTAGGCTAAAATAGGCACATAATTTACATAAAACCGAAGAAACCTAGGAGACTACACACACAAGCCTAAAACTCAACTCTCCACACGAAACTACCAGTGGGACGGACAATAATCTACCCTCTGGAAAATGGTGTGGGAAGGTTATCTTATGCCCGGTGATGCATTCTTCAATTTCGGTACTTTAAATCTGGATGAGAACAACTTCGGAGTCTCCGAAATCGTTATAACGTTGTCTATTTTTCTCTTCGAGATGCTGCTCCCCTGCTCAACCAGAAACAAAAATATGATCCAATCAGCTTATAGACTCACAAGCACACAAAGATAAACAAGTATCATTTTGATTTTCTAATTATCCTGTGTGTGCATCTTAGCAAAATCAGAGCATGAACATGTCAGCAAATCCATCCGGTTAAAATTAAAAGTACCTTTCTGGTGTCCTTTATGGGATCAGGAAGTTGTGCAGCAGATGAATCTTTCTTCACAGTTACATTGGTTCTATCCTTAGCACTATTGTTGCCTCTCAAGCTATAAGTTCTAGTTCCTGCCGTACAATGGTTCAAGAGAGGAGTAGAGGAAGCACTTGTGGATTTCCTTAACAAATCCAACTCCGTTGAAAGTTTGGAAACTTCTTCCTTCAACTTATTTGAATCAGACTCCATCTTAGAAACTTTACTTATTAATATTGCAATCTTGCCATCCTTTTCCTTATTTGAGGATTGTAAGTGCTCCATATGAGCAAGAAAATTTTGTATCTTTGCCTCTGCCTGCTCAACTTCAGAATGCTTGCTCCTTAGTTTAGTGGTGTAATTTTCTTCCATAATCTTATACTGATTCCACACAAACTTCTTCTCTGCCAATAGTGCGGATACCTCTGAGCTCTTTTCTGAAGCAAGCTTATCATACTGCTGCTTTAACCTCCTGAGGTCATCTTCCAATTGTTTAGAACGCTGTTTCTCTTGCTTGCTTTTTTTGGGAGACTTTGTATTGCTAATTCTTTTATCCCCATCTTCGCCTCCTCCCTATAAACAATTGGAGCTTAGAACAACATCCAAACAGAAAATCACACAAAAGTACAACAGGAAGCTGTGTATATATTACCTTTAAATCAGAGAATTTATTGTATAAGTCAAACCATCCTTTGAAACCTTCTAACTCACTGTCCGTGTATTCTGTAGATTAATAAAAGGTTAATAATAAGATTTACATAAAAAGGAGGAATTCATATCCACATACACCTGACCTGGTTAAAATCTACCACCTATGGCTCAAAATATAGGACAGCATTGCTAATTTATTAGAATGTGTTATTTCCACGCAAATACCACCGAAACCCAACATATCTGGGGTACTTTAACAGGCATTGAAACCGAAAAGATTCATAGGGTGAAGGAAGATTAACTGAAATTATTAGGAAATCATACAAAATGGAATTCTTGTTCTTTCAAAACGGAATTGTAAGGAAATCATACAAAATCACAACAACAACAACAAAATGCTGATAAAGTGAGACCCTTTTTAGATATAAACAAATAAAATACTCACCCAATTTGAGTTTGGTAAGATAACCCTCTCGTTGCTTCAATCCCAGGACCAACTCAAACTTGGCAGCCTGAAGGGAGCCCGCCAACTCTTCAAATTCCAAATCCCCCTTCATCTACACCAAAAATTACAAGAAAATGACAACAAATTGGAGCAAAACTCAAAACAACTTTTTCCAAAACCCTAATTTGAATTCATGGATAATTTGAAAAAAACAAATTGGGGAAGTTACCTGGGAAATTTGATCTTCCAAGAGACGAATATCATAGGTCCATCGCTCGTTTTGCGTTCGGACGCGATCTTCAAGGAGTTGTCGGTCTTTGGCCAGTGTTTCGAGCTGTGATTGTTGATCCCGTATCATCTGCACCAAACCGTTGAATGTGTTCTGCCAGTTTTGACGTTGAGAGGAGGCTCTCGAGCCCTCCTTAACAGCCATTTGTGAAAAAGAAATCACAGAAGAAGAAGAACAAGATTGAATCTTTCTTTCGGAGCAAAGTTTTAGAGAAGAAGACCGTTGAGGAGAGTAGTAGACTAGTAGAGTTACAAAGAGGGCTTTCAAGTATCAACGGTCGAATATCACTTCCCGCACCGTCTTTTGAAAGCGAAGCGGTATATGACTTGGAAATGTAAATGGGTTAGCCTAGACTGGGTTGGGTTCCTTTAAAAAGACCTGGGCCTTTAACGGTCAGATCATAATGGGCCTACCGTGGGCCTTAAATCCTCACAGTCAATAGGATTCTCTCTTTGAGCATTTCCACCTATTTACCATAACAAAGATAAGGAGAAGCCAAGGGCTGTTACTATTTACATGAATAGTATCAGCATTGCAATGTGTGTTTCCATCCTTTACCATGACAGAGGGTAATTACTATTTACTTTAAATTATTTTTATTTTTTATAAATAAACGATTAATTTTGATAAGGTTTAGGGTTTTTGTGTGGAGAGTAAAAAATATGACTAGTTATTTATATATATATATATAAATTCTGAATTATTTGGGTTTTTTTTCTTTTTAAAAAAAAATTATTTTAATTGGCTGCTGACGTCATCATGATGTTAGCATTACATTGCCCGGATAGCAGGGCTAGATTTGCCTATGTGCTTACCCGGGTTAGTGGGCCCTACACCTTGCCTAGGCTTGCCCTTGTGCGCTGGAGCCGTCACGCGGGCCCAGGCCCTCTCCTGCCTAGGCTTCCCCTTGGCGCTGGAAGTACTGTTATACGCACGTGCCCACCTCTTTCTTGCCTTCTGTTTTTTTGGTTAATTCGTTTATTATTTTGTTTGTGTATAATTTGTTTTTTTTATTTCCAGGATGAATCACTTTGACATGTTCTCAAACTTGTTCAACCCTCCGGTTGTTGCAATTATTATATAATATAAAACGGCTTGCTTTTGATTATTCTTACAATATAGTCCTTATCTCACACAGCACAGCAAAGCAAGTTGCTAAATATTTGAATTAGAAAAGAATGTCCATATAATTATTTATTTCCAGGCAACCATGCCATTTTCTCGTTGAAAATTGATGAGGTTCCATTAGTTCATATTATAAAAGGTGTTGCGTGCGGGCCAAGCCGAGACGACCAATACGTTAAAATTGTGACCATCTTAACATATTTTTGGCAATTATCCCATCTATATCTATTGTTATTGAAAGAATAGTTGATTCTTATCCGTAGCGACATCAGAAATCATAATTTCTAATCATACATAAACAAGATGAGGTTTTATAATGTTTATTCAAGATGCTTCCATTTCCAATTAATTATGGAATAGAACCATTTACTTACAAACAGGAATTCATAATATCGTAAAGGTTGTTTAAGATTTATGATCTCTGAAAATGATTTTAAATTATCCCAAGAAGTAGATAAGCCAACTATGCCAATTTAGGCAATTTTTCGTCGACAACTATGCATATCAATGATAAGCAAATGTTCTTTTTTCTTTGGCTACATTGATAAGCAAGGTTAACTCTCTTCAAAATTAACAAGATATCATGATTTGTTTTAATTTAAAGCAAAATAACACACTCATGACAGATATCTTCAATTTTGTAATGTGTTCCTGGAAAATGTTTGCTTAAGCTTTAACCTTCCTTTTGGTATTATTACGTACGTCAATCAAAAGAGCCCCATCAAAAAATAAAAATATTTAAATAAAAATAAAAATAAAAACCTTTTGGAGTTGAGAAAAAGTAAAAACAATGAGATCAAACTCTATATAAACGTTGATTTTGGTTGGAATAGATGTGACATGCATAAAACCGATTGGGAGTACATAAAAACAAAAGACAGAAAACGAGGGGAACATCCCAAGCCGCCGACGGATTTCCCGAGATCAACTTCCGTCCATATTTACTTCGCTGCTGCCAACTTATTATTCTTCCCCCAATTCCAATTCACACCACCGTATAAAATGCCATATTGCACGCAGCAGGAGCACCCCATCTTCTTCCCACTGCCTGTTTCTTATCTTTCATGTCACCTCCTCCATATCTTTGCTAAGCTTTGAGGTCTCTGCAAGCCGCTTTCGGCTACGTTCTTTTGGTAAGCATACGTTATACTCAACGACTTTAAGAAAGGAAAAAAAAAAAACACATATGAGTTATATTTTCCCTAACTTTATGCTATAACTATACTTTTTCTGTATTGCAAGCAAATGGTCTGCGATGTATAATTTAAATTTGTTGTCAACTTGACCCTTTTTTAAAAACATTTATGGACGTCATATGTGATAAACTTACTGCTTAGTTTGATGGTTGATGAAAGTTTATTATAACTTTCTGTTGATCAATTTATGCAGAAGCTTGAACCTATATAACTTGTAACTCAAATTGGTGTGTCAGGATTGAGAATCTGTAGAGATGTCTCCGGTTCATGGGGATCATACTGGTCAAAATGGGAATGTAAGAAGTCTTGAGACGACGGTCGGCACCCTATTTGAAATCGGCGAAGACTCTGATGTGATGAGGTCACTTGACAGACCAAGGGCAGTAAACGTGGAAAGGAAGAGATCCTTTGATGAAAGGTCAATCAGCGAATTGTCCAACATAGGGTCTCCTTGTAGAAGGTCCAGTTTTCTGGGGAGCCCTAGACTAAGCAGCTACTATGAATCGCATCCCATGGTTGCCAATGCATGGGAAACCATGAGGCGGTCTGTCGTTCACTTCCGTGGCCAGCCTGTTGGAACACTTGCTGCTGTCGATCATTCTGTTGAAGAACTTAACTATGATCAGGTAATTAATTAAATCCCACATATCTCTTTCTTTCAACATAGAGATTTAAATTGACTAGTTAGTCTAAGTGGCATGACAGGTATTTGTTAGGGATTTTGTGCCAAGTGCATTGGCCTTTTTGATGAATGGGGAGGATGAAATAGTGAAAAACTTTCTGTTGAAAACACTTCGCCTCCAATCGTGGGAGAAAATAGTGGATCAGTTCAAGCTTGGAGAAGGGGTGATGCCAGCAAGTTTCAAAGTGCTCCATGACCCTGTAAGAAATTTCGAAACCATAACTGCGGATTTTGGTGAGACTGCAATAGGAAGAGTAGCTCCAGTTGATTCTGGGTTTTGGTGGATCATCTTGCTTCGTGCTTACACGAAGTCTACAGGGGACACTTCACTCTCTGAAATGCCCGAATGCCAAAATGGCATTCGCCTTATCCTCAGCCTCTGTCTCTCAGAGGGCTTTGATACTTTCCCAACTCTGCTCTGTGCTGATGGATGCTGCATGATTGACCGGAGAATGGTTGGTTCACTTGCGCATTTTTTCAAACACCTTTCGTACATTAATTACTCATCTCATCCTTCAACTAATTACCACACACCTACAATTTACAGGGTGTATATGGGTACCCAATTGAAATACAAGCACTGTTCTTCATGGCTTTAAGATGTGCTCTGCGTCTGCTTAAGCAAGACAACGTTGGGAAGGAGTTCGTGGAGCGCATAACTGATCGCCTCCACGCTCTAAGTTATCACATGCGGAGCTATTTTTGGCTGGACCTGAAGCAGCTCAACGATATCTACCGCTACAAAACAGAGGAGTATTCTCACACTGCAGTGAACAAGTTCAACGTGATGCCCGATTCGCTTCCAGATTGGGTTTTCGATTTCATGCCGAGCCGCGGTGGCTACTTTATTGGGAACGTGAGCCCAGCAAGAATGGACTTTCGCTGGTTCTGCTTGGGCAACTGTGTGGCAATTTTATCGTCTTTGGCGACCCCAGAGCAAGCTTCAGCGATCATGGATCTTATCGAGTCACGCTGGGAAGAGTTGGTTGGAGAAATGCCATTGAAAATTTGCTACCCAGCCATAGAAAGTCACGAATGGAGAATCGTCACTGGGTGCGACCCAAAGAATACCAGGTGGAGCTACCACAACGGGGGCTCTTGGCCAGGTGACCTCACTGCATAAATAAAAAAAACATCTTGTTTAATTACTAATTAATTAGTTAATATGAATGATAAAATGAATTGGTTTTTGTGATGGGCGGGGAGCGCAGTGCTTCTGTGGCTGTTGACGGCGGCGTGCATAAAGACGGGGCGCCCCCAAATTGCTCGACGTGCGATTGAGCTTGCGGAAAGTCGGTTGTCGAAAGATAGCTGGCCGGAGTATTATGACGGGAAGCTGGGAAGGTACATGGGAAAGCAGGCACGTAAGTTTCAGACATGGTCCATTGCTGGGTACTTGGTGGCTAAGATGATGCTGGAAGACCCGTCTCATTTGGGCATGATTTCTCTGAAGGAAGACAAGCAAATGAAACCCCTTGTTAAAAGATCTGCTTCATGGTCCTCTTAATTCAATAATTAAGCATACTTTTGATCATTTTCTTGCTATGCATAATGCATCTATTGTTTGTTACAATATTTTAAGCAAAAACTTCGGTATACTATTTTTTGGAGAGACAGTGGAACTTTAATTAAGCAAGTACAGAGCTCATATTCTCCTCTAAATTTAAGCAATTAAACTTTTCGGAAAAGCAATATCTCTTTGGCGTGTCATTCAGTTTATCGTTTGAATTTGTAAGAAACCTGTCTGCATATGGAATATCATAAACATAATCCTCCAATTAACTTGTTTGACAAAGTGCCAGTAAAACATAAAAGTTTTATTCGATAATATTAATGTTGCCTAAGCAATAACCTATGAAAAATGTCTTATATATTTTCAAATTTTAGAAAATAAAGGAAAAAAAAGAAACTATTTTGTCGAGTAATGGCCCATATTTATTTTGTTGTACAATCACATTGGGCTAGGCTTTGAGACCAATGGTAATCAGACAAGAAAAATGAAAGGAAAAAAAAAGGACAGATAGACGAGTCATTCTAGAGTGAGAGCTAGACTTGTCATTTGTGTCGTGTTCGTATCAACCTGCCTTTTTTAACCGGGTTGACACAACACGACATGATAAGAAAATGGGTGGAAAATGTCAAACATGAACATGATATATTACAATTCACGAATCACACAACACGATCAGTTTCACCAGTTAAGAACTAAAAAAATATTTTATAAAATTAAAACTGAAAAAAAAAAAAAAAAAAACCACCTGCAGAACTACTGTGCAACCCTAAACCCCCATTAATAACACAACCAGAGAGAGAGAGAGAGAGAGAGAGCTATGTTCGGTTTCTAAGAAAAATAATGAGAAGAAAAGAAACTTACAAAGAGAAAGACGGTGGGAGAGTCAAGTGAATTGGGGAGTGGGAAGAAGAAGAAAGAAAAGGAGAAAAAAGAAAAAGAAAAAGAAAAAAAAATATATAAATTTATAAAAATACCCGTGAACTTAATAGGTTAATGGATATTTGTGAATTTACACGACATGACCCGTTAACTTAATGAGTCAACATGATAACGACACGACATGATAACTCGGACTCGAAAACTAAAATTTTCGTATGAATTCGTGTCATATTAACAAATCATAGGATCTTGTATATAGCTTTTGGGTGATTTCGTATCTCTTAATCCTCAGATAAAACTAATTAATTTACTTCAACAATTAACCAATTTGATCCAACCTTGAGATATGGCCGTAAGGCCCTCATAGAATTCTTGCTGATAGACTGAATAAATTGCATCGCTGCTAGCCCACCATAACATAACATGAGCTAGGATGAGATAAAATGAGGTCTCTCTCACTCCCGCTCTCAGTTCCGGATGATGTTGCCCTCAAAATTGCTTCATTACTGCAGGTGAGGTGAAGGTCCTCGATGATTTCATTTTACTTCCGATCATTGCTTCTTGAACATCAACATGTAGGATATTTATTTATTCATTTTATTTATGTGGGTCGGCCAGTTGTTCTCGGTTTTGGAGGGAGATATGTGGGTCGGATTGCATATGGGAGCCTCTGGTACGAGACAGATGGCCTCCTCTGGAATTTTCCGATGGGCCTTCTTCTTCCAGTGCGATAAAAAAAACCATATCCTTGGTACTTCCCCACCCCCCCTTTTGTTAAGTGTTCACTTTCCTATTTCTAATTATACCAGATTTTTGTATGAGTTTCAACATCCTTTTTTGGTGAGGACCAACACCCAATACTTCATATGTTAATTTACCAACCAATTAATCAAGTGATTTGAATTTTAATTACTTGAAAGGAAAACGATAGATTTCTTTTATCCCTCTATGTTTGTAGGTTTATATTTTTGCTAACTTGTTTTATTACATGGATGGAGGTCAAGTATGTTGTTATATTCTCATCTAGAAATTCATCATGGTGCAGGGGTGGCGGCCCTTTTATATCGACGTGCACCATAAGATGGCGGCTGAAGCTACGTCAGTGGTTCAGTTTGTGAAACAATGCCGGTCATCTGAATCCCTTGAGGTTGATGAGTATCTGGGAGCAATTGAATTATTGCATGCCATGCGTTTTGGACTTGAGGATGTAGAAATGTTTCTTTTCGAACCTGAGCATACTGTGCTGCTTAACATGATTGGTTTGCACTACTGCATAGATTGTCTTAGAGTGCCGGTATATACTCTTCTTACCACTCTCTCTACTGATTACTTGGTTTGCGAATCTATGTTTCAAATTGCTTATTTTTCTCCGAATGGTATGAATGCTTTGTCATAGCTTTATAGGAACTTCAATGTGCTTTATTTCTCGAATTTATATGAATGCTTTTGTCTCACTTTGTTTGTTCAAACTTGATTTAACTTGTGAAATGTGCTTCATTTCTCGAATTTATGAAAATGGAAAATCGGTCAATCGATTCTGAAGATATCATCTACCATAGAAAATACCAGTGTATATGTTATTATGTTAGAATTCTGTTAAGGTTGTTAGCAAATGGATACAATAGTTAGCAGTCTCATTTAGATTGGCTTATCTGGCTGTGTATATAGGAAACGTCTCGAGTTCAGAAACAAAAATGCACTTTGGATGATACAATGTGCTCTCCTCTGTTCCTTACATCGTGTTTTCTGCTTCTTCTTTTTCTGTGTTTGGAAGAACTGCAAATGTTTGGAGTTCTTGATTTCCCTTACCCTTGCACATTCTGCAAACCTGCACGTATACAATTTTTAGTTTCTCATTCGGAATTTAAACTTCAACCTTCCTCTGGAAGCCAGAGTGCAGAAACCACCCGGTAACATGTTTGTCCAAAGATTTGAAAGCTAAGAGTTCTATGTTTGTTTCATTTCATGTATAACCTTGTGCCCCTATCCCTGAGAAGGCATACTGTTTGTATTGTGCGGCTGGTTCAACCTTTAGATCTGCATTTGGGAAATTTTAAAAAATCAGAAATGTCAAATTATAACATTGTGGACTTAGATACCTTTAAGTACATAATTGGCAGGCCAAATGTGTCCTGGAAGCACTTTACAGGAGCAAGATATCAGAGCGTCGAGTTTGTGTTGAATGGTTTGAGCTCGGCCATAGCAGTCCATACCCATATCAAAACTTCTACATACCGGATGAGTCACATTTTCGTTACCTGTCTTTGGAAGACCTTGCAATGTACAAAGGAGAGGAGGTTCTGGGGTTGATTCATGAAGGCGCCAGTGATTGGCGCATAGCATGTGTCAAGATCACTATAGCAGATCCAT
>CM031917.1:48205470-48402608 GCA_018703695.1 Prunus fruticosa
AAGATCACCATAGCAAATCCATGAAGTTTTCTAGAAAATGTTCGTTAATATAAACTTGTGAATGATATTGATATATTATGATGTACATGATGTATGTGTAGACATGATATTTCATGCGGCGAATCTGTACATGAACCATGCATGCTCTCGACCTCACTGTTGCCATCTTGTTGTGATTGTAGGCCTCCTGAAATGAACTATATAATGTTAGCCGTAAAGTAGAAAAGGACTGGTTTATCACATTGGTTTTGTGAGAATTACGGCCGGACCAAAGGTTCAGAACATAACATTAATCTTTAACGTCTATGAAGAACGTTCTCGGCCTCCGGTTCAAGGCCTTGTTGCCTTGTTGCCGGCATCCTCATCTGGGGGTTTTCAATTTTGTAAAGCAAATTTAGAAGTTGAGTAAAACTCATTGTTTTCAGGCAAGAAAAAGGTAAAACCATTATTTTCTACTTTTTAAAAAAAATGGAGAACTTAGTAACTTTTGAGCCCAATAGGTATTCCCTGAATGAGCTGGAGAACGAAAAATGACAGATAATCTTGTAAATAAGATATTGATATGTTTGATGTAGGGGATTGGCAATTGCGATTGTAGGCCTCCTTTGTTTTGTTGATGTCGAGCGTTAGAGAAAGTACCTTTTAAAACCATCTTTTGAACTCATTTATTTATCTCTATTCTTCATCTTTCAATTTTTGTAAGAAAAAATTTAGAAGCTCAAATAAAAGTTACAATTATTTTTAGGCAAGGAAAAGGTAAACCCACAATCCCTGTTTTCGTTTTACCTTTTATATATTCTTCATCTTCTTTCATTTCTCTCATTTCTTTATCTGCATCCTTCTTCTGATTTACAGTGAATCGAAAATAAATGAACTTTTTTCCTTCATTTATCTTCAGTCTACACACCATAGGTTCTTTGCATGTCGTTTCGTGCCCGAGAGGGTCAGAACGTCGTCTTACTGCTGGGGCACAAATCCACTTGTCGAGTAGAATCCGGTATGCCTAAATCGTGTCGTTTTGGTTTCCGAAAACGCGAGTTTACGCGTCGTTTCTTGAAGGATACTCCAATGACAACTGAGGGTGGAAAGAGGAAAAGGCTGAAAGTCCCCGGAACTCTGAAGTCAAATGCATTCTCATTTCAAAGTCGCAAGCAAAGCAAAATGAGCCTCTCCAGTTCCGGAGGATATTGCCCTCCAAATTGCTTCGTTCCTGCAGGTGAGCTGAAGGTGCTCGATCATTTCATATTATTTACCGATCATTATTTCTTCAACCTACAAATATTGATATTATGTATTTATTCAATTTTAATTTTGGAAACGAAGGTGCCGGACCTTTGTTCGTTGGCCAGTTGTTCCCGGTTATGGAGGGAGCTGTGTGGGTTGGATTGCATATGGGAGTCTCTGGTTCGAGACAGATGGCCTTCTCTCAATTGTCCGATGGGCCTTCTTTCTTCCTCTGCAATCAAAAAACCCATGTCCAGGGTACTCTCCCTCTGTTTACACATTTTTTTCCCCTTTAGCTTTTGATAACTCAGTTCTCGTTCACCGTTTAGTTTCCTATTTCTAATATGGTCAATTGTTATACTAGAATTTTGTTTAATTTCTCAATTAATCAAAGAGATTATTTAATTACTTAAAATTTTGATCTTGTGGTGCCATCCCTAATGATATATCCAATGATTTCATAGAAAGGAAGACGATAGCTTTTATTTTTCCATCATGTTTGTTTGTAGTTTTATGAGTATCAACTAACAACATGTTTGCTTAGTTATTGGTTAGTCAATTTATGTTGTTAGATTCTTAAGTTGGAAATTAATAATGGTATAGGGATGGAGGTGCTTTTACATGGAGTTGCACAATGAGAAGGCTGCTTGTGCTACCTCGGTGGTTCAGTTTGTGGAAACATGCTCATCATCTGTATCCCTTGAGGTTGGGGAGTATCAGAAGGCAATGCAAGATTTGCACGCATGCAATTTGGATATCAGGATGAACAAATGTTTCTTTTCAAACCAGAGCTTACTGTGCTAGTTAACCTACTTGGTTTGGACTACTGCATGAATTGGCTTGGAGTGCCGGTATATACTTTTATCACTCTGTCTACTGATCAACTTTCTGTAGGAATCTATGCTTCAAAGTTGTTTATTTTTCTGCGAATTGCATCAATACTCTGTTGTAGGCCATATATTGAGTACTCTGTTATAGCCTTAGAGGAACTGCACTGTCTTCTCTCACTCTGTTAGCCAACAATTTAGACCATCTGTTTGTTCAAACAAGGCTAAACTTACAAAATGTGCTACATTTGAAAAGGGTTATATTGTTGTAATCTGAAGAACAAAGGCTAGTATAATGAAATACCAGTCTGAATGTCATTGAGACTGTTAAGGTGGTTACGGAAAAAGAAAAGTGACAGTTAGCGGTTACAAACACAGCTATCTTAGCTTGCGTAGCTGTGTATAAACTATAGGAATCTTTTGAGGTTAGTTCAAAATTACTTCAAATGATACAATTCATTCTGTAATTCTCTCTCTCTTTCATTTCAACGAGTTTTTTTTGTGTATTTCCATGTTTGACTGAATTGCAGTTGCATTGAGTTATTGATTTCCCTTAGCCTTATTATACAATCCCATACCCTGAACGTATTGAGATATTTATGGTTCTTAGTTTCTGTCAAAGAAAACACAGAGAATTTAATCTTTAAACCTTCCGTTGAAAGCCATAGTACAGAGGACATTTGGAAGCTAGAAATTCTGTGTTTGTTTTGTTTTTCATGTATAATAGTGCGGCTATGTTACTGGTCGGGGATCATATATATGCATTCCATTGCTGGCATGACGTTTAGGTAGCCGTATGGCAAATAGAACAGTCCCATATCTGCTACTAATTTGGTTTTAGATACTTATAGTGGTTAAAATACAAAATTGGCAGGCCAACTGTGTCCTGAAGCACTCGAGAGTAGGAAGATATCAGAGCGGCAAGTTTTGTGTTAAATGGTGGAAGCTTGGGAGATGGTCTCACGGCTTCCGAATGCGGAATGAATTACTTTCTCGTCGGTTCACTCTGATAGATGCTGGTTTGGCCAAACAAGAGGAGGTTCTCGCGGTGCTTCATCGAGGTGCTATTCATGAGGTCTTACGAGTTCAGATCTGTGTTGCAGATCCCTCAAGCCCATCTTGGTCGTGCCAAAGCGCAGACAGAAGGGTTTAGTGGATCGGGCAGGGAACTTGTACGTTTATATATTTACTTGTACATGTTGTGTGTATACGTTAACTTTCTTCTGGTAATCTGTGTGTATAATATATTGTAACTTTGACATAGGCAAATCTGTATATTATTCGATGTATATGCTGTGAATCTGCAATTGTAGAGTGAGCTCTCTAAATTAAGCTGTGGATGCTTGATGTATATAAAAGTCTCTTCTTAGCTTGGCTTGCCAAATGCTATCTTCATTATTTTGTTTCTGCCTTCAGAATTTTTAATACAATCGATTTACTAAGGAGTTACGGGGCATTGGCACTTTCATAATCAAATGACATAACCCATGTTTGCAAGTGGTTTTAGTAAGTCATCAGTCGGATTCTAGTTTTTATATTTATCTTTCCTTTGGGGCAACCCAGCAGGCAGGCAGCAGAAAGCCCTACAGTGAGCTGTCGGTTGCCGAGGGCACTCCGTGTTGTTTGGGGACTCGTGAGATGCTGCTTTTGCTCTCAACTTTCTGTCCCATGAAATATCACAAACCACAGGCTGCTCATGAAATTGAAAACTACAGGTGCAGACAGCTACAGCATACAGTAGGAGGAGCAGGAGGAAGAGGACAATCACAGAATGACGTGGCATGTCTCTGTGTTTCTTAACTCTTGGGCGTCTACTGTGTACAGCTGCACCGCACTTTACATGGACTACATCTCACTACTCGTTCTCCTTCTTCTGATTCATACCAAAACCAAACCAATCTCCCAACCCAACCATATATATCCTCACTATTTATTGCTTGGTTTTTTCCTTTTGGCTTTTTGTTCAAAACCAATACTAAAAGAGAGTGAGGATATTTTGTCGACGAAATAATATCTTCACTCTCTTTTAGCATTGGTTTTAACAAAAAGCCACAAAGGAGAAAACCAAACAAGAAAATATCTTCTCTCCTCGCTCTCCTCTCATGGTCCTTCATAGTCCTAGTCCTTCTGGATGCGGGCAGAGAGGGACACGACTACTCAGTCAGCACTTCAAAAGTTGCCTGCCTTACTTATTGCGCTGGAACCAAGTCTAAAAGCCCCCTTGCAATTATTTAAACCAGTAAATGAAAAGAAAGAAGGATTAGAGTCGCTTGCGAAATGATTGGATGACACTATAGACGTCAAAAACCAAATCAACTGCTCCATTATTTGCTTTCTTAGTTAAAGGCTGTCATAAGTTTACTGATCAAAACCCCAAAAACGAGGGCTTGTCAAATTATCCAAAACTCATCAATCAAATCATTATATTTGGCGCGTCTTCTTCCCAATTGGTTCTAATCTAAGCCAACGTCGACCAAAATTAGGTGAGCTAGTCGTACATAGGCTCCTAGTGCCAAATTGCCAAATCCCAATCCAATCAAATTGTCATTCATTTTGGCGTTTGTAAGTATGAGCAGACTACAGCTGTAGCCTATCGTTGTTGAAAAGTACCCCACTCTTACTTACCCTTATTATTAGTTGGTTCTCCTTCTCCCGTTTCCCTCTGGTGTGTCTCATCTCTTTCATTTCATACATAGATAAGCTTCTACCGCCCACCCTCTTTTCTTTTCTTTTTCTTTTTCTTCAAGTGCACGTGTAGGCAGTAGGGTAAGCTATGCACGTGCGGTTCGTTTGCTGCTAAGCAAATACAATGCAATCACACAGTCCTCCTCTCCTAATTAACAAGTTAAGCTACCTGCAAGGGATTTGTAGTGCAAGTTAATAACCATACACTCAGAGATTATGCGTTCGAATTTGTAGTGCAAGTTAATAATCATACACTCAGAGAGATTATGTGTTCGAATTCTCCTTTCTCGCTATTGTTAATAAAAAAGAAGGATGAAATAATTAATTAAGAAGCTAGCTAGGGTTCCTTGGAGAATCAAACCCTACTTACAGCATATATATATATACGATGAGGAATGATTGGGTCCAAAGCCACAGGCCGATAATCCACTACTAATTATAACCACTTGTTTAAAGTAGGCACTCCTTCCCCTAGTTTGGTAGTCCCACAGAGTTGGGTAGCATGGGGAAATCCATCCAGGATCCAGCCATATAATTGTTATAAAAAATATATGCAAAATATAATTTTTCTTTTCCGTAAAGCCAAACATAAAACATTATATTATAAATAATATTATAATAAAATAAATAAGAAAGCTTTTAAGGTATAATGAAATTGAAGAAAACAAAATAATAGGTAAATAAAGGGAAATAAATAATAAGTACGAATGTGCATTTGGTACGGTGAAGCACGTCAAAGATGCCGTCCTAAAGCCTTTGTAGCCTCCCTACGTGCAGGTACTGACCGTCTACAAGACTCCAAAGATAGACCCTCTGGACACAAACTCAAGATCCGCTATGAGCACGTTCATAGACGGATATGGGTATCAAAGTCAGAGAACCATTGTCAAAATAATAATATAAAGTAGAGAATATATATAAAAGTAGAAAATGAGAGAATTAGTTTGTGGTGGTGATTGTGGTATGTGATATTCTGATGGTGTATTGTGGTTCTATCAAATGTGAAGGAGGAGTGGCCTTTTAGAGGCATCCAAAAATATGTAACCTTCACGAACCACAAAAGTTCACCAACCAAAAAATAATGGCATTCACCAACCGAGGAAATAAAACATGAATATTAAATATTTATAACCCCCACAATAAATAAAATAAAACAGAAAAATAATTAAATAAATAAAACGGTTAAATTTTAAAATCTTTTAAAATTCCAACAATCCCCCACAAGATTTTCAAAATTTTACCGTGACAAAAACCAGTGAAAAATATATAATATATATGGCAATATAATACTATGTAATAGGTGTAGGTGCCTTCCGGGCTTGAACCTTCACTTAGTGATGATCGTCTCCATTTGAGGAACCTGAGTGTACACAGTATTGAACTCGGCACCTTTGACCAAACTTCAACATATCCCACACATAATATTAGTTGAGACTTGGATGCGGGGTAGCGCTATTTGTGGCCATGCGCTAATCTTGATTCTCATGAGAGTTACTAGAGAATAGCCCAATTCTCATAGTCGCGGCCTCACGACGTCTCTCACTTAGGTGAGTTCTCCAAGAGTACATGTGACATGCACCCTGCGGGAGTTTGCCCGCCTGGAAACTCATTCAGGGATAAATCCCTTCCTAACGTCACATAAAATAGCACTTTTGCCTTAGGGATGAGCAGAAGAATATCTCAAGGATATCTCCATAGTTTTATGAGTGCTATATGAGTCACGCAATATGGATTGTTTCTACCACATTGAACTTCCTTCATGGGATCTCCAATCACAGAAGTTGGGTTACCTCCCTAGGTGACTCCCTTATGGGCTTAAGCACATCCCCCTCGACATTTTGCATTAATAGCCTCCTCCCACGAGGCATGCATATCAAGACTAGCCTTCACAAGGCATATATAGTGTAGGTCAATCTTTGTTCTCTATTAATTTTAGCGCGCTTTAAACCTCCATGTTATTAGAATATTTCCTACACAATCTCGCACACAAATAATTAGTGGATTTCACCTCAGTATAATTGGAAATTAAATATGGACTGGTATACATTTAAGTATAACAGAAAACATCATACATTAAATCTTATGATCAAGAGTACCTCTCAAGTCCATGAAACTTTGAGTACACCTCTACCACTTATGAACAACAATATAACAATTAATTCTTTAAATAAATTTAATTATAAACATTGAGTATTTCAGGATACTCTTACTCCCTTTTGTGCACTCAAAGTGGCTGAAATCATGATCGCATCTCCAGGTTGAAATTGTATCTTCTTGATTCTCAATAGGAACCTATAAGACAATAAGAAGTCTCTACCAAAATTTTATACCACAATCATCATTAGTTGCACACATTTTCATATCAAAATTTAAGACAAATTAGTCTCATATTAAAATTTCAAAGTATAAGAAAACTTCACCTACACCAAGTTTCTCCAAAAATGCTCATTTTATAATTACTTAAAGATAATATCAAGGTTATGAAATTAAGGCAACCCTCACATTTTAAAATATGTTAACGTAGAAGCCATCCCTTCAATGTTTCCAACTTTGGCCACAAAATAAAAATAAAATTAATAAATTACAAAGCAAATTGATTGCAAGACAACAACCCCCACAAGTTAAGGAAAATTTCAACATATGTGAACATTGTACCAAAAGTTTATTAATTTTAAAATTCATAAGATATGCCAATAATATTTTAAATGAGTTATGGGTTGAAAACCCTACATCAAAATTCAAAATTAAATGACACTTACAGTGATATAATTTATTATTTCATTTCAGTTTTCTCAAGAAGGTTTCACAATATACACTTCCTGGCAAGTAACTCAATGTGGCAACTGTCAAGACTTCACACTCAAAAGAACATTAGTTCACTCAATATATTTTATCAATATTAAATCAAGTAACTAATATGAAGGATTGCACAATTGAAATATATAGGCGTTGGCAACTTTAAAATGAATCCAAGACATTAAAACAAAGATGTAATTAAATTGCATAAATGTTTAGTAATGTTAAATGCAATAAACACCCAACAATATCAACAACTGTTGCCAGACATAAATCTCTAAACGTCATAAAATTGATAATATGCAATTGCGGCACTAAAGTTTTGAAATTAAAGCTGCAGTAAATAAAATTATCTCGTAATTGAATGTGCAATGCAAAACTTCTAAATAAGTTAATATCAATTAACCAATTTTCGAACCAAAAAAAAAAAAAAAAACTAACGTCCAAAACCAATTATAGCATATTGGAATACTTTATATCCGGGAAATTAATCTCAACATAAAATAAGTAATGAAATTTTGAAACATATATGCATATGCATAAAATATAATTTCTCCACAAATATAAAAGTTTTGATTCTCAACATTGATGTATCAGCCAACTAGCTAAGGCTTTAAATAGTAGTGGATTGCCTCCCAAATTAGACCAAGGTATATTAAACTAATGCATTTATACTACAAAAAAAAAACTGTAGTTTTTCTCCTAAATTCAAAGCAATGACAGTCAGCAAATAAAGAATAATTAGGGTCAATAAAACTTGCAATAATGTCACATAAACTCTCTGCCCTTTTTCACAAAAATTAATATCTATAAATGAAAATAAATAATAAATATAACAATTGAATACACAAATAGGCCAAAACTAAAATTGACGCAATATTAGATTTTGAATTCAAAATGAAACTACAACTTCAAGAATTTGAAACCAAAGTAAGTAGTATACCGCAGAGATTTGCGAAAATGCAACAATTGAATATTCAAATCAAAGTTATCTTCATAAAAGGAAAACTTAATTATCTGTTGACCAATAATGCTTTATTCCTTCATAATGCATTAAACCACATAAAGATAATGTATAAAAACCCAACGTTAAAAGTAATTAAATGCTAATATCAAATCAATTTAAATTAATTTGCAGTTTTTTTTTCCGAATTAAAACAAAGAAGGTATTAGCACAAAATTTCATTAAGTTCATAACCATGTTAAGGGCAATAATCACCCAATATTATTAGCAACTTTATTGCCAAAATAAATGTAGGAATTGAAAACAAGTGTGACCATTAGGCCAAATCTCGAAAATTAATTTCAACAAGAAAAAGTATATTTGTGTTTTGAAAAGGTGTAAGTGTATGCAATCAAGAAAAAGCATACTCATGAATTTGACATTTCTAGATTAAGTAAAACAATAAACAGACACAATACAAACTCTCGATTTTTAAAGAATTAGTTGGTAGCACTTAACTCGCGGTATATGATATTCGACCTCTAGATATATCGATTCCATAATAACTCCCACTTGAAAATTACACAAATCTCTATTCCCATAAATAAGATAAACCTTGAACACAATCATTAGTGCAATATATATGTATATTTATATCAAATACTCGAAAGACATCACACATAACGTAATTTGATCCATTTTCCAAAACCAAAGATAATTGATATCCAAAATCAGCAATAATATGATTAGAATATTAATATATTAACACTATTGAAATAAAATCAGCAATTAAAATATCTCAAACAACAAAACAACAAAACAAACTGTACAATATATATGGTTTCAAATGTACACAACGAACTTTGCAAAATATATATACCATGACAAAGATGCAACCAAAAAAAAAAAAAAATTTCCTCAAAATTATGCAAACCAATAATTATGTTTAACCAACAAACTAATAATAATAAAAATATTTGGAAAGAACTCTGAAACTCATGGATAAACGGTTCTTTGACAAAAGGCTGAGAACTTGTTTGGTTGTTTAAATAAAAAATTCAAATAATCACGCTAACAATTTCAAACTGGCACGCCTTTTACCAAATGCCTTTAATAAATAAAATTAAATAGATTTTAACAGGAACAAACATATTGCTGTCAAGAGCTTACATAAATATAGATATGCAATTGTAACAATTGTAAACTACAAAAAATTACAGAGGAGTACGGAAAGAAAATAATTTTAACATACAAAGGTTTAATAGACATATGGTTTCACATATATAATCAAACTTATGCTATGATAAGGACACAACCTAACAAATATGATTTATTCGAAATACATGTAAGATAATACTTTGTTTACTACAGTTTGAACCAAGCGGCAAGTGGTAATCTCATCAATCAAGTATTCAATTGAGGCTTCACAACGGTAAAAAAGAGAGTAGTTTTAATCTACAAAGAACCTATAGCAGTACGGAAAGAAAATGATTTTAACATACAAAGGCTTTAGATTGTTATAAAAATATATGCAAAATATAGTTTTCCTTTTCCGTAAAGCCAAACACAAAACATTATATTATAAATAATGTTATAATAAATAAATAAGAAAGCTTTTAAGGTATAATGAAATTGAAGAAAATAAAATAATAGGTAAATAAAGGGAAATAAATAATAAGTACGAAGGTGAGTTTGGTACGGTGAAGCACGTCAAAGACGCTGTCCCTAAAGCCTTTGTAGCCTCCCTACGTGCAGGTCCTCGACGGTCTACAAGACTCCATGATACGACCCCTTGTACACAAACTCAAGATCCGGCTATGAGCACGTTCATAGACGAGATATGGGTATCAAGTCAAGAACCATTGCCAAAATAATAATATAAAGTAGAGAATATATATAAAAGTAGAAAATGAGAGAATTAGTTTGTGGTGGTGATTGTGGTATGTGATATTCTATGGTGTATTGTGGTTCTATCAAATGTGAAGGAGGAGTGGCCTTTTATAGGCATCCAAAAACATGTAACCTTCACCAACCACAAAAGTTCACCAACCAAAAAATAATGGCATTCACCAACCAGAAATAAAACATGAATATTAAATATTTATAACCCCCACAATAAATAAAATAAAACAGAAAAATAATTAAATAAATAAAACGGTTAAATTTTTAAAATCTTTTAAAATTCCAACAATAATACTATTAAGATAACAAACATATTAGTTTATGACAAAGAAACGTGCATTTGACCCTTATAACATAAATAGCTAATGGAATTGAAGCTTAATTAAGGTTTTTGGTATTTGATTTTGAAAGATGTGTCTCAGTTTTCTGGCCGACCCAAAGCAAAAGAAAAGGCCATCGGTTTATTTTAACTTCCACAGTTAATCGCAGCCACTTGATCTGTAAAGCAAGCACTGTACCTAGCTAGCTGTCCACCCAAGGTTTTTGTTTTGTTTTCTCTTGTGTTTGGAATGAGTACTATTTTAATGGATATTCGTTTACTCAAGACTTGGTTAACTTAGAAATGAAAGTTAGAAATGGAAGAATTGATTGCTTTTGCTTGTCAATGTTTTGATAAGTATCAGACTGCGTAGCAAGTTGTTTTCATATAACAGTTTGAGAGCAGCTTGAGCATAGTCAAATTAAACACTACTCTATAAATCTTCTAATAGACTCACTAGCTATTACTTGGGCTAGGTCTTTTTGCGTTGACGCTGGACTCGGTTTGTTGAGTCTCACTTTTATGCTGTGTATTTGTGCCCTTTTTTTCTTCCGGTGGGTTTTCAATGAACACTAGTTCCGAACAAAACAAAAAAATAGCCTCACTCTAGCTAGCTATATGGGTTTATCCAAAGGAGATTCACTATTATATTCAATATAGGAGTCCAAATTATTTTTATAAAAAAAAAATCCTATATGAAATGGACTTTAGAAACACACTCAAAATTCATTTACAACATAACAAAAAGGCTCTTAACTTCTTTTAAATTACAAAAATGCTATTGATTTCTTAAAACAAACTCAACCTCAAAACCTCATAAGAACACATAAAACACTCAATAGGACATCAAAGTAATTTAATAATTAAACTTAAATTAATAAGGTCATCTGTCATTTTTTGGATTTTTTTTGGGTTTGTTTATTGAAATTAAATGGTATAGGATTTATCTATATTATTAGTGCTAATAATAAGTATTTAACTAAATATCTCTTTATGTAATTATGCTCCACGAAGGAGCATAATTAGGGTAGCTAAAGGCTAAAGACTAACGCCACTTGGAAAGATAATCCCCACAACACAAAAAGCAATATAAAAAACAAGAAAAAGAAGATAGCTTTACTCATTACAAACGATTCCTCAAGCTTTACATCTATTTTTGTTGCATTGCATGCATTTGTTTATAAATTTTAATAACATATACGGTATACCACATACCACGAGAATGTCCCGTCCTGGCATGCACCTACTCTCCTTCTCTAGATCTATCACTTTCACAGTCCCACGGCCAGCTGGCAAACTATTGGGCTATAAATAGGAGATGCCATGCATCTCATTCTTACGCACAACTTAAGTTAACTTACTAGATAGATATCTGTATTAATCAAGGTTTTCTCAATTAGGTTTGAGAGCAAGCAAGCAAGAAATTAAATCTCTTTAATTAGAAGCCATGGCCATCTCAATCTCCTCCAGGGTTGTGATTCTTGTTTCAGTACTCGTCGTTTGCCTTCTTGTTTTCAATCTTGTTGAAGCTGATGAGACGGTAAGGATTCTTTCATTTTGATACAATATATATATATAGGGGCAGGCCCTGAAGGTGTGCAAGTGGTGCCACCGCACAGGACCCCTGATTTTTCAGGGCCCCCGAATTTTTTTATGTGTATAATATATGTATGTATTAATAAATATATATATATATATATTTATATTTATATATACTTAGCGAGCAAATTTTTGACACAAAGACATTTCTAGTTGTATTGGTTTGCAGGGCCTCAACTTCCATTTAGGATGTGACTTCAAAACCCGCTTGTGTAGATCAATCATAATTTTAGTTCTTTTTTTTGGTTTTTTTGGTAACAACAATTAATAATCATAATAATTAAAAAGGCAAACACGTTATTTTCTGTAAGTAATAATCATCACCAAAATCTCTCATTGGCTCTCTTTTTTAATCCTTTGACGTTGAAAATTTATTACGTCCAGGACCAGTAAAATTTCTTTAAAGAACAGAGTCATATGAAAATGGGACCTAGCTAGCAGAAAACCACCATAATGACAATTAGGGTCAAATTAAAATTTTGGTTTGTTTTTTTTGAAACTTATTGTTTTCGTTGAAAGATAAAAACTGCTCTGCTACTCTCAATCACATTATGTTGCAACCACTGTTTAAAGCAGCTTGTCCAATGTCAACACCAACATTCAATATCCCAGCTACTTTCACAACCACATACTGAAATAATAAATACCCGATCACAAGGAATTAGTCAGTAATTATGTAAGCAAAGGTTATGCTCCTTATTCTTTAGTTAAAATTTAGCTAAAAACAACCAAAAGTTCTTTGGGAACTCTATAAAATTTGAATTCCAATCATACTCCCTAAATTAGGAAGTCATAAATACTATAGTTATTTTTTAATTCAATATGATTGGTTATCATCTCTATAAAAAAAAAAAAAATAGTTTGTATTAATACCATATTATAACACGTGGACGAGTTACAGGGCCTTGCTACGTAGTAAAGTGTACGTACATGTGGGTTTTTGGCAAGTCATTAGACACAAACAAGTTTAAACACTTAAATCAATCTCAACCACATGATTTCATTGAAATAGATCCAACGACTAAGCACCTCATTCCTCAAATGATGACACTGAATCTCTTATATATATATATATATATATATATTCTTCAGCAAGAATATTCTAATTGCCCCAATAATATCTATATTCCTATGTGCAGACATTGCTTGTCACGTGCGTATGTCCCCATCATTGACTTGACGCTAGCTCTTCAATTACTCATGTAGATTTTTTATTTTCAAGTGCCCATAGAGATAAGACTTCCATATATAGGGCTCACCTCAATTAAAAATGTGGTTAGTAAAGTGGTACACGATTTTTTTTATTTTATATATGCTCAGATATATATTTAATTTTGCAAAAATAATGCATCCAACTAACTCAACCAAAAAAGTTGCATCCAATTAACGATGTTGTTGGAATATTGATACAAAATAAATTAGGTGTTAAAAAGATATTTAATTTTGCAAAAATAATGCATCCAACTAACTCAACCAAAAAAGTTGCATCCAATTAATGATGTTGTTGGAATATTGATACAAAATAAATTATGTATTAAAAAGATATTTAATTTTGCAAAAATAATGCATCCAACTAACTCAACCAAAAAAGTCGCATCCAATTAATGATGTTCTTGGAATATTGATACAAAATAAATTAGGTGATAAAAAATATTTAATATCTGAATATGATCTATTACGACAAAGACTCATCGTCACAATCATGGTGATTATGCAAAAGGTGTAACATCCCTGATCCAATTTAATCAAATTAATCAAATTTAATTCTTTTGTGAAATTTCAATTTTGCCCTTGGAAGTAGGGGTACTTTGGTCACTTTAAGGAAAAAAAAACATTTATGGTATGATACATTAGAATGGTGTAAGTTTGTGTTAGCTTATGTGAGGCCCAGGTTTAAGGTTCGGCCTTCCAAATCTCAAGAACGCCTGTATATATATATATATATATAGCTAAGTTGATTTTTATATTTGCAATTGCAGGCAAACAAAAATGCAGCACAGAGTTCTCTCCTTGATAAATTAGGTACATATTAATTACATTATATTTGTCTGTTTTATATTATACGATTGAGGGCAATTTTAATATGAATAATATTATGTAACATATAGACTGTGGTGGAGCGTGCGCTGCTCGATGTCGTTTGTCGTCAAGGCCTAGGCTGTGCAAGAGGGCATGCGGGACTTGCAGCCAACGCTGCAGCTGTGTTCCTCCGGGTACTGCCGGGAATCTGGAGGTCTGCCCCTGCTACACTGCCCTCACCACCCACGGCGGCAAACGCAAGTGTCCTTGAATTCCAACTTCAAACTTCAACCAACCTTCATCTGCCGGTGGTGTTCTGTTCAGAACTCAAATAAATAAATAAAGTTATGTTTTTAATTAAATAAAATAAAGAATGTCACTTGGTTTGTATGATAAATAGACTTTATTGTAAATTTGTTTATTGCGTGTTTGGTTTGGAGTGTCTCTTTTCTTCCTCTTTTGTTTTGGCTTCAATGAAAATATTTTGTTTTGGAGTTCAATTTTAATCTATGGGCCAGGAAAAGATGATATCATCATATTTTGACTGTTGTTGATTTTACCTGTCTCTGTCGTTTCTGCTCCTCTTCTTGCCTTAATAAATGGGTCATAGACTCATGGGACACATACATGACGTCGAAGTTGAAAGTGATTGGGACCCCACCGCCACTTACAGAAAAGCATGAAAAGCATGGGCTTTTGTGTTTGCAATTCTCATAAAATTGATGAGAGGGAGAAGGCCAACGTAAACATAGCCCATTTTGTTAAACAGGCTGAGGCCTTTCCTAAAAGTTATAAGCGACACTGCTAATGCCAAACCCAAATCCAATTCGAATGAATCACAAATTAACGCGACCGAAACGTCTGAACCGGAGGTAGATGATGCAACGCACATCACTTTCGTTTCAGTCACTCATGATACAAATATACAATTAAAGCTTGCATTCCAGCCAGATTACCGCTTTAGTTTATCTAGTCTGTCGGTTATAACACCCTAAGTCCCGTTTGGTTTGCGGAACGAATTTAAGGGAAAATCACTTTCCATGTCATTTCTCAAGAGATAAGAAATGAAAGATTTATGATAAAAAATGAAAGATTTATTTCCTACGTTTGGTAATGTCATGAATGTAACGGGAGATTTCACTGTTTTTTATTTCCCATGTTTGTTTTGAGTAGAAATGGGAAACAATTTTTGTATAATTTTTTAATTATACACATATTAAATCAAATTAAAAAAAAAAAGGAATTCATTTAATGATATATTGTAATTCTAAATTATTCAAGCAGACAAAATGGTCATGAAACAAAACCTAAGGTGAGAGGAAGGCTTCACTTTCTACCATATTTTTTCATGTGTCAGGCAACCATTTCCCATGCTTGGACTTACCAAACATGAGAAAGCAATTGATTTCCCATCATCAAGCCTTTTTTCCCATGAACCAAACGAAACCTAGTAGTAGTCATGACTCATACGCATGCATGGACATTGGACAGTGTGTTGATAAATTATTCGAGACCAAAACCAATAGGGTCTAAGGACATTTGAAAAGAGTCTTGACTTGCACACTTGTAGTTTGAGGTTTTGAACTTCCATGATATTTTGGTACGTAGTGTGTGTGATAAATCCCCCTCCTTTGTTATAGTTTAGACTATCACTTGTATTAAAAGAAGTAACATCAACAAACCAGCATGACATACAAGTGGAGTGATATGGTTCTAGGCTCCAGCTAGCCAGGTCCTTGCTAGCTAAATGCTATTTAAATTTAAAGACTAACTATAAAAAATGTTTGAGACTATTACCAAAAGTACGTAAATCTCAAAAATTCGTTGAATGTAGTTGTTCTCAAAGTCATTTCCTTGCTGGAGCACTTTTGTCATTCTGGTCTGGTGTGTGTCACTCATACTCATGAGGTGTCATAATTAATGACCTCCTCATGAGCTTGGCTATATAAACCACACCTATTTTTCTCTTTAAACACCACCAACTCTCTCTCTTAGCCCCAACCCAAAGATTACTTACACTCTCCTCCTCCATGGCCAAGAAGATGATGTTGAAGGTTGTAATTCTCGTTTCTCTTCTCATTCTCCAACTCGCTGATTCTCAGGAAACGGTAAACCATTTTAATCCAGTTAATTTATTTACGTATCAATTTGAAGCTGCTTTTGATGACTAACAGCGTAGCGTGTTTTCAGGTGACTACACCTCCTGTTGAAAGCCCTCATCCTCCTCCAAAAATAGGTATGAGATTCAGACTAACAAAACTCAACTAAATTATATATTAAAAAGAATCACGATACTAATATTGTATGGTGTTACATAAAGAGTGTGATGGAGAATGTAATCGAAGGTGCGAATTATCGTCAAGGCCGAATTTATGCAAGAGGGCATGCGGGACGTGCTGCGAGACATGCAATTGCGTTCCACCAGGCACTTCTGGTCACTATGAAACCTGCCCTTGTTACGCCAATATGACCACCCACAGGGGCCTACGCAAATGCCCTTAATTAAATCTCAAGACACCCACAGGGGGCAGCAAGCAACATACATTTCTTGTTCTTGATTTATGTTTGTGTTATGGATCATGGTGACTTATAAAATAATATAAGCCTAATTCTAGTGGATCAACAAGAAGTAGATTTTATTTTATTTTAGTAAATTTATTTATCTTGAGTTATGAAAAGTCCAGTAACAGTGTTGGGCTTTCTTAATGCAAGGCCCACAGGCCCATTCCTTGGATACCGAGTTGGGCTGTGTGTTTCAAGAAGAGATTGTAAAGCCCAAAATCCAGTTTAGTACATATTTGTATTTGCATTGGAAGGGCAAGAGATCCAACATATTTGCCAGTGCAGCGAGTCTCTCTATCTTTTGAGAAATTTTTATATGTTCCGGGTCCAACACGCCGGTTGGTGTCCTATTCAATAAACGTAGGACATGTGAAATTATTGTCCAACTTATTGCATTTCTTTTTATTACATGTGACGGCGGCATTGGAAATATTCCATATGTCCCTTTGCCTATTGAATGGTACACCGAACAGGGCTGTGTACCCAGGAACACCCACAAAGTACTCCTATCTTTCCATGTTAATGCGCACACGACATGTAAGGTATGACTGAAAACTCAGTTAGTCCGTCAACCATGAAATGACACCGTTTCACTCTTTGGCGCATGGACTCCCGGGGGCTTAATTGTCTTTTTCATAGTAATGAAGTCATCCGGCCTGTTTTGGTAATTTCCCTGGAAATAACAACGAGTCAGTCACGCAACAAACGTGAGTCTCTTCTCTCGCTGCCACTCGAACTTCCAGAGAATCAAATTCTTCTAGGAAGGAAGGAATTAGGATCCCTCCTAATTAATCGCCGAGTTCCTACTCCTCGCTCGCTCCTCCCTCCCTCTCCGATTCCCTTCCTCGTGACTCGAAAAGTAACTTTTGTCTACAAGAGAAGAGAACTTCTTGCACTTGCACATCGCAGATTTTAGTGCCACCCAGTCAGACTCAGAGACTCAGAGAGAGACACAAACTAACTCCACCACGCTCCCTTAGAGGCGTGTATACAACACCCTCCCTACACGCACACATAGCAACAGCTGCTTGTCCGTCTCTGCGTGTAAACATCGTTTTTCCTCCACAGCCCATTTAAGCATGGATGTATAATGCGTGTACCGGTGAAAGTAACGTAGACAATACGTACTTGTACGGTACTACTGTACATGTTGTTGGGTGAGAAATAAATGAGAATTTGTGGTTGTGGGGGAGGGTAGGAATGGGCCGGTACAGAATAAAATCATGATTTACTGCAGATTTTGAGAAAGAAAGAGCACAATCTTAATCTTTTTCGTACGGACGGACAAGTTGTGATCTTGCCACGAGGTATTGTAATAACCGTTGGATGTTGAAGAAATCAGAAATCCGATTCGGATTGGATTTGGAGCCCAGAGGTGAAGGAAGAAGGCCCACAAAAGTCTAGTCCAGAGACGGAAAGAGAAAGCCATCGGAGGGCCAGGCGTGGCGGAGGTTTAAGGAGGACAGGACAGATCATCGTGAGTGAGTGAGAGCAGGTGGGGTGGGGTTTGTCTGATGTGGATGCCACGCTGGAAAAGCTTTGTCTCCTTCTGATGCAGCTTCGGGTGGCGAGTGATCTAACGGCTGTGAGGAGGACCACACACTTAGAGTGTGTATAAACCGTCGATGGTGCAGTGACGTGAGAAGGGGGGAAAAAACGAGAGTGTGACCGTGTCCGAGTCTGTGATGCATTGAATTGAAACTCTCTGATGTTTCGGTTTTTCCGTCTTTTGGGAGGAAGAAGAAGCATTTCTGCTTTCTAGTTTCTCCGTTTTGCTTTCTGCTTTCTGGTTTACAGAGAGAGTTCGCGTATCTCTGATTAAGCTTTTATTCACTTTTCCAAAATTCAAGCTTTTATTCTTGAAATTTTAATTTTTGAAAGATTATGAATGAATGGATGAGTTTGGTTCATAATTAAGCTGGAGAGTGGAGGCCTGCAAGTGGAAGAGAGAGAGAGAGACAATTGTTGGATTGAAATTATTGTATGGGTTTGGGTGAAGAAGGAATTGGTTTATTATACGTAGAAACAAGCATTAATTGTTTTCCTTTAAATTTCAATGAATGCGATCTACACTTGACATTATTTCACGGGTGCATCACACTGGAGAGCCTTTTACGTTCGTGACTTGTGACTGAGACTTTCGTCTTCATTTCCCATTTTTCATTTACATTTCTTTTCAATTGTTTTCTCTCTCTCTCTCTCAGACAGACACAGACTGAGGGAGGTCGAAGAACCTGATTCTCTGGACACGAGGGACCGAATTACTTTTTATTGCTTTCATTATTTCATCTTTATTTTGCCTTTGATCGCTTTTGCTTTTGTCTTCTTCTTCTTCGTCTTCTCTCTCTGTGAGTTTCTGAATCTCCTCTGTTTTTGCTTATTCGGTCGATCTGCTACCATAGCCCGGGTAGGTAGAGAGCTCGCTCTAAACTGTCACACTTGTCTCAAGAAAAACGGAGAGATATTTGGCAACGCAAGCGACTAAATTGATTTTCTCCTTTCTTTGGGAAAAAAAAACCCAAACCCAACTTTTTCGGTTTTCTTTCCGGCGACCTTTTCGTTTCGCTAAATAACAACACCCCAAAAACCAAAACCAAAAAAAAAAGAGAGAAGAAAACTCTCTCTGTCTCTGTCTCTGTCTCTCTCTCTCTACACGTTGTTCTCGTTCACTTTGTTCAGCACCTTTGCCTCATTCTCTTTCTTTCTCATTCTGTGTGATTGAAGAGAGCTTGCTAGTAGCTCAGATTGCAGAAAGAAGGATCTGTTTGGGTTCAGCTTTTGGAGGCGTTTCTTTCTTGAGCTCCATTCTGAGCCGCCTAACAAGCCCTTCTTCATTTACAAAATTCCAGATGTTGGCAACACCATCGATCATTTACAAATGGACAAGCCTCGAGACGTGAGACGTGGAGCCACTCGCTTTAAACAACCTTCTGGACACAAGCTCTTCTCTTGTAAATCTTAATCTTACGCTTCATCTTTTACTTTTTCCAATTTTGTAATCCAGAATATTTCACCGTTTTCCGATTTTTTGGAATTTTCTCACCAGAGAAAACAAAAACGCTTATGGTACTTGTCGTTATCTGTGTACTCTTGTTTGGTTTCTGATAAGGGCCTTGCAGTTGCAGTTGCAGATAATGCGTGTCCTCCTTTATAATTATCACCACTATTTCTTTAGAGTAGTTGCTTATATGTGCTTCTGAATTTCAAGGTTTGGCTGGTGTTGGTGCTGATGCTGGTGGGGACTTTGTGCAGTCGGCAAAATCGAAGAAAGAGCGGCTCAGAAAATTGAGTGCTCTTGGTACAGCGAGTTCGAGCTTCCAAGACTGCGAAATGGGTTGTGATGTGTCTGACAGAGAAGATGAGCTTCCCAGTAAGAGATTTAAGCTTCCCAAAAAGGTTGGTTACCTACTCTTTACCCAATCTTCGACCACACAGGGTCATGTTAATTTATGTATCTTCCCTGTTTCGTTTTTCAACATTTTTTTTGTTTTTGATATTTGTTTCTAGTTTTTTGATGACTGCAATGGCGTTGATCATGCCTCTGTTCCGCGGAAGCTGCGATCAGGTTTGTGGGTTTTGAATTATGAACGGAAATCTTTGTTTTTAAATTCAATGCTCATGTCTAAATTTTCCATTTTTGGGTTACTTTATTTTTATTTACTTAATTGGAATTGAAATTTCCTTTGTTTGGTGGGTCTTCTGGGAAGTTTTCGAGGTTGTTTTACTTTGTTTTAATTCTGGATTAGAAGTGAAGCAAAACTGAAGCTTTCGCTTTTTCTTTCTTTTTCGGGACGCAAGGTTCCGTCAGTTTTTTTCCTGACTTTTAATTCAATTAAATATGATGCTGCCACTTTGAGGATGCATCGATGCCTTTTGATTTTATTTATTATATTGGCTCTGAGGTTTTGCCTCCTACTGTTCTGTAGTTTACTTTTCCAAAAGAGATACTTTAATAGCTTTCAACGATTCTGACGCATTTGGATTGGGTTTCGCTAAACACCCAAAATGGAGGCTGAAATTATAAAAAAACCCAACAATCAAAACACTTTATAAACACACCCAAAATCCATCATTACACACATTCAAAACCCATTTATAAACACACCCAAAAAATATACAATTGTTGATTTTTGGATTGATTTTGGGTGTGTTTCTATATTTAAATAGTGTGTGGTTTTTTTTATAAATACATGCCTAGGATTGAGTTTATTTATAATAATCTAATCTGGATTTTGGGGAATTTTTTTTTTTTTTTTTTTTAAAAAAAAATCTTGTTATATTCTATTGTATGAATATCTCGGGCTTTTTGAAATTGTTGTTACACTTGCAGCAATGAAGAAGCGCAATCGTGAATCTGCATCTCCATCTATACCAAATTCAAAGAAGCTGAACCATACAATGAGTGGCATCGAATCCCCAAAAAGGGACGGTGTAAATAAACCCAAACCATACTTGGTAGTCATCTCTATCTTCTATTTCAACATCTTCTTTAGGTTTGCCTTTTCTGTTCAGAACTTTGATACATATACTTGAAATTACTTATGAAGAAACAAGGAGGCTCAGATAGATCCCTGAGAGAAACTGTTTCTGGGGATATCACAAAAGATGAGGAAGAAGTTGTGGAGACATTGTATGCTTTGGCCGGACTGTTCCCTAACAATGATGCAAATGATAACAGTAAATTAGACACTGAATCTTTAGATGCAAATCCTTCAGCTTTGCCAGAGTTCAAAGAGACTCCGACCCCTGCATTTGAAGGTTTGATCATTATTCTCTGCTCGCAAATCTTATTTTTCATAATTCTGCCATTGTGGTAGGCAGACTGTTAATTTATGTGGTGGTATTGGATTCTGCAGTTGGAAATGATCAATTGGGTTCAATTTGCCCCTTGAAAGCTACCAAGGCCTCCAGTCCATCTAGTGTAGAAAGATTAGCTAAAGAAACTGATCAAGTTGATTCTTTGAACAAATCCAGTACTCAAAGTGAACCTGAATTACCAAACAGTAGGAAATTCTGTACAAACTCAGATGATTCAGTCCCTCATGATCTAAACATTTCGTCAGTCTCAGCGATAGTTGAAGAGTGCAATGAAAAGCCTACTGCCAATGTTGTCAAATTTTCTGTTCCATCTGATCTAAGCCTTGATAGTCGGTGGGTAATTCTTCAACTTAATTCCAGCTTTTGTATTTTTATTTTCTATTTCAGTGTGTTGTGTACGTGTGTTTCTTTTTTAACCATTATCATTTTTTTTAATCTTCCAGCAGGTTAAAGCAGCCTGTGCAAAAGGAGTCCTCAATTTTTGGGAGAAAACCAGAAACTGCACTGGAGCTGGTATGCATTAACTCAGTCTTAAGTCAAATATCTATTTTGTGAGCAAGCTTTTATTTTAAGATTTGGATTACTCTTCAGGGCAAAACCATGGGGAGTCAAGTTGAAGTGCATAAAATGGTCCAGGAGTCCAAGAAAAATGGTATAATTCATGCTTGCTCAGAAGACTTCTTCAATATTGGTTGGAACTTCACTTTCGTTGTGAAACGCTGTGTTCTCATATAACATTGCATGTCAATTTCTTGAAGATGACATGATCTTTGGTTCTTTGATTGAAAGGTCCAGTATTGTGGCCTGGCTTGTCTTCAAATGTCTCCCATGGTGCTAGGAATGATAGTCCATCATCATCGTCGCAGTAATTATCTTATTTTCTTATAATTTTAGACTTTTCTAGATAAGTTTTTGGATATTCCTCTGTATTTTTCCCATTCTCACTGTTTGTAGCTATTCTATAGGTCCCCTGCTGCTAAAATTCCGGCCTGGATGGATGCCGCCTTGTCTACTTCCAGAGCCTCAGTTCAAAATGTTTCTTCTTTTGGGAAGGTGAAAAGGACTATTAATTTGCTAACGGTGTCATTCTATGATAATCAGCATTTTTAACATCTTGATATGTGCTGCCATTTTCTTCACAAATGTCTATACCATGTGAAGCTTCTAATTGAGGGTATGGTGGACTATCAACTATACAGGTTACTAATGTTCTAAATGGTAGAAGGACGTGGAAGAAGTGCGCAGCTCATGTCTACATAAGTCATTTGATTCAGGCTTTACAAAACTCCGAGAGCAAAGATAAGTTACAGCCTAATGAAATGAGACAACATGAAGGATCCAAACAAGTGGCTCTTCTTGGAGCTAATATTTATACTAAAGTTAAAAATGGGATTGTTTCTGCTAGTAGCATAGATATTTCTAGTCCTGAAAAAAGGCCAAATGAAGCTAAGAACGGTATTCTTGAGCAGAAGAAGCTCTATCAAGACCAGCCAGAGTCTGCTATGGGATCTCGGGCATACCCTTCACCAAAGCAGGTAAAGTTTAATATTGTGTTTACTATTGGTTTATCGCTGAAAAATTTCTAACTGGTTTTTCGTTTTTTTGCAGAGTTTTGATTTCCTGTCATTGTCAGCTGGAGGTGGTGGTTTGGAAACTAATGATAGCTTTAGTAGAGCTAGAAACGGAATGGAGCCATCACCGCAATCCCAAGTTCCTTATATCCATTCTCTCATGCAGCATCACACGCTCATTCCTTTCTCTTTGCCCCAGTCTCACTTCAGCTCTTCTTCCTGCCCTAACAATCCTTCAGCGGCCCAGCAGGTTTTTCAGTTCTCCTTCAGTTATCTTTATATATATATATATATATATATATATATATATATATATATATTCAATTATGCTGTGAATCTTTGATCCATTTGATAGAACCAGGATTCAATCCAGTACATCCAACGGTTGGTTTACCAATAGTGTTGCAAGCTTCCTTATGTGGCTTTGGCATTCCTGAACACCTCAAACTCTAACAAAGGAGCTTTTATTATTATAATAATAGTGTTGGTCGTAAACATTGAATGCTAAGTACTAAAATTATGAAATAACACTAAATTGTAGGCCCAGCTGCAGCTACCTCCATATCATGGCAACCCATTCTGTGGTCCTCAAGCAAGTCCCACCGCTTTGACAAAGCAGCAACATTTGCAGCTTCAACAGCAGCAGCAGCAAAGGCTTTGGGCAGCTCACTTGGTGGCTCAGTACAGGCCAGTGGGAACTACGGCACCTGCAGTTCACTTTCCAAGCTGGCAAAATGGAAGGCAGGAGACTATGCTGACTCCATGTGGCCAAACCGTTATGTCTCCTTCCCCTTCAACACTTGACCTAGTTAGTCCTAAGTATGCACCACTGTCTCAACAACAGCAGCAGCAGCTAATGGCTGTTACTTCATCTTTTCCTCCTGGTGGGGTAAAACGACAAGACCACCATCTACCTTCTGTGTATGAGGAGTCTGGAGGTGGATTCCGTGCTGGAAGTGCACTGCCACTGCAGTTACTCTGCAGCGAGCGCCTTTAATAAGTTCTATTGGAAAGTAGCTGGTTCATACATTATTTCATTCTTTCTTCTGCTCAGAAATGGGACTTGCTGCTTCACTTTGTCGTCGTGACTCAATAAGAGATGAACATGGTTTAAGGTATAACTGCCAGAACTTGATCAGTTGGGGCTTTTGATTTGTATGAAAAATGCCCTGGAGTATTGGGCCGCAGAGGTTTTGTAGTAATCATTTCAGACATATTTCAAGTACATTGTTCATCTTTTACAAAGAAGATAATAGAAATGTTAATTTTCAACTCCCTCTGCTCTACAAGTACTCATTCTGTATATACATGGTCCTTTTGAAACTTCACTCGCTTTTCAGTAAATAGTATAAGGATGAGGAGGAAAGCAAAAAGAACAGAAAAAAAAAGGTTAAAGAATTAGATCCAACATTTATTCAATTAAAACTATCAAACTCTTAAGTGGGGGTTAGAGTAGGCGTTTATTCAATGAAAAAGTGAGTAAACGCTATGCCCTTTCAAGGTTCGCAGATGAAAACAGAATAAAAAATGATGATGAGACGCTTTTCCATTTTCTCTTTTTGGTTTCTGATTGAAGCCTTTTTTCTTCTTTTTCAATTTGTCTTCTGGTGTACACTGGGATGGATCTAACACGGCACTTATCCTAATGCTAAGTTGCCTACCATTCTCCTCATCGGCAACTGAAGAAAAAAAGAATGTAATAGTTTTCTACCTTTTTAGTAAGTGGGAGTGTGAACTAAGCTTGCGTCTAAAAAATGGCTTGGACTTTTGGACCACAGCCGGCAGAGATGTACCGAATCGAAACAAAACCAACAATCAATTATCAATTGAAAGATTTGGTGGTACGCCCAAATTCGGTACAGTTTGGTATTTGGCTACATCTCATCTCACTGAACTCTGAATATTTTGGTATTTTTGGTGCTATTTGGTCTCTTTACAAGAATTTTCCATAATGGCCCACTAGCTTTGAGGTCAAGTTATCCAAAGCATACTTTGTTTTTAATCCTCTTTCAATATTGGGCGGCAACCGAGTATAAGATCTTTGCACTGTACAATCTTCTCCAGTCCTGCTTAGTTTTTTGACACGACATGATATTACTCCTCAACCTGAACATAACAGACAACTTTGTTCGTGTGCACGCCTTTGAATATATGAATGTGTATTTCACACACAAATGGCAAAATGAGGAAAAGCCGGGGGGTACAAAATCTTATAGTTCAATTAACTTTTATTACACGAGAGGAATTCACACAAGGAATATGGTGGGCTACAAGAATTAACTGAAACAATCAGCAGAAACACAGAACCATATATGAATGTGTATTTCACACACAAATGGCAAAATGAGGAAAAGCCGGGGGGTACAAAATCTTATAGTTCAATTAACTTTTATTACACGAGAGGAATTCACACAAGGAATATGGTGGGCTACAAGAATTAACTGAAACAATCAGCAGAAACACAGAACCATATTGCATCCTTGAAACTTGTCACCGCAGATGAATTCTCACTCCAGTTTTTCCAGTTCTCCCATTCTCTCTATTATTGCCTGCAAGCACAACACACACAAAAGGTCATGAAACTGGATTTCCTCACACCAAATGCAGACCATAAAGGAAATCAATGATTACATAACATATAGGACCAAACACTACAAGCACCAAGCAAGCTAGTAACTGTGAAATGAAAAGAGCAACCCACCCAAATTGTTTATAACAAGAGTGAAGATTTGGTTTCCCTGAGTCAAATGGGGAAAGAACGAGAAGAATAGACAAGGTTACCCATAGTCCATCCATACAACTTCGCCATTTATATGTGACACAATGAAAAGGCACATAGACTTTGTTTCATACAATCCAGATACATGATTAAAGATAAATCAGAAATAAGATAAAAAGTAGGGCAAATTCACTTTAGGGAAAGGGTCACCCAGGCGAAAATGGAAAACAAAAAACCAAGGTCTCTCTTGCTTGTCCCATCCAAAACAATGATGACACGCAAAAAGCAGCAACAACAGAGGAAAAGCTACAATGGAAACCATAGTTCTCACCTTCTTGCTTGTTTCTTGGAGCTCTCCAGCAAGAATGAATTCATCAAGTATCAGATAGACCTTCCATAAATGGAAATGAAAATAAGTAATCAGTAAGATAACAAACAAAAAATATATTACAATGATCATAACCCCCCACACAGCTACACCATACACATACAAAGGGAGTGGATAAGAAATTAATGAACTGACAACACCAAGGTATTTAGTATTTACAACAAACATTGTCATAAAGATACACATTTATATACGCTTTTCATTTTACTTTTTGGAGAGGCTGATCTGAAGTACTGGCATGTACCAGGCAGAATGACTTTGTTAAAGCCTAACACTAACTGACAACAAGAAATTCTAAGTATGGTATAACGTACAAGGAGAACACAGAAGAATGCTAGCATGCATTCAAAGAAATTAGATTAACATTCAAAAACCACTCTTTATCTTTTTGGTTTAAATTGGACAAAATCAACGGCTTTCAATACCATTCGTCTGCTTCATTCTGCCATACATATAGACTCTCTTCTTCCACTCTTTTCACTACATGATCCCAATAAATGGCTACCACTATCGAAGGTAAGTTCAGCAAATGATTTAGTGTGGGTTGAATGCTACCCTAACTCAGTAACTAAACATGAATGCAATAATCATATATTCGGGTAGTACATGAAAGAAAAGTGAGAAAAGCAAACGTACCTTGTGAAAGTTAAAGACCAAATCAAGCTCGCAAACGTTGCTGAAGAAATGATCCAAAATCTCCACGAATAGATGAATGCATTCTAAATAGGCCAATTCATTATCTGTTATATCAACACACAGTGAGAAAAACAACCCCGCATATCTCCTGTAGATCACCTTGTGCGTACGGAACTGCAACCAATGTTACAATAATCAGCTCACAATCAAATAGTACCACTTACAAGTTCTGTAAACTCAAGATTTTGGAGCAATAAAACATGTAAACAAATAAATAAGAAAATATAACCTCAACGAAATTTGTGAACTTGGGATCTCTGTTGACCACCAAACGATGAACCTGCAGAACCATCGAATTCAAAAACCCTTGAATAGTTTACGCGCAAAGTAAAATAATAAAAAATTACAAAGAAAATAAAAAGCGGAATTATGTGGATCAGACCTCGTATTCGACCTTGTGCTTCTCAGAATCCTCGAGAGGAACGTAGTACTTAGCTAATCGGGTCTTTCCCTGCCGGTTCTGTAACAATATGAATCGGATCTGCCAAATGGAAGATTTAAGATCATGCTCAGATATTGAAATAATCAAATACTAATCAATCAAAATGAAAACTGATAATTATGTGAGTACCATTGTTGAAGCAAAATTCAAAGTGAAACAGCAGACACCCAAAACTTCGGCACGAAAACTACGAGTTTTTTTTTCCCGGGGGGTTTTACTTTGCGATGTCGTTTCGCAGTTCCAGTGGGTCGCGGCGCGGGTAAGCCCAAGAGAAAGGGAGAGAGGGAGAGCCAGCTAGTTTTACTAGCGTGTTATTAATGATGTGGACAAAAACGGTGTGCTTGGTGAAGGAGACTTGTCTCCGTTGACGGATTGGTCAACGGAAATATCCAACGGCTTATTTGAACTCTTCACACATGGAAACGACAACAGTTGCAAGCGTTTAGCAATTTTGCCTCAAGCAAATTTTAATAGTTTTGATTCATTTTTCAGTTTTGGGCCATATTATTTCAATTTCATAATTTTAGTCATGTAGCTTAGTTTGGGTTGCAATTATCTCTCTAATTTTTTTAATAATGTGATATAAACAGTTTTATTAAATTGACAACATATGGTTAGCTTTGTTCGTTGCTAAATTAGGAGATGAAATATAAGCATAAATTGACATTCAATCAAAGATGGCTGGACCGAGTTTCCAGAATGTTGGAAACTTCTTCATCCTGTCATGTTCATTTTAACAGCGTTTGGAAATTATGCTTGAACCAGCAAGACAGACAGCAGACGGTTAAAAACCATTGAGCTTGTGGATGGTTCCAAATTAAGCATTTTAAACCGAAGTTTAGTGAGTAGTAATATTTACTTATGAGCCACAAAGTACTTCATAATATTTCGTACAGATGAACTGAATCACAAAAATTGCACCATACAGATGGATGGTGCATTATGATCTCAAAGTCGTACAATCTACTTCTGAATTACAATTCTGAATCGAATCCTAAATTCATCACTGTCTTGTTCACTCACTTTCTTATTCGCCAAAACAATGCCAAGTTCAACCAAATTGCAAATTAATTACAACCCTTTTTAATCAGGGGCTAATCCTATATTACCTTGTTGGCAGCAAGAGTGCTGTCCTGCCCTACGAGCCATACTCATTCTGTATACTGGGAATTTGCAGCAGCCAAGAGAGCAGCCCCTATGCCAGACCCATCTTTCGAATGTTCTATGACCACGTTCTTCGAAATCTCTGTCCCAAGAAGCTCTGTCACTGCCTCTTGCAAATATCTTCTGTATTGAGGATAGTTTTCATACAACCCTCCATCCATTGCCACCACTGTCCTCTTGCCAAAGATGAGACCTTTTGAATCCTCCTCCATCTTTTGAAGTATCCCTACTATTCCTGCACCAGCTAAGCGCCCACCTCGCTTTACGATGGTGTCACATACATCCACCACAATCTTTCTTGCATTTAGATTTGACTTAACCTGATCCCAGCATTGGGGAAATGAGAAAATATTGATTAGGAAAATACATTGAAAACTGAAACTAGCTTTAAATTGTACACAATACTTGCTTAGGCATGCATCAAGATGGTATGTATGAACAATTTAGAACAAACATCAGAAGTTTACCCCTGCTACATTGTATAGGATTGATCCAACATCTTGAAGGTCATCAGATATATCTTGCTGCACAGCACATATATCTGGGGTCCTATAAAAATCAATTCCAAACACACTTCAGCATAAAAAGGAACTTGATTTCAAGCTAATTCTAATTCTGAACTCTTAGTGTTACCAGACTCAGCAAACAATGGAAGTTTATCTCACCTGAGTACAAAAGGTGTTGATAGTTTTTCTGGGACAGATTCACCAAACAAAGCATCTGCTTCAGCCATCTTCACTAACACTCTTCGTACAATTTCACCCAGATACATTCCAGAAATTGTTTTCTCAAAGATCTGCATATTTAATATGAGGAACAAATAATAACTATGTAGTCTTTTTGTTAGTTGTTACCAGCATGCTAAAGAAAAGTTATGATACTGAGTTACTGAAAAATATATATATATATATATATATAAAGTTTACCTGCTCACCAGGATTGATACTAGCAGCATCCATTTCTCTATCAAATTCAGTCAAAGGAAGACCATCTGAGAATGCTCCCCACTCAGTGTTAATAATCTGAGCCAAAGGTAATTTTGGGCAAATTGAGAAATAAAATTAAGCTATGTCCATAAAGAAGAGAGAAATGAGTTTGGGGCCTCTCTCACACACCGTTTTGCCAGAAGAAGAGACCTGACCCTGTAGTTTCGGGATAGCATCTGCCCGTTCAACATAGCAAGCATTGGTTCCAGTACCCAAAATAACAGCAACCATGACATCATCATCCCAATATCTTGCTCCAGCTAATGTTCCAACCGTATCATTAACCTAGTACGCATGGATTTATGTCAGATTGGTAGCTAATTCATTAAACCTTTTGAAAAAGGATGCTAGCATCAGATGAGCATACCAGGGCAGACACCCGCATATCAAGTCCCTGCCTTTCCATAGCCTCATTCAAACAAGCAACCACATCTTTCCCTGCCTGTAAAAGTTTCAATATCTTAGTATGATTATGCCTGCCAAGTTGGCTAGTTGTTATGAGTGTTAAGACGCTATGATCAGAAAAAGACAGAGGAAAAGGTTTAAAGCCATTAACATAAACACAAAAGGCAGAAACCAATCCAATGAAGAGCTCTAGGAAAATGAAAACAGAAATGTAGAAAAGGAAAGTACGAACCGTTCCAGAAACAGAAAAACCCTTTGTCCACTTAATTAGTATGCCGGAGTCAATGGAGGTCTGCTTCACAGGAAATGAAAATGTGAATCCAATCTCCCTTTTTGTACCAGTTGTAAGGTGGAATTTACTACCCTCTTTTTGTGCAAATTTTGCCAGCCCAGAAGCAATGAAATCAAACAGTTGCTGCAGTGTGAACAAACAAAACTGGTTTGAACTCATGTGTGCATAATCCTAAATATAATATGTGACAAACTAACATTTAATATTATTGTAGCACATTAGTTAGTGATAAAACAAGCAGACCTCTGAGGTGCCAAACATAAGCTCTTTAGGAATGGAAACTTGGTCGAATTCGGTGGCAATGACACGCTCTTGTTTGCCGCCTAGTTGTACCCTCAGCACCCTGAAGTTTGTGCCTCCAAGATCCAGTGCATAAAACAACCCCTCCTCATTCCTTCCAATTCCAAAACATATTGAAATTACGTCAAACACTAAACTCATGATCATTGAGAGACAGAACAAAATACTCTGTTTCCTTGCATAGCAAAGTAAACACCTTTCACAACTCACAACCATGACATCAAAACAAAACTAGTAGAAAATGGAATGTACTAGCCATTAATTTTAGAAAATAAATATTAAAAAAAAAAACAAGCAAACAGTCAAGGTATAATTGTGACGGCGTCGTATGAAGGTGAATAGTACCCGCTTGGGAGGCTGTCAACATAGCTGAGTATCATCTTGAGGTCACTCCCACCTTCCACGGCAAGGCCGGCTCGCATGTCGGCGGCCATGGCGTCTGCCACGTGGCGCAGGAGGGGCAAAGGAGTGGCAGAGTCGTTGTGTAGCTTGGTCAACAGCGGAGTGACAGAAACGGCAGCAGATCGGACGGCCATCCTAAAGCGAGGCATGGACATGGCCGTACTAGGTGATCGGCGCCTGAGGTAGAAAGATCCAACGGCTGGGGACGTGGCAGCAGCTGACATGTTGTAGTAAGGCAAGATCTATGAAAAAGAAAGAAGAGGGAAAATAGTGAACAACAATTGTTGGTCTTTATTTCTGTCGATGGCAACCAACTGGCAAGGTGGGAACTGTGTTTTTTGTTTAGGTTCTGTAATTTTATTAATATTTTATAATAAAAAGTCGAAAATGCTAAGAAAGAAAGCAAGACGACGTGGTTTTGGGTAGCTGACATGACAGACAGTTAACAAGCTAACTGGAATTAAACTCATCATTTTTTGATGCCCCCGTTCATTTTAGTCATCGTTACCTTCCCGTTGTTTTGGTATTTTTTTGATTGGGTACAATACAAAGCTGAGTGTTTGGACAAAGGTTGGGATTGGGCGGACAATACGATGGGGGTTTGTAGATGGGACACCACAAGAGCGAAGATCTGTGCTTTTGGTGTTGTTATAGCTCGAATTGATTGCAACATGTTGTTGTATTTCCATTCGTTTTAAAGTATATCCATAATAGTTGGTTACCAAATAAAAACAAGCAGCAGCAGCAGCAATTCCTTTTTATACAATCATCGCATCAATCATTGTAAGATACGATGGTAAATTAAGCTGGGTTCAGGGTTGTTAAGATGTTATTTTGTTCTTAATTCGGTCCAGCCCAAGTTTGAGGCCAGTTTGTGGGCTGGATTTGACCATAAGCAAGAGTGCAGAAGAAGACCCAACATTATGAAAAAAGGTAATTGGAATTGGTTGGTGTTGGGTATTGGCGAAGAGTCCCTCTCTTTTGCCCCAGTCCACGAGACGAAACCAAATAAAATACAAGAGAAGTGACCAACTGCTGCCACCCACCGCCTTCCTTTCACTTTCACAATCACATTCACAATATTAACAGAATTCTAGTGAAGTGGACGCGAAGAAACGAAGCTCCCCCCTGTCCCCCCCGCCCCATCTATAACCGCCCTCTCTCTCTCTCTCTCTCTCTCTCTCTCTCGTTTTCAAGAGTAAATAAATTGGACATTCTGGTTGGGGCCTTTGATTGATTCTAGTAGTAGCTAGCAAGCAGTATAATATTTGTGAAAGTTTTATTAAGGAAGGAAGATGGAGAATAATAATGAAGCAGCAGCAGCAGCAGGAGTGCAAGGTGTGAGGAGGATGAAGAGAGCGGAGATTGATACAAGGCAACCATTCCGATCTGTCAAAGAAGCTGTTTCATTGTTCGGTGAAAAGTTTCTTGCAGGGGAGCTCTATGCCACCCAGCTCAAACAGGTACTCATCATCATCATATTCATAATTACCTTAATCACTACTTACTTACTTAATTACTACTTGGGTTGGGAAAATGTAGTTTGATCTTCTCATATATGCTTTGCTTGTGGCTGAGTACAAATTAAGTTGCCCCTATTTATGTGACTGAGCTGTGGTTATGCTGTTACATAATTAAAATAAAGAATGTTAAATCATCACTAGGCTTAATTCCTTAATGGTCAGCTTTATTAGGTAGGGAATCTAGAGCTAATCTTCTTGGCTTTCAAATGAAGAGATGCTATAGAAAAAGAAAGAAATGTTAATTTTGGCTTTGTTGGGAGGAGAGGAGAGGAGAGGAGGGGTCACAAGCAAGCAAGCAAGCATCCAGAATATAATTGTACTAAATAATTGATTTTCTTGTATTCTTGAAAGATGCAGACTGGAGCACATGAAAATGGGCATCGGCATGGCCCTGCATCCAGAATTGGAAGCGTGACAGCGGAGCTAGAGGAGACAAAACAAAGCCTCCAAAAAGCCAGAGAAGAAAGCGAGCTCATGGAAAATTGCCTTTCATCTCTAAAACAGGAGCTTGAACGGACAAAGCGAGAGCTGCATCAGTTGAAGGAAAGGGAATATGAGAAACAGTTTGTAGAAGCGGAGATCATCGAAGACGTTAGGAATATAGTTGAAGACTCAGACTCAACCAAGTTTGAAATAAAAACACAAACATCTGATGAGGAAGAAGGAAGTTTTGAGTTTCAAAACAAAAGATATGTGACATTTGCAAATCCACCTTCCCTTGCGCAAGTAAAGATTGCACAAGGTTTAGGTGTTGATGAAAAACTGCAAAGACATCCTTCTCTTTCTCTCAAGAAGAAGAAAAACAAGCCTTTCATTCCTCTAATAGCTGGGATGTTTTCTAAGAAGAAAGGAGGCCCACAAGTAGCCTATCCTTGATCCTTGATGACTTATCATCAGCCCTGCTGCATTTCTACATCACACATACATACATCTTCATCTTGGTTCCAATCCAATAATACTGCCGCGCGCTTGCATTCCAACTCTTTTTTCCCTCCCCCTTTGTGTAATTGTTTTTTTTATGTTTCACTTCTATTTTATATATGTATGCAAGTCTTGCCAGTAAATTAGTTTGCTCGGGATAATAAGAAATTGTAACACTTGAAGAAGAAGAGAGTCTTTCACTGGAAGTACCCAATAAATTAGTGTGCCTGATCCCCTTAAGGCTTAAGCTGTTATTCTTGTTCCTTTTTTTCTTTTATTAATTTAATTGAGGGTGGACGTTTTACTTTGGGCCTTAATGCAATGTGTATTGATAATAATGGACCAATTTAATATAGTCCAACATCATTCGACAACAAATGCAACAACCCAGTGACACTGACACTCAACAAATATAAGGCCTCATCAAAAGTAAATTGCGATAAGAAAGAGAGTGACGATATTCAAGTTAATTTGCTTTTCAAAATTCGACCCAGCTTCAGAGAAAAATAAGTAAATAAATCATTCAAACAGAAGGAATGCATGCATTCACAAATAAATAAATAGTCATATCGAAGGATGTTTTAATTTTCTCAACGATGTGTATGTACATGATAAATAACGCATAATGTAAGAGACAGCAACAGCAAAACAGATAAAATAGTTTGAACAGGAGGATCGAGACCAACAGGGAATGCATAGTTGCACCAAGTACATGCTTAATGTGCTTGAAGTTGAAACCAAAACAAGATCACGAACTGATAAGAAAAAAGACAGTGAGGCAAAACATAAGTACATGAGCATGTGAAGTGTGATGTGCATGCGAAAAGAAACATTTATATCAAAGTTCAAACCATAACGCTGGATTGTGGATCAATATCCAACATGTCCTCTTGGGTAGACGAGGATGACTTATTAAAGAACTCGATGCAGTCAGCGATGGCCTCGTTATAATGCGAATGAGATGAATAATAGGAACTGCATGAAGTCTTTGGGGGCTCAAAGAACCTGTCACAGCTGGTGCTGTTCCTTTGCCTGGGGGTGCTGCTCGTAGCTCCTGAGGAAGATGAAGAAGAGGCGGCAGCTGATCGAGATGGGATAGAAAATAAGAGTCTCATTATTATCTTCCGGAAGCGGTTGAAGAGTTTCATGGCAGACAAGTTCAATTTGGGAGGTTGATGATCAAATTGGTGGTGGTGATGGAATTGTTGATGATCACCTACTTGTATAATAAAGGAGGAGCTGTGGTCTCTCTCTCTTGCCTGCATTGTATTCTCTGTTTCTTCCTCTCCGGGAAATGTAATGCTATCATGGGTGTGTGTGTGTCGTGTATCTTATAAATTTAAAATGGGGGAAGGGTGTGATTTTCCAGGGCATGACTTTTATTCTATTTGGGAGACTAATTAAAACTCTCAAGGATGTTGGCATTTGTCCATGTGCTCAAATCATTTGCATGGCCTTCACTTGTCCTCACCAAAAAAAAGGCTTTCTTAGTTAGTTGAAGAACATTTTCCATATCTAACTTGTTCATGATTCTTTGCAAAAGTCATTAATTGGGTTTAACACAAAGTATTAGGGTAGTAATTATGTGAGTAATTGTGAAGTTGATTTTGGAGTTGGATTAAAGGTCCAATTATATATATATATGATATGATGGTACATAGGAGTAATTAAGTTAAGTGGATGCTTAATTGGTTTGGTTGTACTTAACTTATATCCAAAGCCTCTAGAGTCTAGATAGAGCTAGCTAATGTGAAATTATGAGAAACCCTCTAAATGATTATTTGACCCATGGAGATGGAGATTGGTCATTAGTCAGAGAAATGCCAAAAATTACACCATTCATTTTTCTGGCAGCCTTAGGTACCCTGCTTGGCCGAGGAAAGCTTAACCTAATGATTGCCCTTTGCATTAGTCAATTCAACACAACCAAAACCGAAGATGCGAATCAATATATATATGTATGTAGCTCAAGTTCATATCGAGGTGGTCCATACATACCCTATCATCAAACTCAAGTATTTCTCTAGAAATTAATATAATGCAACTCACTCTGGCCTGTTAAATTTATAACATCGCATCTCGACAGTAGCAACACAAAATGGTCCTGGAAAAACTTGAAAGAAGCCAAGTCATTTGTTTATGTGGTAAAACAAAAAAATGGGTGCTAGGAAAAGATGATGAGCTTGTGAAGAGATTTAGACGATCTTAATTATTTATTTATATATTAATATCAAAAGTGGAGGGTCAGTCAGGCATGTTCTAATAGGACATCATAATTGTGTCTTGGTACTTTCTTCCTTAAAGTAAAGAAAATGTATTAATCATGAGGTAAGCACCTGTCTCAACAACTTATTAACCAGACTAGACTAGACTAGGGGAAGTCATCCCATGTTTAACAAAAATCAGTTTCCAAATTCATTGTCATAATTGTGCTCTTCAGCTTTTTTGGGCCCAGCCTGGTCATAAATAATTCATTTCTTTATTGACCAGCTTAATTGCTTATGATGCGATTCTCCTTTTTTTCTTCTTTATTGGATGTTCATCCATACCTTGTAACAAAATCATCATTTTCTGTGATAACTCGTTCATGAACAGAACCTTTTTCTTCTTTTTTTCTTCTTCTCCTAGGACTCATAATAATACCTTCAACCCCTGATGGATTGATGGAATTTCTGAATCTCTATTTTATTTTTAAGGTTAATTTCAATTAGTATTCTGAATTCTCACTGTTAAAGCATATTTGTCCATGCACTCTTAATTTTAACAATCATGAACCATAATTTTTTTAAATTTTTTGCAATATAATTCTGATGTTAACGTCACGGTCAAAACTACGTAGCATGCATGTGTTCCTCCTGTTCGCTTCTTTCAATGTCAATTAAATCGTATTTTTGGACAATTGATGTCTTCCACCCAAACTTGCAGAAAATGTGTTATATCTAGTTTCTTAATAACAGACAGTACTAGCAGATGAAAAGGGAGTGGCCTTTGGGCCTGACCCAATCAAAGGACCAAAATTAATTATGCGATCCAGTCGATGTGGCATGGAAGAAGCTAATGACTTGACAGGTTCGGCCCCAATCAATGGGCTCACATTGAGGAAGGAAACCTACTTACATCTCACGTGGACTTCATCAATGAGTGTTTTTTGGTCGTACATCGATGGAGTCTAATGGCTGGCTAGTATAAAAGACAAATAACCAGTTGGGGGGGGTGTGTGTGTGTGTCTTGTCTATATAATTCGAAAGTTACGTTAAACTAAATATAAGTAGAAAGTGCAGAGCGACGTCGATTGGTAATTTGGTAGACTGCCGTTTGTCAATGCATGCTTTGCTAGCCTAACTAGCTACTGTTTAATTTAATTTATCAATTTAGTAATAAGTTTAAGTAAGATTAGTTGCGCTGTCAAAGCTAGCAGGGGCCTTAATTAGAATTTTACACTAGAGCATGGGCCACTGGCTGACCTGCAGTACGCTTCTATTACCGTGTTTTTACGTGCAAGATTGTCAGTAATCTCAACGGGGATTACATATTAAACATGATTTTTGGAAAACCTAGCTGCTTCTTCCTTTTCTTCTCTACTTATATATACTATCTTCCATAACTAGTGCCATACTTGATCACTATGCTGAATCCCTGATGCAATAAATTAAACTGTTAGGGTTTTTTTTCAGAGTATTCTATCTCTAGAAACAATGACGCATGTGCACGCAATTATCATCTGTCAACTTGGTGAGTTTTTTTTTCTCTTTTCTTTGGGGTCTAAGGTCATCATAATGTAGTTGCAGTAATTCGGAGATTATCTCACGTGGCCCCTGTTAATCTTGGCTTAGTGGGGGCACAAATCTTTGCTTATAGATAGATAACCGCCTAAGAATCTAACTAGTTTATTGTTTCACTTTCTAGCTGCTGAATTATTATCAAGAAAAATGACAAACAAATTGTATGAAAGAGGAAATCTCTCTACGTACGCATGCCTCTGATCTGCAGCTAGATATATAGGTTTGGTTGTGGGGCTTGTGGCACTGGCTTTCATATGCTTGAATATGACCTCTCAAGAAAACATGACTTAAGGAGAGACCCACCATGTATGATGAAATAAAGAGTTATAAGTTTAGACAGTGAAAGGCGTCCATTGAAGATGACAGATCAATGCCTACCTCTTATTAAAACTTGCAACTGCTTTGTCTTACTCTACTTCTACTGGATATTATATATATATATATATATATATATATATATATATATATACCGTCTTCATCGGTCACATGAATGTTCATTGTTTTCATCACTTGTCTGAAAGAAGATTAAAAAGAAGACAGACAGACAGACAGCTTCCGGACATTCATTTTTAATTAAATTATAGCTTGCCCAATTGATAAAACAGTTTAATATTAATTTAAGAAACACACTTGCAGTTGAGCAGTTGAACTAAACCCATTAAACAACATAGAAGAAACAAAAAAAGTAGGCCTCACTAGCATTACCATGTGAAAATGATAGAGAATATCATCTATATACACCAACACATAAAGCAGCCCGAAAAATAGACAAGTCAGTACACTTGACCTTTGATCACACTAAGATAATGAAGAGGAACGCCAAATAGGGTTTAAAAACGACGACGTTAATCACGACTCTAGAGCCTTGTAAATGACTACGAAGCATGGGAGGATGGCCCTCGGATTATGAACCACCAGCTCCTCGAGATTTGAATATAATCCGGCGAATCCGGCTACAGAACCGTAGGAGCCAGGAGCCGACAAGGACGACAACGCATCCTCCTCCGTCGGCGCATCGTCCGCAATGCGCCTGACCCTGCCAGCAATTACACGGCACACCAGCATGGCCCTGCGCCCGTCCGTACAGCTCAAGGAGTCGTGGGCCCTACCGCTGCTGGCAGTGGTCCTCACTCCCTTGCCCCCTTCCCCTCCGGCTTTGCCTTGGAAGCCATGCCTGATGATCGTGCACACTCCGCAGCCCGGTACGGAGCCGCACAAGCTGGACGAGCCACGTGCGCCGAGCGTGCACGAGATGCTGGTGCAGTGGAACCGCAACAGCTCGTTCCCGTCCGCTGCGCACCTGGGGTTCTTTCGTGTGGTGCCCAGCGCACGGTTCTTCACGGCATCCCGGCAGTCCTCGAAGCGTTGGATCGTGCGCTGCGTGTTGTGAACCTTTAGTATCCGTTCGATCTTGCAGATGGGAATGTCTTTCTTCTGCCAGCTTGATTTGAAGATTATCTCCACAATGTTTCGGCCGGAATCTTCAACTCCCAGCTCCGATACTGCGCGAATACAAAATTAAGATATTATTACTTTTCATTTTCTTATAAATTATAATGGAATCTTTGTTTAATTAAAACTAATTTATAGAATTTGTAAAAGACCCAACTAATGAAAATATAGGTAGGGTCAGGATGGTTGAGTTTTAACGTCAGTAAAGTGGGGCAGTCTTTCTTCTCGAATTAAGACAGGCCACCCTACATATCAGAGTGTCATTTATTCGGTTCTGCATGGACAGCTGTAGGTTTGTACTCATGAAGTTGACTGCCTTTATGAGGTGCAATCAATCGTTGCGGTAAATTTACAAATCTTTCACTTTTGTTACTCGCAGCCTCTCCTCGCATCTTCCCTCTCATTCTCCATTTTTTTTCCTTTATACTATATCATAAAAAAATAAAAATTAAAAACTAAACAGCACTTAGCTATTAACAAAAATATCCAATAGTTATAATAGAAATTTGGTAATGATGAAACAGTAAAAGATATATAAAGAAAATTCAGCATCATGAAATGAGTAATAAAAGATTATTATTAAGAGGTAGCATAGCATATATATTAATTAGCATGTATAGTATACAGTAGTTACCAGCATGGCGAATTGCTTGGTGATGTTCCAAACTATCCATCTTGGGGAAGATCTCTCCGCACTGAGAGCAAACACAAACACTAGACCTCGGAATTGGGTACCTGAACATTTATAAATTTACTTCTCCATATTAATTTCTAGATATATAAATTGGGTACCTGAAATGTAACGAGCATATTATATGTTGGAGATAAATTAAATTAAAAATGTATACCTGCTAGGGTCAACGATCATGTGGCACTCATAACAGCCAGAGAGCTTCCTGAATTGCATTCCTCTGGAGGAGGAGGAGGAGGCGGACGTAGTATTATAAGCAGCACTAGTCCCAGTAGCATTGGATCTAGAGGAGGAAGACCGAGTTGATGACCGAGTCACATGTTTCCGACCCAGTAACCCAGTTTCCTGACCCAGCGAGCTACTCTCAGGCGAGTTGTCGGCTCTGTGAACGACCCTGGTGTTGCCATGAACGACATCTCTGAAGCTGCAAATGGAGCTGCAAGAAGACCCCAGCTTCGAGTACCCGGAAGCAGCTGCGCCTGCACCACCATTGACGATGTTATGATTCTTTGATGGGTCATGAACTCTTGACCCTTCGATCTGTTTACAGGTGAGCAGGTTCTTGATCTGGTCCCATGAGGATGAGGATGAGGATGGTGGGTTTTGTTGCTTTTTAGAGCTCGACGACTGCTTTTGCCTGCGTTTTGATGGCGGTGCTTTCTTCTTGTTCTTGGGCTCCGTGGCCTCAGGTACAAAAGTAAGCAGAGCCATAAAAAAGCAGATCACCAACAGAAACTAAAGCAGAGATATAATAGAATTGAAGAAGAAGCTCTCTGCTGCTCTTTTCATAAAAATAAATAAATATTTCAAGTTTGAGAGATGGTTTTGTTTGTGTAGTGGAGAGAGATGGATCCGAGATGGGGGTAAATAACTAATAATAAGCAAAGGCAAAGCGGGAGGTCGTCTGGTGTGGTGGGTCTACTTCATTATTTTATTGTTTTTTGGTAATAAATTAATATTTTTCTATTTTGTTTGGGGTTAGCATAGCTACTGTGTTTGTCTTATGTACAAGTTTGATTTGAGGCATATATAGAAGAGGTTGACCTTTTGTTTGACTGGGTTGAATCACAGAGCAGGTACACATGGATTGAACGGTTGATTGAGTGGTGTGTGATGTGAGTGGGGTGGGCCATAAGTTGCAGGGGAAGGATAAAATAACACGTAACATGTTGTGTGCGAGTGCGATTTGGTTAGACGGCTTGTCGTGGTAGTGGAGATGATATGTGCTTGTATTGTATGCTGCTGATGCGCGTGTTATTGGAGCTATTCTCTTGTGCTTTCTTGGGCCTTTGTTTATTCGCTTTCTTCAGTGAACAAGTTCCTTTTGCACTGAAAAGTCAGAAAGTCTTGCAATTGAAAGTTGAAAGAAAAAGAAAAAAGAAAAAGAAACGTGTCAAGAATTTCTACTGCATGAGTAGAAAATTGGGGAAGCAAGCCAATTACCTCTTTAAGCAGTGCATGAATCATGATTCATGATAGAGGGGCAGTGGAAATATTGTCCCTAAAGCTGCGGTGAATATTTCCGTTAATATGTGTGCAAAATGATGATGGAATGGAATCCAAAAGGGAGAAAAAGGAAAAGTGCATAAGCCAAAGAGACAAGCGGAGAAAGAATAGGAAGTATCCAATTTTTATTCCACCTTCAATGTCTCCCACTGTCATGCATACATGTAACATGAATGAATATATGAATATTATATGAGGGAGAGGGACCCTGAAATTAACAATGATCCTTGTATTATCTAAATTCTTTGATTCATTGAAACACCATGAAAATTGCAATGCAAAGTGGGCTGGCTGCTCTGTCTCTATAATCTAGATCTGTGTGTGCCTGCCAGCTTACTGGCCTTAGAAAGAAATAACTCAGTGTCGCTATTTTTTTTTTGGTGAAAAGTGTCGCTATTCACTACACTAGAATATATATGTGTGTGTGTTTGTGTCAATATCATCAATACAAAGCTGATTCATTTCGTTTGTGTCGCATGCAGCTCGTCCTCTACTCTTGCCTACTTTACCAATTAAGATTCCTATCTATCTATCTATATATATATATATTATATGTATTATCAATTCTCACATGCATTGCAATTTGCATATATCTATCTACCACATGGAAAGAAGTCTCATCAATCATAAGTCATATTCACATTGCAAACCCTCAGTTTGTGATTCACTATATCCCCCCAAAATACAACATTGCTTTCATCATTTATACTTTCTTTAAATATAAATATATATAATTCGAAGGGATTATTATTAATTTCCTTTGTTTATGGGAAATTCTTAACTTAATTGTACACAAGACGGATGTATGGTGCAGGCAAAGTCCAGTTTAAAAGCTGATCTAGCTCCCCACACACGCGCATGGAAAATATATATATGTCAAATAATTAATTAATTGGTAGAAAATTTGGGAGTGGTTGGTTTTGGTTACGTTGGAAGTGAGATTGGTTTTGGCCAGCCAACCAACCAACCACTGCCTTAAGATAGATAAGCAGCGGAAGGAAGCGTTGTCTCATCTCCATGTCGGTTCTCAAGTTCCAACTCATGGTATGGAAATTGGAATCGAACTCTCTCTAACTCGACAAACATTAAACAATTAACACATTATTATGAGTATGTACATTGTTCACTTCTTTCAAACTAAGAGCACATTAATATTGCTGGCCTTCAGCAGAAAAACAAAATGAAGAGAGAATATTGCTAGTGCTCGCCAATACGGTATAGCTCAGTAGGTTTAACTCTTTAGTCTCAAGTTTTGTGGACAGAGGTTTAAAACTCCTAAGCATCCAAGAATGTTTGTGTAAACCCTCTCCCTATAAAAAAAAAAAATAATAATTGAGGTATTTATTATTCAAGGACAGAAAGTTGGGCATGGTTGATGAAGCCCTCTCTCCTCCTCCTCCATCTTCTTAGTTGTTGCATATCGCATATCAGACTACAAGAGATTAATTGGAGGACAAGACAAGAGTTCTGATTATTACAAAGAAAATGCTCATCGGCTCTGTCAACGCCTCTCTTACAAGGACAGAGTGCGATCATGGGCTCTTTTAGATGGACTCACACAACACTTCTCCGATATGAAGGAATTTTTTAGACCTGACCAGACCAGACCATTTCAAATCAAGGATTTAAAAAAATTACTAGGGGATTTTAAGAAATTAGGAGATTACTTTTATAAATAAAAAAATACAAACAAAACTTAAAATAGGGAAATCAACATACTTGGTTGGTTGGTACAAATAAAAATCTCCCAAGTCAGGACTCAGGGGGTACAAACAAAGGACCGTAATCTAATATAACGAGTTTGCATCATCATAATTCATGTGGTTAAATATCTAATCCAAAGGACCGTAAGTATAACCATATAATCATAATCCAATTCAATCATACACCAGACAAGACAATAAAATATCCATTATCCACATCTTTTCAGATTTGTCGTTTGGCACTTCACCAGACAAACATGGCAGGAGAGTGGTACCTCCTGTGTGCAGTTAGAAAAGGTGGTTCATCAAATCCTGCCCATCAATCAAACCCGTCATGTGCAAATATGAAGCAACCTTCTTTTAATTCAGAGTTAAAACACCCATGCATTTCAGGTGTGAAAACTAAAAATCATTATGGCAGAGACAAAAGTTACATAAACCCCGGAAGCACAAAAGTCAATCAAAAAGTAAGAAAAATTGATACTATGAGAGACCATTGTACATTTAGATTCCGTCGCCCAGAGACAAATTTTAACAAAATTGGGATAAGTGCAAGCACACATAGGGCATCATGTACTCAACTAGCAACAATACGGAAGGGCCTGGAAACTCTCATTCACGGAAACTCAATGGTAAACAAACATCACCTCTTCACAGACAAAGGACCTCCCATCATTTGTCAGCATGTCATGACTCAGCCGGGATGCCATTATTAGATCATATTGAAGCCCTCTAAATTTGGCCAAAACTGCAAAGTAGAACACCAGTAAATATCAAAGATGCCAAAACAAACATGGAATAAACTGAGTAACGAATGAAGCATACTTTCGTGGTTATATCAATCATCCAAGTAATAATAGGATCCAGCAGCTTTTTGTTCCCTATCCTTCGTTGACTCCAATTTGTTGATTCTTGGGCGGTGGTTAGTGGGGTCACGTCGAAATGTGATATCAAGATGCTGCATGCAGCATTCCAAAAATCAATGAAAATTACTTGTGGAGAGAGAGCAGTTCCAATAACATGCTATTTATGTTTCTAACAGCTTATCCCTTTTAAGACTCATTTTCAGAGTGGTGGTACAAATAACACCAGTTAGCGGGAGGAAGTTGTGATTATGCACAAAGAATGACCAATTTCAAAATTATATTCCTATTATCATACACTACTCTCCCTCTTCATAGTAGGATGTCAAAATAATTGACTGAAAGAAGAAGTTGCAACACTTACAGATAAGAAGAGATTCATCCCAGTCAATAATGACTGTGGAGAATTTGCAACACAATCAATTGATGGCTTCCCCTCATAGACAATAACTCTATCTGCCAAGTAGGTAGCCATAATAAAGTCATGTTCAACCACGAATGCAGTTTTCTTAGCATGTAGGATAAACCTCTTTATGACTTTTGAAGCAACAATACGCTGCTCAGAATCAAGATAGGCACTGGGTTCATCTATAAGATAGATATCTGCAGGCTGCATTAAGAAAAATAAAATGTATCAGTTAAAGCTGATCTGCATGCACTTTCACCAGTTAGAACAACACAAAACTACAAGTAATTGCCTTCCTGCTTCAAATGATAAAAAACAAAAACAAAAACCAAATGCAGGGACCAAAACAGATGCATGGAAAAACTCAAACATGCGGTCATGATATTGTTTGAGGACTGAAAAACTCAAACGAAATGGCAGATACTTGCTTTTAGTCGGGGACAATGGTAATCGCCCAATACTTACGTTAGAGAAAAAAAGAAAAGAGAACACCCTTACACCATTCCCAACTTCCAAACACAGTCAATTCCAGCCTACTCAGATGCATCCAAGGCATCAAATACAAGAGGTGGGTACCGTAAAGTGTTGAAAGGGATCCATCCCAAGAAACAAAGGCCCATTTTATTAATTCACATCAAGAACCCAACATCTCCCTTCCTACTATACTTGCAAGGCTGAAAATAAGGAAAAGCCAACACTACTGATTTTCTACAACAGGAAATCAAAAAATAATGTTTCTTGAAAATTTCAGGCTTCTGAAATTCATAACCGAGACACATGAAAAAGCTCAACCAAGCATTTACCTTCCCGAGGCATAGGCATAATGCAACCCTTTGCAGCTCTCCACCAGAGAGATTCACAACTTCTTGATCCATCAATTGTTCAATAAGAAGAGGCTTCATCACATCGGACATGAACTGGGGATGGGTATATGAATCACGAATTTTTGAATGTAACAAGTGTCTGACAGTGGATTGAAATTTTGGACTGATTTTCTGGGGTTTGTAAGAAACATTGAATTCAGGTATCTCCACATTGGAATCTTCTACAATATCAGGTTTCAATAGACCAGCCTGCAAATTGGACAAGTGTATGCTAACTCAATGTCTCAAGCTGCAAAGTGATTATGACTGAATTTTAAAAAGAAAGAAATCAAAGGAATGAATACCAGCATACGGATAAACGTTGTCTTCCCTGTTCCATTCTCACCCAGCATAACAATAATTTGAGAATCCGTAAATTCTCCCTCAACAACACGAAGCCTAAAGTTTCCCTGAGTTTTAGTCATAGATGGGTATTTATATCGTGCATATGTCTCAATTTCCTCAGCACTTTCCTGTGGAGTCTCAGCAACCTAGTAAAGGAAACAAAAAAAGTGAATCACAAAGTACTGATAAGTCAAAAGAGCATTTCATGGACAAAATTTATAATCTTGCCTTAAAGGTCAGAGATTCATCCCGGAACCTAAGATTTTCTGTAGGAACAAATCCGGCCAAGAAGATGTTAATTCCTTCTCTAACTGAGAAAGGAAGAGTTACAACTCCATATGCACCCGGTTTCCCGTATAAACAGCAAATGAAGTCTGATAAGTAATCCAAGACACTAAGATCATGCTCCACAACAATTACATAGCTGAAAATACAAGGATATATAACTATTAGCTAAAGATGCAAGAAGACAATCAAGAAATCCAACACAAACGTGCAAATGAAAATTTGAAGGAAGTCAAATATAAAAAAATAGACCTATTAGGCCTGAGCAAAGATCGGACAACTTGGGCTGCTTTAAGCCTCTGTTTCACATCAAGATAACTTGAAGGTTCGTCAAACATATATATCTCTGCATTCTGTATGGCAACGACAGCAATGGCAAATCTTTGAAGCTCCCCACCTGATAAATCCCCTACATTACGATCTATAACCTGGTTCAGCTCAAGATCAGCACACAGTTCTTCCTTCATATCCCTTTCATCTTTCTGGTTGAGCACCTCCCCAACATTTCCTTGAACTGCTTTTGGAATGTGATCAACATACTGGGGCTTTATAATGGCCTGTTAAATGAAAAGAGAATTACAAAAATGCAATTAACAGGAAGACAAAAATATTACATAAAGCAATATAAGTGTTAGACACAACCAATGAAGGCCAAAAATTTGAAATGCATGCAACTTTGTTTGTCTAGACTAAACCCTTTTATAAAAAATTTAAAAAAAATCTGAAATTATTAGGCCAGAAGAGGCACTGAACATGGTTCATATACTGCATCAAGCAGTTTTTTCAAGTATCATACTTTTAGGCATTTCTGTCTTAAATTCATTATCATGAGATGCAAATAATATTTCCATTCACCAAATTGTTTATGTTCAACTATATCTTGACCATCCCATTAATGGCATTAATATCACCCACCCAGTACTGGAAGCAGCCTATGAACTACCTTGAATAGCAAGCACTAGGAGATACCACCACAACTTAGCTCGGTAGGACTGTAAAGTAAGCCACTGAGTTCATACATAGTGATATTCAAAGTCATAGTGCTAAAATAAATACGTTTAACCTTTTCTTGCAACAACTCGAGGTATCTGGGTCTTCAACCCGATTAACCAGAGTCAGAGACTACCCATAACGATCTTTACAGCCTCAGCTAGTTGCTAAGGTAATTGAGTCAATGTGCATCATTCAAATTAAATACCAAGACAACTAAAACACAAACCAAATAGAAAGCCAAAAAAAGAAGAAGATAAATAAACATAACTATCTATAAAAAACATGCATTAAATGTCCAAAACGTTTGTCTAAAAAGTTAAACTCATTTCCAATTCCATATGAAACATTATGAGCATCAAATCGAAAGGTACCTTCAAATTGTCTTCCAGGATACGGGTAAAATAATTCTGCAACTCAGATCCTCGAAAGTAGGTCAAAATTTCCTGCCAATCTGGAGGATTCTGCTCAAAAAAGAGAGGAAGATAACATAATCAAAGAATGCAACAAAACCAACTTGAAAAAAATGATACACTTATCAGAGAAGGGGGAAGTTTTGTAAGATGTATTACATTGAAACGACCTAAATTTGGTTTCAACTTTCCAGCCAAAACTTTGAGGGCAGTTGACTTCCCAATGCCATTAGTTCCAACCAAACCAAGTACTTGCCCTGGCCTTGGGACTGGTAACCTGAAATTGTAAATTTCTGTTATCCCAAACCACATAAATGCTTAAGTGATCACTTCCATATAATGCGATAAGGAACTAACCTGTGTAGTTTGAAAGTGTTAGGCCCATAACGATGTGTTGTATCTTTGTCTAAATCCTTTGGCAAGTTGATAATTTGGATTGCTTCAAATGGGCATTTCTGCATCATCAGATGGTATAGAGTCCAAAGAATGCCTTTAAAACATGACTAGTGTATAGAACAAGAAAAATGACAGTAACAACACTTTCTACAGACCTTAACACAGATACCACACCCAATGCACAATTCTTCGGAGATAAAAGCAATCTTGGATGCAGGGGTAACCTCGATACATAGTTTACCTGCAGATTAATCAGGTAAGATCGTATATTTGTATAAAGGTCAAAGATTTAAATCAAGTCTGAGTCAAGACAAGATAATTCAAAAAGCAGCTCATTTATATAGAAGTAAACATCGCGCTACAATAATGCATGACAAGAACTCGTCAATACAGAAATATTATATATATATATATATATATGTGTGTGTGTGTGTGTGTGTGTGGAGCCGCCTCACTATATGCAGGAGCTCATGTCTGTATTTTGAGTAACCTTTCTTAGAATCTTTGTTTGGTTTTATATACCATGTAATCCCTTTGAATAGCTAGCTTCGAGCTTAATAAAGTTTCTGGGTATTTCTCCTTGCAGGAGGCATTCTATTTCCATTATTTCCTTATAGTTACTTAACATGATCATCAAGACATACTCCCATCACAAGTAGCTTCCATAACGATTTGAAAAGGAATGCTACGTTTGAGGATAAATAACAGTTCACATAACAAACAACCAGCTGAGGAATCCAAGTAATCAGGATTTTTGCATCACACATATACATAATAGCAATATCATATCTCAAGAAACAAGAAAAGATATGCTTGTTTTTGCGAAAACAAAAGAACCATTATCTCGAGCAATTCAATTAATCCCGATTTTATCTTCTTTCTGAATAGAAACAGACATATATATATATTACATATAAAATACAATAAATAATATAAGAAAGAAAGGGAATTATAATATACCAGTCTTGACGACAGGACAGCTCTTCTTGCATTCCTGGCGGCACTTCTTAGGCTTGCATCTGTCGGAGCTCACTATTGCTATACGGGTCAACCGATCTGCCATCTCCTAATCTTCTTCTATCCACAGTAAATCGACCGATCAAATTAAGCAAAGGATCAAATGCGCACTGACATTACAAGAGATAAGAGACATCTGCTCTCTTACTTTGTCTATATTAGGTAATAGTACATGTAATCAGTAAACCATCAAATTACATATAACAAGAGATTAGAGACATCTGCTCTCTTTCTTTGTCTACATATAAACCCCAAATTACAAATATGCAGACATTACTAAATTACATATAATCAGTAAATAATAAATCATCATACCACTCATGAACACTCAATACAAACCAATTGCCAATAATAATTCCCAATTGAAAATAAACAGAAGTAGCAGCAGCGTAACCCTAATTAAATTTTTCACTCCAAATAATCACTGAACCCCAGATCGAATTTAAACCCCAATTAATCAGCTAAGCCCCAATTCAATTTTCTCAAAACCCTAATTTAAACCGAAATCCCAATTGAAATTCAAACTAATGTCTAATTCAGTTTTTAGTACAGCTAAACCCTAAATTAGGCTATGAATCCTTTGAATTTAACTTAGAATACATAAACTCCCTAATTAAATCCGAAGCCCCAAAAATAATTTTCTAAAAAACCCTAAGTTAAAATTCACAGAACAAACCCTAAAATTAGATAAAATTGGCTAGCACATACTGAATCTAGTCGGATGAAGCACTGGAAATTGACAACGCCGCAGCCCCAAGATTCGAAGGAGCTGACGCCAATGATCGGATGAGAAAGAGGGAAGCGATGAGGCTGAGATTAGAGAGAGATTCGAGGACGCTGAGATTATGATAGAGACTAGAAGAAGAGAGGCGGATGCGTGCGGCGGCCTGAGCTGCGACAGAGAGGAAATTTTTTGGGTGTGAGAGTAGAGTAGAGAACCCTAATGAGTTTCAGAAAGCTCACTAGTTGGGTGCGGCCGGTTCTATTCCAAAAAGTATAGAACCAGTACTGATACAACGCCACGTGCAATCGAAAGTCAAAAGTTTTATTTGGTTGGTCTTTCAATTGAGAGTTTTATTTTGAAAGTAATTTTGCCGCCATTAACAATATTTTAGGGCCAGCTGACACCTTTTTTTTTAAAAAAAAAATTTAAACAATTGATATTGAGTGAGGGAAACCGAACCTACAAGTTACAACCGGAGATGAAAATTGCATAGAATTCTTAAATGACAAAATTTAGATATCTAACATTTAAATTCCTGAAAATTAACAATTTAAGTATTTGAATTTATGTATGTCGAATTTTGTAAATAACAGAAATTATAGGAAAAACAAATTCATATGCTCAATAGAAATTGTGAAATTGACACATCTTTTGGCGGAAATTAAACTCGAAAATTTCCCTCGCGTCATTTAATAATTTCCGTAGCTAATAGCTTCTGAACTTGTTCCAAAACCGTTTTCAAGAGTCAAACCCTAGCTATAAGCCTACTCTATGTTACTATTTTAAAACCATTTTTTGAATACTAAAATAATTTTCTAATAATTGAAGATATTTTAAAAATATATTATGATATGAAAAATAATTTTAAAGTCCACAAATTTTTTTAAGATAACTAAATATAATTCATTAGTATTTATTAAATTAATTAAAATACTTAAATACTAATGAGTCATTAAATAATAATAATTAAAACATAATTAATCATTAATATAATTTAAAAAGTCTAAGATATTACTTAATTGAAAATATTAAACTAAACAAACTAATTTTGTATAAAAAATAAAAAGAAAAGTACAAAAAATAATTTAAAATGTTGTAAATGCATGAGTTGGTGGATGACCACCATACCTCTTAGCATTCATCATTTCTAATTCTATGTAACCTATACACTAAATACCATAGTTATGGGCTTGTAACTTATGAGTTGTTAATGTCTTCTTACCATTGTAAGCCTATAAATAAGAGGTCTTATCAAGATGAGAAATACAAGTTGATTGAACAATTTCTATTGTATTCCTCTACTTTCCAATTCTCTCTACAATTTTCCCTTAGTTTTATAACACGTTATCAACACGACATTGCTCTTGGTATGTTTTCTTTCTTTTTATATGAGCTAGAGTCATCACATGGTATAAAGTTTCTTTGTACTCACCATCAGACTTCATCATGCTCGTTTAAGAAAAAAAAATCCTTATTCTTATTACACATGAATATAATGCCATGTTTTTTTTATTTGTTTGTTTATTTGATCTTAAGTATGATCTTAATTATTATAATGAGTTTGTATTATACAAAATATCAGGGCCCGAAGTTCCTCGATTCTCATCATATAACTTGATTAGGACATAGAGCCCCTTTGATTGAATCAAAACCTGAAGTTTTTTTATTCCAAATAATTGAGGTTGTGAAGTTCCGTGAATTTAAAGAGCACATAAGGACATGAAACTCCTTGATTTTGTATTAATCAAAATCAGAATTCCATGAGGTCTACATATGTCAAGAACCCGAACCAGAAGTTTCGAATGCATATACATCAATTTGAGTATGAAGTTCAAAGCACAACTATTAATTCAATTTATTTAGATCTACGTATTCGAACTTGAAGTTTCGAATATATGTTGATATGAACCTGAAATTCATAGTTTATCATGGATCTTAATACCATGTATGAATCTGAAGTTCATTACTTATTTGTAACTATATGAACCTGAATTGGTTGGAAATCCAATTCTTAAACCATTAGTTTTATCTACATATTGAATCCATATTAATATTATATTATCTTGGAATTTCATAGTCTTTAATTTATTTATTTTATTCCTCATTTATACCACTTTACTCATTTTATTTTATTTTATTTTATTTATGTTGGGTTATTAGTTAATTTCGTTTTACAATAGTAATATAATATTGATACTTATGGTTATTTTATATATATAACTGAAATCATAATTGTCAGAAGCAATCAATGCCCATTTATATGAAATGAAAAGATAATACAGGTTACACTCTATGTGTATTATGATGGAGCTGAAAAAAAAGAGGGGAATTAAGACCTGAAGATCTTGATCCTCAATATATTTAATGAAGGACTTGAAAATCCTAAATTCTATACATGTAAAGGAATGAGCCAGAAGCCACAATTTCTATACATCTAAAAAGGTAAGAAAATCCTTTTATATATGTGTATATACATATATAATTTTATGGTTCACAAAGTGAAAAGGTGATTAAATGTTAATGTGAACCACGTTGATCAATACCAAATATTAGTTGGTTCTCTCATTGTTATGGTTTATAAATTTGAAGACACTCATAAGCTGTAAATCCCACTGTACAGTAATGTGTTCAATTTATTGTGAACAACTTTAGCACCATGTACCTGAATGAAAAAGGGATTTTGTTAATTCAGATATTGGAACCTGAAATCCATATCATAATAATTTAAACCTGAAGTTTAAATATTTAACAAATGTGATAATTATAGAACCAATAGTTCTAAGTGATAGGAGGAAATTATTGGTGCATACTATATTATATTTATAGTCAATTAAGGTTTACATATTCCTAAATTCATTTTCAATTAATTGGGACAAGAAGATCTCCCATATCAATACTTGTAAAATAACTATTTGTGGACTTGAAGTTCCTCATTTTTCTCAAAATGCATAAAAGACCAAAAGTTCTTCAATCACTTTTATTGAAACCAGAAGTTTCAACAATTTATTTTACAGCAATTTAATTATTGTCTTACTTTGGTTCTTGTATTTTATTCAATATTTTATATGTAAGGACCAATTCTTAAAAGGTAATCCTTATAATATAAATATTTGTGGACTTGAAGTTCCCCAATTCTTAAAACACAAATGAAGACCTAAAGCTCTTTGATTTTTTTTTTCATTGGAACCAGAAGTTTCAACAATTTATTTTTTTGTAATATTTTGTTGTTGTTGTATTTTACTTTTACTTGATTCTTTTCTTTGGTTTCATTTTTATTTTATGCAAGGAACTGAAGTCCCTAAATTATTCTTATATAATTAAATAAAGACTCGAAGTCTCTTAGTTCTCAATCCATATAATATCTATATAAGGACTTGGAGTTCTGCAATTCTAGAAAGTAAATCAAGACTTGGAGTTCTTTGATTTTTCCCTAACTTGGAACCAGAAGTTCCAACAATTTATTTTATTTTATTGTTATATTCAGTTCTTTGTTTTCATTTCAACAATTTATATTTAAGGACGTGATGTTCTTCATATGACTCGAAGTTCAAATATCTTCTTATTAAGTCTAATCCAAACTATAAGTTTCGGCCACATGTGCATTAAAATAGGTAAATTCTAGAACCTGAAGTTCTAATTGTATCAACCTCCAAATTAATATTTCAACAAGTGCATATGTATTATGAATATGGGTTGAAAAATATAAATCATATTAAGAACTTGAAGTTTCAACATTGTTTGGATTTCATATTTTCTATATATTTTTTATATATTATTATCGTTTTATTTTATTACCTTGAAAAATATCATATTAATACAAATTTGGACCTGAAGTTCAAAACCAAATATTTTTTTAAAATTTAATATATGTACTTGAACCCGCAGTTCCAGATATATGTTAATATATATCCAAAGTTCATCATTTTTATTGAGATTAATATTAATATGAACCTGTAGTTCATATCCTATAAAGAACCTGCAGTTATGGTATAACATATATAAGATGTTAATTAAACCTGAAGTTTAGAATCAAACGTTGTTTCTTTTATCTTTATCATGTTTTCCACAATGGAATCAAAATATTGTAACCAAATTCTAATTGGAACTTTCAAGTTCCTTGGTTCTTAATTTTAATTATTTTTACATATAATTTGAACCTATAGTTCAAAGCACAAAATGAAAAGAGAACGCCATTCCAGAAGAATGGCATGCAAAAAATCGTTCCATAAGAACGACATGTTTTATATACAAAAAGAGTGTTCCAGAAGAACGACTTGCATTATGTACAAAATATCATTCTAGAAGAATGACTTGGATTATATACAAAAGACCATTCTAGAGGAAATGCTTGAATCATCCTGATATGTATCTATTTCTAAATGATTAAATACAATGCAAATTGTGAAGATTGCAAGTTGAATACATTGATAACACATTGAATAGATTAAAGTCCCAGAAGGACAACCCATTAACATGTCAATAATAATATTATGCACGCCGAATGCATTAACGTTCTTGAAGGACAATACTTATGACATGAATTAAGGTCCCCGAAGGACAATACTTATGACATTCTTGGTATTATTTTGATGAGACCAAAATTCCCGTCGTTATGGGGAGAATTGGTTGTTCTTGAAATAACAAAAGAACGACGTGAATGATTATGAAATACATTAATTATTGTCTCATCAAACAAATTGGTATAAAAGATAAATGTCAGAAGCATATTCAAATGCAAAAAGGATTGTAAGTCAAATGACCATAAGTAAATACATACACAAAGTTAGTGACTACTAATAACCAATTTGTTGCATGCCTGAAGCATGACAGATTTATATATTGCAAAAATTGAACTCCCCATAAAAGCTGTTGGATGCTTGAAGCATGACAGATCTATAGGTTCCAAAGACTTAATTCCTCATAAGATGAGATTAATTGCAAAGTTTAAGCCCTACTCAAAATAACACTCTAGAAGATGTTATGATCCACATTCTATAAATTATACGTCTTAAAAGAGATATTTGTCCATGAAGTGACAATGAAAGCCTCTGAAGTGGCACTGGTACCAGAAATAATGAAAGCAATGAAATGCTTATAAATTATGCATGCGCATGCACATGAGAATTGTGGGATTATGAATTGATGATATATTTGTTTATAGTATGTACTAAAGTTATCAAGGGCTATACATGATGATATTGCACCACTTGTTATAATTGTCGACAAATGTAAATAAAGATTGGCCAACTGGAAGAGGCAGTCCAGGAAAGTTGAATATTTCATAAAAAAGTGCAATTATTGAACCTATAGTTAAAACACCAAAAGGATATAAAAATGTATATGTTACAAATTGGTGTTTGAGATGAAGTGAAATAAATCACTTGATGACATGGCACAACGTTTCCCAATAAAGACATGGGATTATGATGGTAAACATATGCAGCTATGTTATGCATTTTTATGAAAAATTTATGTGTATAAAAATTCCCGAAGGATTTAGAATGCCTGAAGCAAATGATTTAAAATATGATGGCTTGTAATGATCCTTGTGTGGATTAAAGTATTGTGGAAGAATATGGTATAATCGTCTTACTGAATATCTATTACAAAAGTGATATATAAATAATTTGGAAATGAGTTTATCATCATTACAATATATATGAAGAATTTTGCTAGAACTCTTGAAGAGTTTATAAAGGCTTTCCTTAATTTAATAAAGGAATTTGAGATGAAAAATCTAAAACGATTATGAAGTTAAGCATATCGCCAGAAGCAATCTTTTGAAGAATACATAGGAATAAATTCTGAGAGATGTAAAATGTCATACATTACATAAATTATTGAAGGAAAATTTCTAAAGAAGTTAAGGAGCCCGAAGCTCAATGTATGTGATGAGCACAAAATTAATATAAGTTTTATCCTTAAATTTATATTTGTTAGTATTTTCTTTTGTATTATGTAAATCTATTAGAGTATTTGTATTGGTTATTTCCAATATTTGTTTTTGTATTTAATGAGTGGTTGTTTGTAGATATTAATTGTCTTCCACCAATAGCATGAGAAGGAGGAGAAATAGGCAATGTGTTGCAAAAAGAGAGAAGAACTCAAGTTGGATTTGATGACTTTGCCTTTTACAGCTCATGCTGTACAGTCCATTTGCAGGCCTGAAAACCGAATTCTCCCATGCTCAAATGAATAAAAATCCTTCATGAAATTTGTTCATTAAGATGTCGACTAACACATATCCAAAAATTGGAGAAATTTAATAAAAACTCAATCCACAGGCTGTCACACACCAAGACAGGTTCTAGAAGACAGCTTGCACATGCAGCTGGAATGAAAGGGACTTCATGCTTCTATAAATAGGCAGCTGAAGGAATTTCAAAACAATTTTCCAAAGTTCATTTGAATATTAAACATGCATTTAATCAAATTAATCGCAGCGGAAGTCTAAGGTGGTTGTTTAAATTCAAAAAACAAAACTTCTTCCAAGTATCTTAAGCCATGAACATTGATATGTTTTTCATAAATGAAAATTCAAGAGAAAGGATAAGATCTAATTACCCTTGAAGCAATTATATGAACCAATTTGTGTTTGGTCTTCTCTTGATGATTTCCTCTTTGTTGATCTTCTCTTTGATCTTTGATCTTTGCTCCTTGATCTTTCTCCTCCATGTGAGCCACAAAAGTATATGGCCTCTAAGTCTCCACACCAATGGAACCTTGAGATGAGAAGAAGTATCTTGAGAATACTTGGATGCTAGTGCAAGATTCTCAAGATTGGTTTCAATCTAAACCACTTTGAAAGATGAAAGTATTTCACTCTTGAAAACTCTCTTTTTCTCTCTTTGATCTCCCAAACCCATTTGGTTGATGTTGGATTGTGTTTGTGTGTTAATAAGCTTATGGAAACAATTCCCATACATACTTACTTAAGCATTTTCTGCCAAAACCCATTGGGCTTCCAAAATTGGGCCTTATGACACTTAAACCATAATATTTAGGTGTCTTAAGCCCTTGGGCTTGATACCCAAACATTTGGGCTTCCCGTTAACTATTACCGAGGCCCAAATATGTTTTTACACGTAGTAAATCATCCACATCAAATCAATCAAATTGATTTCTTCATTCTCATTTGTATTATTCAAAGTTAACCATTTAAGGTGTGCGATCCATTAGGTTCTAATTAGCAAGGCAGTGGGAAAAATATAAGAACTCTTTCTAACCAACTGGAATTAAAACCCCTTTTTAATTCTTCCTTTATTGGATCGATCACAATCAATCCTAGGACTTCCACAAGCCAAGAGTGACATCTAGCAATATATCAAGGCTACCCAAGCTAACCAGAATAGATGAAGAACCTATTCAGTTGGAATTGCAATGCAATACAGTCCTTCTCTTATACAATGTTTCAAATCATATTATTAGGGTACGGATTGATTATGTCAAACCCCTAATATGATTTACAACCTCATGTGATTCAAAAGAACATGATTAAGAACAACTTTCTAAATCAAGCTCAAAATACTTTGGCCAAAGATTTACTGAATTACATCTTGAAACATTCTCCTTCTTTATCGAAAGTAGAGATTCCTTATTGTACATTCACATGCCCCTATGATGAATTAAGAGATCCCAACAACACTTAAGACAAATCTTTTACGGCTTGCCTTTAAGAGCTATCAAAGATCAATAACGCATCACATGACAACCATGATGCCTCAGGTCTAAGGACTAATTTGCATTATTGCAACTATGAGTTCTCGTTTGACATATAGATAAATACTCCATACGAGAACTACGGTTGATCGCGTTCAGTGTACTCATTCACTAATGAGCACCCACATACTTGTATTAGTGTCAACTACACAAATGGTTTGAGACTAACCATCCTCCCAATTGAGCATACATAATATGTGCTAATCTTGATGGTTTATCAATGCCCATTTGATAACCTATGATTAGGAACATTTTGGGATACTGCAGTTAGAGATTAAAGGTCTCATGAATCTAATCTTCTTTAGATTACTTTATCTCTTATTTAGCATACCCTGGACATTTGTTTCTTTACACGATGTAAAAGATAACAAAATAAGTTTGCCCTTTATATATCATATACGAAATGTATTCTAAGGAGATTACATCAAATGTATTGGCTCTTAGGGCACATTTCTAACAGCAGCAACTCAAGAGGGTAGGAGATCAGAAATTCAGAGGAGACACACGGCAAGAGAGAGAGAGAGAGAGAGAAAGAGTGAGGAAGAAAGAGAACAATGATGGAAAGGAAAGAACCAAGAGCTAATAACTCTTTTAAACATGTTCTTCCTTTCCTAGTTCTCATGTAAATTATGTATTTTAGTTTCTTTGCTTTGTTTTAAATATTAATTATGTCTATTTAAATTACCTAACTAAGGTTGGATGAAACACCATTATTAAATAAAGTTCTAGTTTTTATTTTCAATTCTCAAATATTGTGGTGTTCAATGATTATAATTTTCACTTCACATGATTAATAGATTAATCTTCTTTTCACCACTTCTATCATGTATTGTGACATATAACATGTATTTGTGGTAGTTAAGAGTTTGGATTAATCTATTAATTCACCCTTGGTTTATATTTCTAGTTTACAAATTTCTTTGATATTTTGTTATTTAAATAAACTTTTTCACATAGGATGCTTAGGAAATTTTGATCCTTTGTAGTTAAATAATTTTGTTTACATTTTATGCTTAGAATTTGTACTTATGAAGGGAAGGAAAATTTACTTATGATCTAAATTACAAGCTTAATTGATAAATCTTGAGAAAGCAGTAGATTGATTTCTAGATTGCTACTCCATGGGAATTGAAATATAAATAATTAGGATCTTATGGAATGATGGTGTGGATTCTAATACCTTAGTTATTTTTCTCATAAATGTAAATCTTAAATTCAGTTTATTGTCATTTTCATATTTGTTTTATGCTTTATTTAATTTTCTCTATGAACAAACAAATCACCATTTGAATCAACTAGGTTGGAAATGAAATTAACTTGGGTATAATTGGTTTTCTATCTTTACACGCAATCCCTTGGGTACGATCTCGCTCTTACACGCTTATGCTATATTCGATTCGTGCGCTTGCGAGTTTATAAATTTTAAAAAGAAACCTCTTTTGAGGCACAACAAGTTTTTGGCGCTGTTGCCGGGGATTGCAACGGAAAACTAATCATATTTTGGTTAATTAAATTCTTCCACTAGTTATAATTTAGTTTTGTAATATATATATAAAACTTAAAAAAAAAAACGAAATTATAAAATATATAAAAAAAAATTAGATTTTGTCAATTATCTTGTTTCTATTGTAATATGTATTAACCTTTTATTAAATTTTTTTTTTAAAAAAATTTATATTATAAAAAAAAAAGATTTTGTTAATTCTCTTGTTTATATTGTAATATCATTGTGTATTAATTTTTCATTTCTTTGTTTCAGTTATATCATTAAATCTTCTTTTGGTGCAGCCTTGGACTTGGAAGAAGTTTTATATTATATTTTATTTTATTTTAAGAAAGTTAATTTCTTTTTCTTTATGTCAATTTGTGTGCTTGTTTTTATTGCTTGAACTGATTTGTGTGCTTGTTTGTACATGTATCATAAGATTTTATTGGAGGAATGAAATTAAAGGTGCGTCTTGGACACTTGCAATTTAGGATAGCTCAATAAAAAAAAGGGAAAGAAGACAACTCTAATCATAAGGAGGAGAAGTGTGGAGTAGTAGGAGAAGTCGCGACCTCCAAATGCATCCATGCTCGACCTAATTGCTTCAAGGGGGAGCATTCCAATCCTTTCTCTTTTCTTGTTTTGTTAATATTATTTTTTATTTTATTTATTTTTTATTTTTTATTTTTTAAAAAAACAAATTTTTTTTTAAAAAAAAAGATTTTTCATATGAGTTCTTTGGGTTTTAAGCGGGACCATTGTGACCCCTCCAACCTTCCCGGATCCCCTGGCTGTGTTTTCTGAGGCCCTTAACTGATCATCCATGAGTTGCTTGTATATTTGTGTGTTTTTAAAATAAGTTTTTTTTTTATTTTAATTTTTTATATTTTATCTAGTATTAGTTTTTTTTACTGAGTGTTAAAAAAAACAATATAACTTTTGCTAATTTATTTGTGTGGTTATTTTTGTATTTTTTGTCATGAGTGATTTTATTTTATTTTATTTTATTTTTTTCATGTTTGTATAGATTTTAGTTTTCTTTTTGTGTGTTTTGATTCATTTTGGTCTTTATTTGTTTTTGCTTGGATTTTTTTTTATAAATTTATTGTCTTTTATTCTGCAATGGATAAAATACCAAAGGGATTGGCACGCATATTTTCCAGGTATTATCTTTCTATTTCATTTACCATCTTATTTCATACATTTGCTATGCTTTTATTTCGAATTTCTTGTTTCGCTTTGCTTTTATTACTGTAATTCTTGCTTTCTTTTACTTGTTTATGTATTTAATTTGTTAAGTTTGGGAAGTAGATTGCTTCATAATTGCACACACAGAAATTTGGCTCAAAAACTTATTCATTTCATAAACATGTGATTACATACACAAATGTGAAAATGCATATATAAATTTCTCAATCACATGTTTGTTTCCAGATTCTTGAGCAACCTGAGGCATCATGCTAATTGCCTCTACTTGCTCTTACTTGTAGAACCTGCAAAAGTTCGACATGCTCATTATTTCTCTTCTCCAGTGCTTCTACATTCTGGTTGGCCAAGTAGAGCCGTTTCTGTAAATCCGCCACCAGAGCTTTCAAAGAGGGCACCTCCTCACTCAATGCTGAACACTCCCGTGTTCTCGCCAGGAAGCGCAAGCCCAGATTAGTGGCCGAGACCGCTTGGAGCGCGGTATAAGTGTGGGACTCATCCACTGCCACCTTGTCAGACCTATGTGCTATATGCCAATGGTCTCCCGTGTAGCTTGCTGCCAATCATGCCTCCCAGGAGCACTCTCTCTCGTCCTTGCCTCAGCAAAGTTCGGTATTGCCTCAGCAAAGTTTGAGGCCGTGCCGTGATGATATGTAGAGTTTGGGAAGACATGGTTTGGAGGAGCCCTTATCTCGCGCATTCGGAGGTGCAAGGGACAATTCAAGGTTGAGATCATCCAGGTGAGCGCATGAGGATGTCATTGCTTCGTTTCTGAATTATTTGATGGTTTTCTTTGAGTTTGCAGGAAGAAATGCTTGGTACTCCTACATTTAACCAATGCACGGTTTAAATAGACATCTCCTGATAGAGGGAGCCGACATCCACTTCGGATCTCCATATTGCTATCCAGCCGTTGCCCTTTTTTTCTCGGATCCCTACGCTTCACGAGGATTTTGCGGACGCATGCATTTAGAAGGGAGCATTTCTACTTTCACTTTACTTTTCTTTTTACCTCTGTGTTTTCTGGTGTTTTATGTTTTTGACCGTTACTTTCATTTTCTGGTGCTTTGTGTTTTGCTTTGTTTTATTTTAAGTTTGGGAAGTGTGTTTTCCCTTTCGGCTTCAGCTTTTTTTTATTTTAAGTTTGGGAAGTGTGCTTACTTTTTCTTTTGCAACTTAATTTCTTTTATTTCCGAAAAAAAAAGAGTGAAACAAAATGAAAATGAAAAATAAAAGGGAAATGGCGAAACAAGCAGGCACACCAATAATACATTAGAAATTATTTTTTCACAGTGCTTGGTGTCTCGACCATAGGAGCTTTGAGTTTGACCCTCTGGATTTCCTCTCCAGGGCCATCACGCACAGCCTCTTGGGGCTCATCACTTGAGCTCCCAAAGATCGCAATCTTCGCTTCAGCATAACTACTCTCGCGATCTGGTTGCTTGCGTTTCCTCGGTCGGTCTAGGTCCTCCAGTTGCTTTCGCATGTCTCGAGAGTACAACTCTAGCATCTTTGATAGATTTTTATTCTCGTCCCGCAATACTTCTAGCTGGTGTCGATTCACCTCCACTATCCTTGACCTCTCCCTTTTCAGGCTTTTTATAACACTCTGACAATCTTCAACCATACTTCGCTTCGCCGCCAACTGACCTTTCAGCACCTCTATCTCATGGGACTTCGCAAGTAGGCGATGATCCAAACTTGCGACACATGTTGTACTCTGCACGTTTAGTGCCATGGCGTCGTTCACGACCCGATTGTCCTCCCTTGTGCCCAGCACACGTATATCTTTAGGAGTCATTAGATTTCTCGCAACTCCACTGGCAACATCGTTGTCCAGGAGTATTGAGTCATTTACTGTTACAGGCCCCCGTGCGGAGGCAAAGTAGGACATCCATATTGGTGCCACTGCTTGGCCCAGAGTCTAGTCGGTGGAGCTAAGTTAAGATCCAACGAAAACGGATAGGAAGAGGCCATTTTGATTTTTCACTCTCTTTTCTTCTTTCTTTTCTCTTTTGTGTGTTTAGGAGTTTGTGTTTTTCATTATTTTTTCTCTGCCTTTTATAGACTTAATTTTTTCTAAACCCTAGCCGCTGCGCTTCTGAGTTTCGCGCGCCCCTACGGCTTATCTCCATCTGCCGCACCCGTCCCCCAACCCTCTTAATTGCATTTTTACCTTTCAGCGCTTTCAAGAAATAAAAAGTCGTCGCGCCTTCCTACGAAGCCAATAATTCTAGCTTGGGGGATGTGAAAGCGGCCTCTGCACGCTAACATGTCCCTCACCTCTTTTGGCTCGTGACCTATCAGGAAACGAGACATCCGGCCCCCCTTCTCTTTTTCAGAAATCTCGTTCCTTGCGCTTCTGACAACGCTTCTTTGTTTTCTTTAATTTTTAATAATAATAATAATAATAATAATAATAATAATAATAAAAGAAATGTTTGGGCTTTCATTTGGGTTTGGTTTTTCAATTTATTTGAACGTTCTCTGGGCTGGATTTATGCGGGCGTAGAACCGTTGTTAGGGCTTACCTGTTGTATTTGGTTTTGGTTTGTTCCGTTTGATTTTGTTTTATTTAATTGTTGATGCCTCAATTCTTCAACATTGAGGACAATGTTTGGTTTAGGTTTGGGGGTAAGGTTTAGAAGTTTTATTTTTAGGGTAGTTTTGTTTTTATTATTATAGTTTTTCAAAAAAAAAAAATGGTGTTATCTCTAGATTTTTATGCTTACTATCATCAAATCTGATTCAACACTCATGAATGATTTTTACGATTGGAAACATATGATTAATTTTTAAACCCATAATTTTAGTTTTTTTTCACTTATTTCTATTTAGTGGATAATTCATGAGTTATACTTTGAACTCTCACATGCACATCAACACTTTAGTGAGAATGAAAGAAAATATCAATTATAATTAACTTTGTTGTTTTAAGTAGAGTTAGATGACATTGCTCTTGATTGACCTTGGCATAAAAAAATAAAATAAAATAATAATAATAATAATAATAATAATGTTAATTTATCCAGAGTTTTACTTAGTAACCGGGCCTCTTGCCTAAACAGCAGCGAGTGTTCGCGTCAAACGGTAAAGTTTTGAGGTAAATACATTTTGTGACTAGTTTAGTTCTGTAGCCTTTTTAACTTCGAGTTAATAAGCCCTTAGGGGTGTTTCTACACCTAATGCCTTAAAACCTTTGGTTTGAGAGTTGTTGGCCTAAATCTCGCTACATGGGTTAATTAGAAAGCTTAATGGAACTAAACATTGCACAGTCACAATAAAAAAAAAGAGTATATATATGCCTTGGTTAGTTATTTGCACTGAATTTTGATAATAATTGAAATAATGAGGTTACTGTGATTGAAATTGACTTTTTGTCTCTAAAATGTGTTGGTTCACTTAAACACCAAAGGAAACAAATGAAAAATTTACTAAATAATTATAAGTGATCAAGACTTTATGTGGGGATTAATTTGAAGCGTGTTTGCTCTTTTAAAAATTGTTCATGAATTTTCAATCCAGTAGCTTTGATGATGGTTAAGCATTTGTTTAAATTTTCAATTTTGTTGTAGCATAATTTTTAATCTCTCATTTCGATGTTTGTGGGTATCATCATTGAAAGCCCTCACGAGACTATACTCGTCCACTAGGGTAACCTAGGGGTTTAAAGGCTTGTTGCATATGCTAAATGCAATCGAGATCCTCTGAAAGTGGCTTAGTTTTCTTTTCTACTTAGTTTTTATTTTCTTTTGCTCGAGGACTAGCAAAATATAGGTTTGGGGGTATTTGATGAGCACAAAATTAATACAAGTTTTATCCTTAAATTTATATTTGTTAGTATTTTCTTTTGTATTATGTAAATCTATTAGAATATTTGTATTGGTTATTTCCAATATTTGTTTTTGTATTTAATGAGTGGTTGTTTGTAGATATTAATTGTCTTCCACCAATAGCATGAGAAGGAGGAGAAATAGGCAATGTGTTGCAAAAAGAGAGAAAAACTCAAGTTGGATTTGATAACTTTGCCTTTTACAGCTCATGCTGTACAGTCCATTTGCAGGCCTGAAAACCGAATTCTCCCATGCTCAAATGAATAAAAATCCTTCATGAAATTTGTTCATTAAGATGTCGACTAACACATATCCAAAAATTGGAGCAATTGAATAAAAACTCAATCCACAGGCTGTCACACACCAAGACAGGTTCTAGAAGACAGCTTGCACATGCAGCTGGAATGAAAGGGACTTCATGCTTCTATAAATAGGCAGCAACTCAAGAGGGTAGGAGATCAGAAATTCAGAGGAGACACACGGCAAGAGAGAGAGAGAGAGAGAAAGAGTGAGGAAGAAAGAGAACAATGATGGAAAGGAAAGAACCAAGAGCTAATAACTCTTTTAAACTTGTTCTTCCTTTCCTAGTTCTCATGTAAATTATGTATTTTAGTTTCTTTGCTTTGTTTTAAATATTAATTATGTCTATTTAAATTACCTAACTAAGGTTGGATGAAACACCATTATTAAATAAAGTTCTAGTTTTTATTTTCAATTCTCAAATATTGTGGTGTTCAATGATTATAATTTTCACTTCACATGATTAATAGATTAATCTTCTTTTCACCACTTCTATCATGTATTGTGACATATAACATGTATTTGTGGTAGTTAAGAGTTTGGATTAATCTATTAATTCACCCTTGGTTTATATTTCTAGTTTACAAATTTCTTTGATATTTTGTTATTTAAATAAACTTTTTCACATAGGATGCTTAGGAAATTTTGATCCTTTGTAGTTAAATAATTTTGTTTACATTTTATGCTTAGAATTTGTACTTATGAAGGGAAGGAAAATTTACTTATGATCTAAATTACAAGCTTAATTGATAAATCTTGAGAAAGCAGTAGATTGATTTCTAGATTGCTACTCCATGGGAATTGAAATATAAATAATTAGGATCTTATGGAATGATGGTGTGGATTCTAATACCTTAGTTATTTTTCTCATAAATGTAAATCTTAAATTCAGTTTATTGTCATTTTCATATTTGTTTTATGCTTTATTTAATTTTCTTTGTGAACAAACAAATCACCATTTGAATCAACTAGGTTGGAAATGAAATTAACTTGGGTATAATTGGTTTTCTATCTTTACACGCAATCCCTTGGGTACGATCTCGCTCTTACACGCTTATGTTATATTCGATTCGTGCGCTTGCGAGTTTATAAATTTTAAAAAGAAACCTCTTTTGAGGCACAACATTATGTATTCAAATATCATGAAATGAAAGTGATCTAATTGACTCAGTGAGTACTTTTATTGAATTATGAGTTCGAGAATCAAGTTCAATATCGTTGCAACATATTCAAATTTTTAAAGAAGTTATCAGAATATTTAGGTCTCTTGAAGAGCCTATGACATGCTAGCATAGTATACAAAAATTTATATGAATAGCTTATTACATCATGCAATTTTATACTCTTGTCCTCGTAACGGTAACGTATGAGTTTGCTAATATTACTATGATATTATAGAATATGATGTTATTTTAAGAATTGTTAATGTGAAAGGATTTGTGAAAATAGTCTAAATATTTTTGGTATTACTCTAACCTCAACAGGGATTCAAAGGAATGACACACATACATCCTCCAGTGATAATATTGAAGAAGTTTTTATACAAAGCATTACCAAAGCTTGCTTTGTCGGAGGAAAATGAGATATCAATGTCATTTGTGTTGTATCTTCAAATAATTCAAGTTTGTCCTCATTAGGGGGAGTAATTCATTAGGGGGAGGATTCAACAATTTTCTACATATAGGACATATGTGCACTATACTCTTTTCCCTTGGACTAGGTTTTGTCCTACTGTGTTTTTCCTATCAAGGTTTTAACGAGGCAGCATAAGCACGTCCAACACCATATCAATGATCCAGAAGAATGTTGCACTCTTTTTCCCTTTGCTTAGGTTTTGTCCCACTAGGTTTTCCTAGTAAGGTTTTTAATGAGGCAACTATATTAATTGTATGGTGGACATCCAAGGGGGAGTGTTATAAATGCATGAGTTGGTGGATGACCACCATACCTCTTAGCATTCACCATTTCTAATTCTATGTAACCTATACACTAAATACCATAGTTATGGGCTTGTAACTTATGAGTTGTTAATGTCTTCTTACCATTGTAAGCCTATAAATAAGAGGTCTTATCAAGATGAGAAATACAAGTTGATTGAACAATTTTTATTGTCTTCCTCTACTTTCCAATTCTCTCTACAATTTTCCTTTAGTTTTATAACATAAAATTATTAATTACTATTTATTTATTAATTGATGAAATTAATAAAATATTTAAATACTAATTATTCACTAAAGAAATAATAATTAACACATAATTGCTAATTAAAGTAATTAAAAAAGACTAAGATATTAATTTTAAAATATTCAAATATATTTACAAAGTATAGCCACGTGATCTGAAGATAAGTTAATGTAAAATCCTTTACTAAACAAATAAAAACAAGAAACAAGATAAAAATGACATGTTGATCATTCAAGTAGAAGGAATAATGTGTAATATCAAACAACAATTGAAATACATGCTATTTAGTAAATAATTAGTATTTAAATATTTTAATTAATTTCATAAATTAGTTGACAAGTAGTAATTAATTATTTTAAATTATTTTGTGGACAAAAGAAGTCTAAGATATTACTTAAATTCATATATTAAACTAAAGAAGTTGGCGAAAGAAAAAACTTAAAAGAGACTAATTTTATATTTGTAAAAAAAAAATAATATCCTCTCCTGACAAAATTTCGCCGATAAAGGTCTATGTCGGCAAGACTTTGTCAGATTAGACCTTTCTCAACAAAATTTTATTTGCATAGAATTATATTCATTTAGAGAGGTCTAATCCGGTAAATTTTTGCTGGCATGATCTGAAGAGAAGTTAATCTAAAATCTTTTACTGAACGAATATATTTACAAAGTATAGCCCTTTTTTTAAATAAATCAATGGCTTTATGGCTATACTATTTATTTAATTTTTTTTTTAAAACCCAGTAAATCCACGCGGCTATACTATTTTATAATTAACAAAATTAACAAAATCGCCTATAGCACACCTATACTATTTATAAAAAACAACGCGTGTCAAAATCAGTATAGTCGCGCGACTATACTATTATTTTTTACAAACATTAATAAAATCGAGTATAGCCGCCCGGCTATAGTATTTTTAAATAATTTTTTTAAAAAAACCTAGTATAGCAGCGCGGCTATACTATTTATATATATTTAAAAAAAACTCGCCTAGTGCCTAGGTGCCATGCGTCAAAACAGTAACGCTACGCGTCTATACTATTTTTTAAAAAAATTTAAAAATTAGGTATAACCGCGGCTGCACTATTTAAAAAACTAAAAATTAATAAACTATAGGTGAAAAAAACCCAGTATAGTGTTGTTAATATTATGTTAACTCGCAATTGTACGGGGCAATTAGTAGTATAGCAAGACAAGTACGAGGTCGTACATACGAAGACTGAGAAGTTAAAACTAGTTATGTACTTAGATTACCAAATTCAAGAAAGTAGGAGGTTATGTCTAAAACAAAATTTAAAGCAAGAGTGGTTGTGATTGTTGAACAAAAGAAGCAAAATAAAATTTCAAACAAAAGCAAAGTAAGTAAGTGTAACAAAGAGTGGTTTTAAGAGCTAGAAAAAATATTTGGAGACTAGGGCATTCGAATCACCATAACAATTCAATTCTGGGTTATAAGGCGTCAAGTAACAAGTCTAATTCATATTCAAAGATTGATTCTAGCTAAAGTATGATCAGGCCATGATGTCTAGTTCTAACCTTGTGTCCCTAATTCCCTAATTTGATCATTTGTTGTCTAACCTAAAATTAAGCATTAGGAACCCATTAAACATAGAAGAACAATTTAAACAACCAAGCATGTATCTAATCCCTGTTGTCGAATGTCCATACATACTCTTCCTATTCATAGTTCAATTTGAATCAAAGCATGATGTCTACTCTTGATTCAAACCAAGATAGCTAACATACAAGTTCTAATGGTGATCAATCATTCAAACAAGCATATTAACTGATAAGCATAATGAATAAGAACATGAATCATGAATCAAACTTTAAACTCCAAACTTCAAACTTATAAACCCAGAATATTCATGTTAGGTTACATCGAAACTCTAGTTATGAAATTAGCTGCTCATAATGAAAAAGAAACTTAGATAGAAATGAGAAAACAAAAGGAATGCAATAAGAGTAGAAAAACCCATTTTCTGAAGTTCTTGTGGTGTCCAAGACTGTTGCATTCCTAAGAGGACACAAATTAATGTGCAAACAACCAATTAAAAATATCCGCAAGTGCACGAATCTAACGAAGTATAGATTATGTAAGTACGGGGTTCGATCCCACGAAGAACTTGTCGGCTTCCTATGAGTTCTAATTTGAGTACGTAAAGAACACTTACTTGACACACCACAAAATGCACAATTGCAAAATGGAAACTAAAAATAAGTAAAGAAGTGTAAAAGAAATGAAACAACACAAAAAAAACTAAAGAAAAACACAAATAACACTTTCTATCACCCTTTTACACGCATTTATCACAAAGGAATAGTGCTGTGAACAGTAACAAGCGACCGGTCGTGACGTAAAAACGACCGGTCGTTTTTTACAGAGTCGAAATTCAAATTTTGACGTGATGAGCGACCGGTCGTTTTTCAGGGGGTCGTTTTCTCTGCTTTTCAATTTCGACCTCTGTCCAGTATTTTGCCTATAACTTTCCAACCGTTTATCCAAAATTCACGTTCTTTATACGGTTGGATTCAGCACAGAAAATGAAAGAACACAACGCGAACCAAAAGTCCAAAACAATTACGGAAACAAACAAAATTCAGTAATAAAGACACAAAACGTGTCAAACACGCAACTCACACACACATTGGGGGGTTTTGATTTGTTTAAGTGACCTATTTCTATTGCATGAAAGTAAATGAACTTTGAATTTAAATGAGAATGGCAGAGATGAGATATCAAAATGTGAGAGTAAAATGTAACAAACACTAGGGTTTTGGAATCCACCCTAAACAATTCTACCCAAGTTCATGAATACTCAAGTGATGAACTCTAAACGTGTTGATGAAGATGTTCGCAATCAAGACCATGGGTCGTGGCTCAAGACGCATTGATTCTCTCTAATATACGTAAAATGCATGGTTCGTGCTACAATACTTGTGCTCTCCTCATAACCAAACCTAGGTATGGTTCGTACTTCGATTCAATTACAAGGAAAACCCATTAAGTTCAAAGAGAATATGAACATCACAAGAATCCTAATAGCATGATGTTTACATTAGGTATTCAAGAAACCAATTCACATGGATGGTTCTTACTCAATCCATTTATTGCTTAGGAAAACATGAAGATACACATAATCCCAACAATCTCAAGAAGAATGCTTTCAAAGATGGCCAACCAAGGAAAAACACACATCAAGGATAGATTAATTTGGTGAATTGGAATTCATCAACAATATCCAGAAATTCATACACTCAAGCATCAAAACAATAAGGTAATCATGTTTAGGGCTTCAACCTAAGCCCTAGCTATGGAGTTTAGTTGCTCATACTTATTCCAAATACAAACTCAAAATAAAATTAGAAAGAGTTTACAGATTTTGAGAAAATTGTGAAAGCTTCAAGGTCATCAATGGTGGAAGCTTTCTTCTCCACTTGCTTGGCTGCACCTTGGCTTTCTCCTAACTCCAAACTCTCCAAAATCTGCTCTAATGTGTAGAATATGGAATGGATGCAAATACCCCCGTTCAAAAGCCTCTCCAATATCAGATTGCACTTCCTTTTGCTTCCCTCTCTCCTCATTTCCAGCTTTTACTTTTAGTATTCTAATGCAAAGTCTTCACCCATTATCTTCTTGTCCCCTTGCAAATGATGAAGCCTTGTCCTCACAAAGATGCCAAATGCTTCAGAAAATATCTCATCTACTAAGGTAAATTCTTGTTACCAAGTGTTATGGCAACAAGAATAATCAAGATGACACAATGGAGGTAAAAGCTGGCCAATTACGGATTTCCAGCGCTGTGGTAACATGTTGGATTGGTTGGATAGGTAATACTTGTCCAATGGAGCTCAATTTTGGATATGTTGTAGTTAACATCCATTGGAACAAGTCTCATGAAGATCTTCACCTCATCCGAGCACCAGAGCATGCTGATCCAAGGCCAAGAAATTGACCTACGAAAATGAACAAAAACAGAATTTATAACAAATAATGCACTTTTAGCTCATTTTCATTCCAACCAAGGTAAAATCTAAGAAAACACAAAAAGGAAGTAAAAAGTTATAAAATGTCAAGAACTAACTCAAAATAGTGGGTAAATAACATGAAAAATCATGTGTAAATATGAACCGAACAAAGACTTCTTCAAGTGCTTCTCCACGTCTAATGCTTCTCCAAGAGCTTCCCCATGTCTAGAATGATGTATGACAACTAGTAGGTGATTTGGGATCAGTTTGGGTGAGTGGTGATGACTGAGAAAGAGGAAATTCGTAGGGAAATGGAAAGGGTTTCTGGAGTTGTTTTTGTGATTTTGGGGCAGTTTTGAGTGTTGGGTTGATTGCTGGAGTGTTTGGGGTTGTGGGAATGTATGAGGATGATTTCTGGATGTGTTGATGGAATGATGGAAGTGTGGAGTATGGCTGGACCTCAAGCTTTCTTCACATGGGTTTTCAAAGGTGTTCAATCGTGGCTGCCTTTTGCTGCCAACCCATGTGGGTTTTCTTTTGGTTGCTGGAAAAAAGGATTCTTCTAAACCAGACTTGGTGTATGAAGGCATGAGGTTTCAATATGTATCCAATGGGGCTCAAATTTGGATATGTCATAATAGACATTCATTGGAACAACTTTTATGAAGAATGTATTCCCATATGAGTAGTACAAGTGTACCTTTTGGGCATTGCAAGTTGACTGCTGAAAATAGACTGAAATTGACTCATGGTGTGCATTTTGAAGGGCCCACGAATTGGACTTGGCTTCATTAATTGATACATTTGAGCTGTCCATCTTGCAGTTCAGAATCTCTTCTTTCCAATCACATATTAATTTGGCCAATACAAGTTTAGAGGAGGAAGTTAAGGCCGAAACAAATTGCTAACTCAGTCTGCTCTTTTTTGCACCATTTTGCATCTTTTCCTATCTAAACCCATCATTGCTACCTAAGGCCCAATGAACTGAATGATAAACAGAAAAAGGGATTAAAAGCACAAGTTTAACTCAATAACATAACTAAATCATAAGCTAGAGGGGTACAAAATGATATACAATTATGAACTGATCATATAGCCGCGCAGTTGTACATTCATTCATAGTTAGTAAAATACGGAAATGGAAAAATATGAATAAAATACGTACATGTTTTATTGGGCAAAATTTTTGCAAATTACAACTTAAATGTTTGGCCATTATATTATTTTTTAATATAAATTATTTACATTTTTAAATATATTTTATTTTTATTTAGTAATATGTGAGAATTATGTGTATAATACGTGAATTTTGTGTGAACATGAAAAATATGTACGTACCTGTATAATATGAGTATTGTATGTTTGCTTTTTTAAAAACATGAACTTTACAGAGTCTTTAAGACGTGTGCAGAACACAAATGTATTATTAAAAAATATGTACGTATGTGTATAATACATTATTAAACGTGAAAGTGCTAAATTGTTTATACGGGTAATAACTCTGGAAAAGTAAAAAATCAAAACGGGACAATAAAGACTTGAGTACTGGGCCATATCATCAACTTAATAGTTAAGGAGGGTGTTTGAAGAGATTAGAAAGCTTAATTGTGGCAATTCGTAATGCGGTCAAGTTTGTGAGGTCCTCACCTTCTCGGTTGAGTTACTTCAAAATGTGTGTTGAGACGGAAAAAATAGAATGCAAAGGGTTGGTGGTGATGGATGTGCCCACTAGGTGGAACTCCACTTATTTGATGCTTGATGCGGCATTGAAATTTCGAAAAGTTTTTGATAGGATGGGGGATGATCCCGATTCTTCCTACTTAATGTACTTCAAGGAAGAGGAAGGAGAGGAAGAGAGAAATGAAGGCATTGAAGGAAGTGGGAAAGGGAAGGGAAAGTCTAAGTCTAATAAGAGGGTGGGTCCACCTAGTGATGAAGATTGGGAAAAACCCGTGACATTTGTGATGTTTTTGAAGACCTTCTATGATATTACTTTGAAAATTTCAGTTTCTTTGCATCCAACATCACATTCAACCTTCCATAACTTGCTTGCCATAGATGGGGAGATTAGGGAGTTGTATAGATATGATGTTACAATTCTTATTGAAGACGGACAGTCATGGACACTCTTTTAAATGATATGGCAGCATCAATGAAAAAGAAATATAATAAATATTGGGGTGAACTTCATAAAGTGAACCCATTCTTGGTGATAGGAGTTGTGATTGACCCCCGATTCAAGCTTCGTAATTTGAAGCATGTCTTTGGTGAAATATTTGAAAATGATCCTACTTGTGATAGATTGGTGGCTCAAAAGACAAATGAGGTGAAACAACTTCTTTTGAATATGTATGAAGTGTATAAGCCTAGTAATAATAATATGGGTGCTACTAGTACTACCAATGAGAGTAGTGATAGTACTATCAATGAAACCGAGTCTTTTTTGGTTTTTGGAGGTCGTAAACGAAAAACCATGATGGAAAAATGGAAAAAAATTCAACAAGAGAGTGAGAATGTGGTTATAACACATGAAGTGGATAGGTACTTGTTGGATCCACTTGAATCAATTGATGATGAGTTTGATATACTAGGGTGGTGGAGAATAAATGGGCTCAAGTATCCTACTTTGGCATCAATTGCAAAGGATGTACTTGTAATCCCTGCTTCCACAATAGCTTCGGAGTCTTGTTTTAGCACAAGTGGAAGAGTGATTGACTCGTTTCGAAGTTCATTGTCTCCTAGGATGGTTGAGGCTTTGATTTGCTCTCAAAATTGGATAAGGTCCGAAGATATATCTTCATTGCAATATGTACCAAACATTGAGGAGATGGAGTTCTATGAAGCAATTGAAATGGGTAATGTTTTCATTTGTATAAGTATATTTGAATCCGATTATTTTCTCATTTTTATGTGTTCTAACTCAAATTGGTTTGATTTATTTTATTATATTTTGTAGAAATGGGGAGTAAAACATCCACAACAAATTTGAATAAGACTCTCCCTTCTTAGTGTAATGAAGATATGTTGGAAGGTATTTTTCTTGCATCTTATTTTAATTATGATTTGTTTATGGTGAAACTTTGTGTTAATTCCTTTAAGTGTTATGTAGGTTACTTTGTTAAAGCTTTTGGAAGAATGGATGTAGTTGATTTTTTGCAAGGATATTATTTTTAGACTTTATGTGTATTTTTGTGATGGGTTGTAATATTTCATAAGTTTCATTTGGATTGCTTGCTTTATTTGTAAGTTATTTTTTGTAATGATTTGTAAGACGTTATATTTTCTTTCCTTAGTTGGTTGATGATTGTGTGAATGTGGGATTCATTTAGTTGTTTAGAAACTTAGATTGGAATGATGAATTTTTATAGGTTGAATTTGCATAATTTTAGGATTTGAAAGAGAAGTAAAAATGTGATTTGGGCTTGTTAATAAGAACTTATTAGGTGTTGGCAATTTGACAACCAAAAAAGGGTTTTGGCTGAAAGAGAATTCGATTTGAGCTTTTTTTTTGCTGAAATTAAATATAATTTGGGCTTTTCAAAATGTAAAATTGGGCTCAAGCCTAAACCGAGCACAAGGCAGAATTGAACCCGAGAACCGAGCCCATTTTCAGTTTGGCCCATTTTCGGGTTTTCACCTAGACCCGACCCTTTTCGAGAACCGAAGTCTTCATCGGTTCAACCCACAGGTCGGCCAAAATTTGACCCGACCCGAACCGTGCCCAGGCCTAGTAATGGCCTAACAGTAATAGATAATGCTCTAAACTACTCTTATCGATAAACGAAATTCGGGAAAAAAATTTAAAAGTAAAAAAGGATACCACTTATTTAAAGAAAGACTTAAATGTTAAAGTGGTCCATGTGTTTTACATATTTGGCAAATTTAATCCATATGTTTTCAATTTGAGCAATTTAGTCCCCGTGTTTTACTCCGTTAACCAATGTTGTCCATTATGTTAAATTACCGTTAAAAAAAATTCATTATAGTTTAAACTTTAATAATAAAAATTGTTAAGTTAAGTTTATAATATTAATACAAATCACAAAATTAAATAAATAAATAAGAAATTATGTAAACCCAACAGACTATGTATCCTTCTTCTCTCATGCTGCCGCCACCCAACCCAACACCACAACCATCAGTTGCCTGCTAATATTGATGTTGAATCTTTATTTCACTCATATTTTGTGGGGGTGGGTGGGATGGAAAAAGGGAGAGAGAAAGAGAGAGGAAATAGAGATGGAGGAGTTGTGGGGTGGGTGGGTAGGATGGATTGGAAAGGGAAGAGAGGGGCTCGGGCTAGATTTCTTCATCCTTCTAAGGGTTTGTTGGTTCGTAAATTAGTGCCCCTCACCTGCAGTGGCACTGATAGAGTTTGATGTTTGGGGGGGGGGGGCACAAGCTTAAAATTATGAGATTTTTTAAAATGTAACCTATGCATATACTTTCTATATAGTAAAGGAGATGATAAGATGGAATGGGGGCCAAGGTCACTTCAAGCCTGTGAATAGCTCCGCCCCCGGATCACCTGGGCTAAGGCCTGATTCTTTGATGGCTTCTCCAAGGGATAACCCATCAAGGAAACCTCCAATTGTTGTACTCATGATATTGAAAGGTCGGGCACTTTACTTGCAATGAATGCGGAGCATAGCAAAAGAATCAGTAAAAAGAAACTAAAGAACTTGGTTACCATGTTAGGATTCGACAATTGAAAAACAAAGAGAGTGAGAGAGAGAAAAATAGGGGGCAGCTTGGACTGCTCATAGTGGTTGTGCTGTGAGTTGGGTGGTGGTGCTGGCATGAAAGAAGGATATAGAGGCTTGTGTGGTTTCCAGATAATTTTTTTAAATTTTTTTTGATATTTTAATTCATATTTGTTTTCTTTGTAAATAGAACTCAATAATTTTTAAAAATTGTAATGAATTTTTTAATGGCAATTTAATGAAATGTACAACATTTGTTAACAAAGGAAAACATAGGAACTAAATTGGTCAAATTGAAAACACATGAACTAAATTTACCAATTGAGTAAAACACAGAGACCATTTTAACATTTAAGCCTAAAAAAAAATTAAAACAAAAAAAACCCATCAAAGCTGCACGGCTATACTATTTATAAAAAAATCTCGTATAGCCGGGCGGCTTTTCTATTTTTAAAATCCGGTAAATTTTTTACGGCATGATATGAAGAGAAGTTAGTATAGCCTATTAAAGACAACGCATATCGGCTACACTATTTATTAAAGACAACGCATATCGGCTACACTATTATTGTAAGAAACATTAATGAAACCGAGTATGGCCACACGGCTATACTATTTTAAAAACCAGGTATAGCCGCCCGGCTATACTATATATATATATATATTAAAAAAAGACCTGCCTAGCGTCTAGGCACCATGTGTAAAAACAGTAAGGCCTCGAGACTATATGATTTTTTTATAAAAAAAAAAATTAGGGAAAAACGATTATAGCCGATCGGCTATACTATTTTTTTTACAAAAATTTAAAAACCGGGTATAGCCGAACGGCTATAATTTTAAATAAATTAAAAATTAATAAACAAGGTGAAAAAACCCGAGTATAGGTGCGTGGCTATACATTCATCCATAATTAGTAAAATACGAAACTGGAAAAATATGAATAAAATACATAGGTGTTTTATTCGAAAATTTAGTAAAATACGGAAACTAGAAAAATAAATACGTACGTGTTTTATTCGAAATTTTTTTGGCAAATTACAACTTAAATGTTCGACCACTATATTATTTTTTAATATAATTATTTACATTTTTTTATGTATATTATTTTTATTCAATAATATGTGAGAATTATATGTATAATACATGAATTTTGTGTGTCTTATTGAAAATTTTGTAATAAATACGTGTATTAAACATGAAAAATATGTATGTACCTATATAATACGAGTATTGTACGTTGCTTTTAAAAAAAACGTGAACTTTACCAAGTCTTTAAGACATGTGCAAAACACATATGTGTTATTGAAAAATATGTATGGCTATACTTGAAACAAGAAACAAGATAAAAATGACATGCTGATAATTCAAGTGGAAGGAATAACTTGTAATATCAAACAACAATTGAAATACCTGATATTTAGTGAATAACTAGTATTTAAATATTTTAATTAATTTCATAAATGAGTTTATAAGTAGTAATTAATTATTTTAAATTATTTTGTGGACTAAAGAAGGCTAAGATATTACTTAATTTCATATATTGAACTAAGAAGTTGACGAAAAAAAAAACTTGAAAGAAACTACTTTTATGTATTTTTTTTTTTAAAAATAACCTCTCATGACAAAATTTCGCCGACAAAGGTCTATGTCGGCAAGACTTTGCCGGATTAGACCTCTATCGACGAAATAGTAAATAAACTAATTACATATTTTTTTAAAAAAAGAAAAAATAATCTCTCCAAACGAAAATTCGTCATCATAGACTTATATTCGTTGGGAGATGTCTAATCCGACAGTGACATGAAATTACTCTGATGCCATTGTCCCATAGTAACATTGAAGTCCGACAGTGACATGAAATTACTCTTATGTCACTGTTCGACAATAACATTGAAGATTAGTTAACCCAAAATAAAGTATGAAATAAAAGGAATAAATAAATAGGTAAGTAGTAACCAAAAAACCTAACATGGTAAGGAACCAAATTCCTAACTAAATGAGGACTCACTAACACTCCTCCTTAAGTTGGTATAAAGATGTTTCACATGCCCAACTTAACAAGCGAGTCATAGACCATACTCGACATCAACCCAATCGAACAACTGGAGAGAAGGTCACAACTGGAGAGAATGTCTTGTCTAAACCATGAGTGAAAACAATTGATAAACCAAATCAAAGTTCGCAGGAGAAACATTAAATTCCGATAGTGATATGACACTACTCTTATGTCACTATTCGACAATAACATTGAAGATTAGTTAACCCTAGATACAACATGAAATAATTGGAATAAATAATAGGTAAGTAGTAACCAAAAAACCTAACATAGTAAGGAATCAAAATCCTAACTAAATAAGGACTCGCTAACACTCCCCCTCAAGTTGGCACAAAGATGTTTCGCATGACAAACCAAATCAAAGTTTACAGTAGAAACATAAGAGCAAACCCTAACAAATAGGGCACATAGCACAACACATAAAAGCAGAACACAGAAACCATGTGAGCACGACAATGGGTAAGTATGAAACATATTCAACAAACTAGGTTCCATAGTGCGCAACATCCAACTTTGTATGATAACATCAACAATTTTCCACTTTCGAAATTGTTGATCTTTGGAATATGGGGCATCATAGTCACTAGTTAGGTAACCCAATTATCCTTGTGAAGTAGCATATAGTTCGATCATCGAAGCCCAAATCGTATAGTTGGATCTATTCAATTTGAATCCCAATGGTAGATTTGTAGACGATTCAGGATATGACCGTCACAATAGGGGTAAAAGAAGTAGTAGGTGAAGTAGAAACATAAGTAGGTGAAGAAATAAAGGCATCAACATTTGGCATAATGATGGATGGCGGGATGGAAGGCGGTGGCGGCAGGTAGCAAGGTAGACAACGACGGCAGGCTAGGATTATGGGCTAGGTGTATAGTGCAATAGAAATAGGTAGTTTTTAGGGTTAGGGTGTTTTTTATGTTGTAGAGAAGGATCGAAACACATCAACAACATCGACAATGACAAAGGAGAATTCCTCCTAATTTAGTGGAAACTTCTCTTCATTCCCCCTCTCTCCCTAAAGAGAATGGGTCATCTGGAGCTAAGAAATATACAAAATCTTCATACGTCAAGGTAATGGGGATACGTGAATGAACATATCCTTTTCACTTCCCCCCATCCCTTGAAAAGGAGGGAATGAGAGCACTTAAATTGAAAGGAGAACGCAAGCACATGTCGCAAGAGAACCTAGCTTTGATACCAATTCTAAGTCTTGAACAAAAACTCTAGCTTCCAAACTTGTTCTAAAACCATTCTCAAGTGTCAAACCCTAACCATATGCCTACTCTAGGGCACTTCTAACTCAATTAGGCTTGGATACTCACATAACTCATACTAAGGTTTTTACGATTAAGGTTTAACATGTGTCGCGATGAAATTTTGTAGGGATTTCGATAACAAACCACTAAACTTAAAATCTTCCTCAAGGCGCACACTCCACTAAACCCTAGCTAACTGTCGAGTCGTGTTGGGTTTTTAAGGTTTTATTGATGGCTTCGTTTCAAATTGTCTTTCTGAAATATCTGAGCCCGTCAGTCACTCAGACACTCTTCTAGTCCCAGCAATGCATCTCTGATGCCTGTATATTAATAATTTGCGTTTTCAACTAAAATTCTTCCCAGTCTGTTCTTCAATTTATTGAGAAAGGGATCCGCGGTAAGACTATAATAAGTGGAGTGTGTATTCAATATAACATAGAAGACTGGATATGTCGGAAAATAAGCCCCAAAGCGATTTATTTGAAAGCCCTAGATCGACCTGGGAAGGTTGCAGTGTCTTGCTTGACATCAACGACGGCGACCGTTTGGTTTTCGCTCGTCTCTCCGCCGGAGCGTAAGTCTTTCGCTCTCAATTTTTGCCCTCAGTCTTGGAAATTCACACGCATGCTCAGTTAAAATAAGCGCAGCTAAATGTGTAATGGATGTGCAGGACATTGAAGATTGGGAATAAGAATTGTTCTCTGCAACCCTTGCTTGGCTGCCCCTTTGGTTCTTTCTTTCGCGTTGAAAACGGAACGCAAGGGCCGTATTTGTCTCGCTATACTCCGTCCACAGAAGGTTTTGTTTTTTATTTCAAAAATTTCAGATTATTTTCTTTGTTTATTTTGCATGTTTATGGCAGTGTGTTCTACTGTAAAATTTAGTTTCATCTTGAATTTCATGTTCCAGGTAATAATGTTCTAGAAAAAGGTGATGGCCAGTCAACAGATGAGTTGAGAGATAATCGAGCATTAGTTGATAACAATAAAGCGCAAAGCCTAACTGGTGAAGACATAAACGAGATGCGACGGTGAGAACAAACTGTTCAAGGATTTAATTTGTGTCTTTGCACACTTCTGATGCAGCTCTCTTAAAACTTGTGCACCACCTGCCTTATAATTTTTGGGATAAAATACATATGTTATCCTGCTTCTATCTGTGTTCGCTATCCTGGCATATTATCTTCCTTCCGGGAAATGCTGACCGAGGCTGACAATTTTTTGATGCAGACTGGGTGCAACTGGTGATGAAATTGTTGAAGCTCTCATTGCAAACAGTGCGACATTTGAGAAAAAGACTGTGTTCTCACAGGTAAAATTAGACTATGTGAGTGCTACTTTCGTCTTTATTTGAGATAAGCTAATTTCCTGCCTGTCTGTTGTCTGCAGGAGAAATATAGGCTTAAAAAGCAAAAGAAATATGCTCCCATTGTACTTCTGAGGCGCCCTTTCACTAGAAGGTTACCTCTTACATTTGAATTAGTAGCTTCTCCGAAATATGTCATAGTTACAATTTGAGAGACACTTCTATTGAAATTTGGGATATTGGTTAATGTAAGACAGGAGTGTTCTTCCTGTAATTCTTGTTGGGTGTTTATTATTTAATTGGTTATTTTATCATCTAATGATGAAGTTGTTTCGGATTTAAAGCTATATGATTCAGAGGTCCATATAAGATGGTGTGGAATTTCCAAATAAGTGGAATTAGAAAATAAACAGGACACATCGCCACAAGCAGTTGAAGCTAAAAGACTTATGAAGAGCCATACTATCTGCATTAACATTGGTTTGGGTGAGCCATACTATCTGAAATTCTTTTTACTGACTTGTATTTCTTCTTGTTTCTCTCAGTATATGTGAGGCGTACTTAAAGAAGTATCCGACTAGGATTGGGTAACAACATAGCCACTTATGAATTTTCCTTTACTTTTGGTAAATGACTTCCTCATATTTTTTGCTCAGAATTTATGAATTACATGTTGCCTTTGATTCAGATTCTTGCGAATGGATACGTTATCTCTTCTGCTTTCCATGGCTAATGTCTCTGCAAATTCTGATGTCCTCGTAGTGGATATGGTTGGAGGACTTCTTACTGGTGCTGTGGCAGAGCGTTTAGGAGGTTTGCTATATGTTTCTTTTTTCCCCAAGTGTCCTTTACTATGTGTTGCTTTCAATTTATAATTAAAGTAAGTAAATAAGATCTATGGGTGTTGAAGTAGTGAAATGAAGTATAACCATATCCAGAGTAAAAAAGGAAATCTTTTTGTTGTGGCCACTTTGTGCAAATGCGACTATTTGTTTATGACATTTTGGATGTTGAATACTTCTGTATGTTTGACAGGGACGGGCTATGTCTGCAACACATACATTAGTGGCTCGCCTTATCCTATGGATATAGCGAGGATATTCAACTTCGGAGATGAAATTTGCAAGAGGTACATCCGCCTATGAGTTGCACTATTATAGGATATACAGTTAGATGAAATCCTGCTACTCTTTATGTATGCAGGCATTATGCCATAAAAGAAACAGAAGAAATTGGAGGACTACAAATTGAATTAAGAAATTGGAGGCAAATCTTCAATTCCATGAAATTAAAGAAAATAAACTATTTTTTCTTTTCTTAGTTTAAAAAAAAATTGAAAATTGAAACGATATTTTCCAATTATATTAGTCCATCGACAAATGTTAATGTTATTACTGATCGTCTCTTCCTGGAATCTTAATTTCTTTTAATTGCTTTATTTTACGCTTTTCCCAAAGAACATGTGCATCACATGGATTTCATACTAGTGCATTATAAACCTAGGTTATGGTGTTGATTGTCATGCCTAGATAACCAGGGTGAAAATTCTTTATTCTCCAGTTGATTTGCCAAAATTATCATGGATCCCACCCCACCTACTCCGTGTGCACTTCGGTTTGCATTAATTTTTCGTACTTGACCAATTTTTGAGATATCTTTATATGTATGTTTTTGTTCCAGGATTGTGAGGTCTCCTCTCACTGATCTCTTCTCTGTGCAAAACGGTCTGCAAAAACCAGTAAGTCAAGAGTCGGACTCTTGTAACATGGAAAGTCAGTCAAATGTAAGCAACTCCTCATTTTTTGTCTGCACAATTGTGGGCTTGCAGTTTCTTAATTGTGTCAGATATCCTTTTTTTAACAGGACCGAATTTCTTCACCAGTCAGCATGGAAGAAGTCTCTCTTGCATCTGAAAATGTGATATCGGATCTTATTCCTGAGTCTACCAGTTCTCCAGTAATCAAGATGTCCAAACCTGCAAAACTGGGAGAAAAAGCACCACAGGAAATCATCAGCTCGTGGAAAGAGCATGGTTTCTCTTGGTAAGTATTGTGGTTGCATGTTTAGTTTACGAGTTGAAAAAAGCATCTGGTTGATAAGGTCCACATTCTCTTTGCAGTTTAATAATAGCAGCACCAGAGCTGGATACTTGGAGCTTAGTTAAGGAGATCTTTCCACTTATGTCAAATTCAGCTCCTTTTGCTATTTATCATCAGTATCTTCAGGTTGTTAACTTCAAATGCTTTATCATACCAAATTAATGATTTGTGTATACGGATTCTTCACTTGGTGGAAGATTAAATTAAAACCACTGTTGTCTTTAAAATGCAGCCTCTTGCAACATGCATGCACAATTTACAACTGGGAAAAATGGCAATTGGCATGCAAATTTCAGAACCTTGGCTACGTGAATATCAGGTTGGTTTGGTCTTCTTAATGCATCTGTTTGGTTGTTTTAGTGTTTGTATGATGATTCTTATGACAAAAAGATCGACTGATGTTCTTTTCTTTTTGAATAAATTGATGCAGGTACTTCCATCAAGAACCCATCCATGCATGCAGATGAATGCATTCGGTGGTTACATTCTCAGCGGGACCAAGATAAGTCCCAATTGATTCTACCTCTGAAAGAACTAAATCACAAGGCGTGAATTGCTGTTATATGGATGTTCGTGAGCAAAACCCACTGCGTCCAATATGTACACAAGCTTTCATTTTTGACTCATCTGTAAACCTGCAAATACTGCCTTTTTTCTCTTGCAGGGTTTGCAATCTGTGGATTGTGGCCCTTATGTATTTCTACGGCAATTTTTTTGGGCCTAATGAGAATAATGATGGTGCTCTATTTTTCTTGCGAATTTATATTTTAAAGTTTCTACCAGAAACCTATTTCTGTTGTAGACTTTCATCATATTTGATGTGCAGTGTTCTCGCCTCCTTTCAACCGAGTTTGAACCCCCTCCTCATCCATTGAAATGGTTTAAAATATCGTTCATGGTTAAATTAAAATAAAAATGTGAGCAAACTTTTACATTCGTATATCGTAAAGAATAGGCCAGAAAAAATTAATTAGAGCCTACTATGTTTAAGCGGGCATGATAAATTTGGAACGTTGGGCCATCGGCCCATTACGAAGCCCAAGCCCAAGATGAAGAAGAAGGCCGAGCCGGAGTTTTAGGCGATGCAAATTATAATTACAATAAAAACCGAAGTGACGGTGACAGGCGAAAGGCGGGGCGAGGGGATTCGAACTCACCCGCATGCGTTTCCCGCTGTTACGTCACTTGACTGACGGCGCTTACTATCTCTCGCTCTCGCTTTGTGCTTCGAGTTTGATTTGTGTTTGGTTTCCTTCTCCATTTCTGAAATCCCATTAAAACACAGACACTCACAAAATTAGAGAGTAATTAAAAACACGTACATACATATATAATAATCTCTCAAAATCCATCCCAGTCGATTTTCCCCTTTCCCTCCAACACTCAAAAACCTACCTCTTTCTCTCACATTCTTCAATTCTGCTTCTCTCCCGCTTACCCATGGAGATGGAGGATCCGAATCGCCTTCTTCGACCGTCTCAATTCGAGTTCCAGCTGCTGCACTCTCATTCACAGACTCAGAATCATCAGAACCATCCGAGCTATCTGCTTCCGTCTTTGCCTTCCTCTCAACGTCTTCTTCCCCACTCATTTCCTGCTTTCTCTCCTTCCATCGACTCCGGCCACCACCGCCTCTCCGATAGCGCTTTTGCTTCTCACGCGGACGCCCATTCTGCTTTTGCTAAGCTGGCGGTGAGTTTTTGCTCCTCATCGTCGTATTTTTTTCGATTTCAATTTTCGTTTTGGAATTAATTTCGTGTTAGGTATTGATTTTTTCAAGTACGATCACCGCAATCCATCTTCATCGTCATTATCTTCTTCTTCTTCTGTTTCGTTATAAAACATTCAGTTTCTGATTGATAGGATTTCAAAAGTTTAGAGGCTTTACTGCTTTAATGATTTCTTTACTTCTCTGTTGTTGATAATTAGTTGTGGATTTTATTGGTCGGTGGCTTTGATGTTTCCTTATAATTTTTTGAGTCGTATGTTTGGCATTAACTTCGCATCCTGCTTTTAATGGTCAATTCGTGATTTCTTTGCAATAATTTCTCTTAACAAATGGTCATACTATCTTGTATCTTCCCACATTAACTGCATAATCTGCGTCATAATTACAATTTACACGGATTTTAAAATTTAAATTTTTTTTTTAGTAATAATTTTCCGTACACGCTCTTGGATGATACAAACTATAGAATTTCACAACTTATTCAGAAGAAAAATGAGAAATGACGGAGAATACAAATCAGTTGTAGTCCAAGAGACTTACATTTTAGAGTTATGCAAAGTTGGCATTGTTTCTCTTTAATTTATTGTCTTACTAATTCGCTGTTAGTTAAATTATTCAAGACTACCAACAATGATGGCAGAAGTCAGGTTGTTTTACAATTGGGATCATCAGAGTTGATTACACTTGCTGGTGTGTCTGAATGCGGTTTTATTAGTTTTATGCTGTTGTAAATGTGTTTCATCAGCACAATTTGAATTGTGCCACATGATTTTTTTTCCTTTCCCTTTTTTTTAATATAAAAATTACGATACCCAGGAATGGTGTAATTGCTAGAAATTAATTACACTACAGATTTTTTCTGGGTAAATACCACGAGATGTCCCCACACCTGAAGGTTGGGATTAATTACACTATAGATTTTTTCTGGGTAAATACCATGAGATGTCCCCACACCTGAAGGTTTGGATTAATTACACTATAGATTTTAGCATGCTTGATATGTTTTCTTTTTGCACATCTCTCATATTTATTATAAGCAATAATTGCTGCAGTTGAGACCAAAGAAGGAAATAGATGATGTGGCTCAGATTGGTGGGCATGAAGCTGCTGCTGGAACGAGCAAGGTACTTCATGATCCGTCGTTATCTATACCACAGTCCTGCACGGGTAGAAAACATAACCCTAAGTCAAAGGTTCCTAAGCATACGAAAGCTGGGACTCAAAGATCAACTGCGGATTCTCATAATGGTCTGAATCCAGCTATTGGTTGCCGCTATGACAGCTCTTTAGGTAAGTTGAGGATCAAAAAATGAGAAAAAAAAATCATTAGGAGTTGTCCCTCTCCTTCTATCTAACTTTGCACACACTTTAAAGCACTCACTTTGTTACATGCATTCATTCGGTATGTGTTGGTGAGTATTGCCTTCTCCCTGGATGTGGCATATCAAGATTAATAAGGGTGTAATATTTGTTCGCAGGCTTGTTAACCAAGAAGTTTGTAAGTTTAATTCAAGAGGCCAAGGATAGAACCCTTGATTTGAACAAAACGGCAGAGGTGTTGGAGGTATATCAAATGTCTTTGATATCAGAGTCCATAGTCAGACTGTAGCATGCACTTGCTGTTATGTCTGAACTGTAAACTATTGAATTTATTACATATTGGTTGTTGCAGGTTCAAAAGCGGAGGATATATGATATTACGAACGTTCTTGAAGGAATAAATTTGATAGAGAAAACTTCAAAGAATCATATACGCTGGAAGTAATTATATAAATCTTTACTTTCCTTTATTTGGTACTTTATATATGATTTGATATGACCAGAGCACTTTAATGGCAGGTGTTATGATGGGTCAACACCAGGGGAGCTAGATGATCAAGTTTCTAGAATACAGGTGCATGTGGAATATTAATCATTTGGATCTTGTTCATAACTCAACGTCTTGCTCATTGCATTTGTGCTTGTGTCGTGTATGCCAACTTTGAAAGATTATTGAAACATTACCGAGACTTATTACATCCTTTCAAATAGTGATGCTGATCTGTTGGTTTTCAAGGTTATCAATGCATCCAACTATTTTGTAAAATGAGTTGCTATCTTATCCTAAATTTAATGCACTATTTGTTTGGGTGGACAAGCAATTTCAAATCTTAACTGAGGTTTGGATGATTGAAATTGGTCGTGAGTGGTGACATATTGTAATGCCATCCCTGGTTTCAAGCAAAAGTCAGGCTTTCTAATCTGTTGCTATAATCATGTTGCAAACTTGAAGTATTTGTACTCTCTCTAACCACGAAGAACATTTTGTTTTCTTTCAGAATGAAGTTGAAAGTTTATATGCTGAAGAATGCAGGCTTGATGATGCTATAAGGTTGGTTGTTTAGAATTAGACGCATTGAGATGTTTTTCTGTCTGGTATGTTGAACTATAAAGGGGTTATTTTTTCAGGGAAAAGCTAGAGCTTCTGAGGGCACTGGAGGAAGATGAGAAGAATAAAAAGTATATTCTAAGTCCTGGTGTTTTTTTCCCTTTCTCTTTTCCCATTTTTAACTTTATAATCTGCTAAAATCAACTGTTTAGGTTCCTATTTTTGACAGAGGAAGATATTTCGAGCCTTCGTTGCTTCCAGGTCATTTTTTGACTTTAGATCTTTGAAACTTCCTTTGCTTTGTGCTTTAACTATTGATCAATCCCGATGTTTTCTTACTGCTATTGTTGTTACAGAATCAAACACTTATTGCAATAAAAGCTCCCCAAGCTAGTTATATTGAAGTTATTGATCCTGATGATGAGGTGGGTACATTGGATGGATGTGGTTTGAGACTTTGTATTGTAAATAGCAAAATATCTAACTTGGTTTTTAATTGATCAGGAGGATACTTGTTTTCCCCAAAAGCAGTTTAGAATGATCGTCAGAAGCACTATAGGACCTATACATTTGTACCTCTTGAGGTAATTTTTTCTGTATACATGCATAGGCTAGGCTATCTAACTCATCCTTACCTCCCCTCTCTCTCTCTCTCTCTCTCTCTCTCTCTCTCTCTCTCTCTCTCTCTCTCTCTCTCTCTCTCATGTGCGGATTACGATTTCTTACTTTGGTGTGACCCTTTATATTCTCAATGTTGTAGCAAATACCAAGGGCAACATGAGAGTATTGCTGTTAAGCAAGCTAAATCAGTGGGTTCATCTTCTTGGAATAGTAGTGATTATTCCAGAGTGGAAGACAGAGGGCTTTGTTCATACCATCAGGGTAATAAAAAGGACAGTTCTGAAATTCTCGGCTTACCAGGCTCAGAGGCATCTTCTGGGATTCAGAAGATTATTCCTTCACACGTCAATGTTAGTATTCTTTTTCTTCCAGCATTTTACTTATTAATGTATTTAATTTTCTGTCATTGGTCATAATTAACCTTACTAACTGATTTGTGTATACTAATTATGTTTGCAGGCCAATGACGATTATTGGTTTAGATCAGAGCCTGAAGTCAGCCTGACAGATCTATGGGGTTAGCATACATCCTTTCTCCATTTCAGCTAACTACATTCGAGTTTTTCTATTTTGTTCTGAATCTTATACAATTATTCCTTGATGCAAAAAGGGAATGGAGCATTTGTGTAACAGCAACAAAGGATGTTCCTGGAAGTTGTTCCTTAAAAAACTACATAGCAATTTGTTTACAGACCTACCTATTTCACAATCAAGAAACCTGTACTTGATTAAATTAACTAACGGCTTTCTTTGCTGCAACTTACAGCGAATTAGGACTGGACACAGAGCAAATAACCTCTCCTTCAAGACAATTCTGGGAAGAGTGGTGCAGCATTGGCCAATGGACATTGACCGTAGTGTAAATGGGAATCAGGTAGTTGATTGCTCCAGATGGCATGAAGGGTACTACATTCTTTTCATGTTTTGATATGAAATTGTGTAGCTAGACCTTTGTATTTTATATATCTTGTTTATAGTAAAATCCATAGTTGCTGCTGGAAATTTGTTACAATGTACGGCGAGGATGCCATTTAGATGGCTGCCTATAACCATCTAATCTATGCAACCTATATGGGTCATGTGAAGGCAGACGAATAACCGGTTTCAGTCAAACCAGAGATAAACACCCTCATTTGGCAATTTTAGGGCTTGCGACGTGCGGAGAGGCAGATATATGGGGGAATCTGGTAGGGGGTGCATGCAAGTAACTGCTATTATAAATACGTGTTTTGAGTTTTGCTTTGTTGAGATTATTTGTCAACCAAGGCTTGAAAATAAGGTCAAGGATTCTGTCTTCATTTTTGAGGTAAAAACCCCCTACGTGACCTGACCATACACATTGAATAAAAATTGCCAAGTCAATTGGCAACATCATTTTCAGTTCAAGGATTTTGCATTAGTGCTGTCTCTGAAAATTGCGTTCTTCTGTATAATCAAGTCAATGAGAAATAGAGTATTTTGGCCTCTTGCGCTGGCAAGTGTCAACGTCCTGTGTTGGGTTGTAACTTGTAAGAGCACTTCCACTTATTTGTCATGACAAAAGGTAAGGGCAAGGCAAAGTATATTTCCACCAATTGCCATGGCAAAGGGCACTTCCATTTATTTTTATTTTTTATACTTAAACAATTAATTTGGATAAGATTTTTGGTTGTCATGTGTCATTTTTTTTATTATTATATAAAATTCTCATCTCATATTTTGGATAAGATTTTTTAATAAAATTTTCAGATAAGATTTTTGGTTGTCACATGTCCATATTTATTATAAAATTAACATCTCAAATTTAAGATAAAATTTTCAGATAAGTTTTCGGTTGCCACGTGTCTATATTTATTATAAAATTAACATCTCAAATTTCAGTTAAAATTTTCATATAAGATTTTCGGTTGCCACGTGTCCATATTTATTATAAAATTAACATCTTAAATTTCAGATAAAATTTTCGTATAAGATTTTCGATTGCTACAAGTCCATATTTATTATAAAATTCACATCTCACTCATCATACAATTGAAATACCCTCAGTCCTCATAGTCTAACACAATTGAGTACAAGGACGACTCAATCATTGATAGAGGTGGTTCCACCGATCACGACGTGGGAGAGTATTTTCCTTCGAATGACGTAATAATGCCATTATTTCCGATATGGAACGCACTACGGAAACCGACTACGGACATTGTTCACTTGAGGAGCCATGTGTAATGGTTTTCCTCTTTTTTGTTTTGCCTTGAATAATCTATTAAAAAAATTAAATTGGAAATGCAAGAAAATATAAAAAATAATGACATTAAATTGAATAAAATGGCAATTATAAATTTTTTACCTCGTTGCCAAGATTTTGACCTCTTTGAAAGTTTGTCCACAACCCTCCGGCTTTGATGGAAGATGTCATTTGTATTTTTACACAAATGAAATTTAGTAGTAGAAAATTGGGTGTGGAAAGTGAATAATATTGGAATGAGAAGAATTTGTAAGAAGATTGGATGTGAAAAGTGAATAATATTGGTAGGTATTTATAGAAGAAAAAAAAATCAGAATTTTTTGGTATTTTTTACAAAAAAATTGGCAGTCGTTGGATTGGAGCACAAACCCTGGATCGAACCCTCCAGGAGTCGCCACATGGCTTAGAGCCGTGTTTTCAATTCTTTTAAATATTAGTTTCACGTGCCAACAGTAAAAACAAAATCGAATTATTGTGTTGACGCCAGCATGGCATCAGCGATGACGTAAGCTGTTCGAAGGCAATAGGTCGGGCCATTTCTCGCCATGGGCTTGCCCGAACTTACTTTTGCACGTTGGAACCTCCTCGTAGGGCCTAGGCCCTCTCCTGCCCGAGCTGGGTCCTTGCGGTAGAGTTGCTCTAAGAAATAGTCGACGTAAGCCCGTAGGTGGATGGAAGCTTTAGAATTGACGGCCCAGATATGGCAGACACTACCACCTACCTAGTACCTACTACCTACCACTGTAGTTAGTTAGTTACTATGTCCAGTCCACCCAATTTCGACCACACGGTTATCGCATTTGTGGCGTTCAGCAGAAGAATACTAGAACAAAACTCTAAAATGAAAAGAGACGTTTCTTTGTTCCTGCTACGTGGATTAATAATAGTATTAGTGGGTGGATGATTGGCATTTGTCGCCAAGGCATTTAGTAAATAAAAGTAGTAGGTGGGGTGGCTATGGCTGTGCCTCCCATAATTGAGTTGTATATATTAGTGGCTCAATGAGTCAATCTATCTATCTATCTATAATTCAACCACCAGTTGGCATCATTAATTAAAAAGATTGTATTGTGATGCAAATGTAGAACAAAGCTCCTCCACTCCACTAACAATGCAACGTGAACTTACACACAAATACTCACTTGTACGTCGCCATCATTTCTTTCACATGACTTGTTATTTATGATGAAATTTAAATACCGTAGGACTTAAATTGGTAACTTAGAGTATCCACAATGAGTTTCCTAAACCACATTCTTAGTTAAAATTTAGGATCCATAATAGGCTCCCTATAGATGAAATGGATCAGAAGGAATTGGGTTTGATGGGAAGAGCCCCATAAAATGAAGTGACACATAGAATACTTTAATTGGATCGGATAGGTAGGTAGGTAGTCTAGCCGTGTTTAGTCAAATTAAATACATAGGATTAGGCAAATGACCCACTAGTCTAGTTTGGAATAATTGCTCTCTCATGAAATGTTCTGGGTTAAAGTGCCTTTAGCATCTATATAGTATGTGTGAGTTTGGTATGTTATCACCCTCTCAATAAGAAAGATCTTTAAAAAAACCAAAAAACACATAGGATTAGGATTAGGACATGTGTGAATGGTAAAGAACTAGTAATTTCAGGTGCACTTTATTATCAAAAAGAGTAAATTGGTTTAGTACTAGTAATTCCAGTTACACTTTATTATAAAAAGAGTAAATTGAAGAGAAACGTTACGTATGGGTTAAGGAAGAATACACACAATACGAATATAGTAATGTAACATCATTAGTAATTATAACCAACGCATGAGGAAAACATGCATTCATCATCATCATAATTTGAGTGGAGTGAGTCCAAGGAAGGATCCAAGACATGGTTTAGCTGAGACTGAAACAGGGCATTGAGTTGTGAGTGAAAAATGGGTGGGGGGTAGGGCATTGAGTTGAGAGTGACAGGGCAACAAACTGAAATAATGAGAAGCACATGCAGGATATGAGATAAGGGGAAAGAGCTGAATATGAATGAAGCCCATATGCATTGGAAGTCTCCAGTAGTAAGTAACATTGAGAATCCAACGCTTTGGAACCTTCCCCACTTCCACATGCTTCATCCTCGCCTTTATCTAAATTTTCATCATCCAATCCAAGGCTTGTGGTTGACAAAAACACAAACACACAGGAAAGACAAAGACAAAGACACAGATAGAGCTATATATGAATATGATGTCCTCTCCTACATTTACTCAAGCATGCTTTATTTATTATATATCTGTATCACACGGGGGTGGGCGTGGGCTACAAATTGCATATCTACATCCATCCGTCTGTTAGGGTGTAGTGTGTAGGTAAGGATGACACTCACGATGATGTATACTTACCATCCATGCTCATTGCTCTCATTGCTCACAAGTTCCACAACAACCAAACTAAAGGAGGATACATTACAATTACAATAATCTTCCTTTTCTTTCCTCCTTTTTATCATGTGGGAGTGGCCACATTGATAAAGAAAGAGCGGGGAGAATCTCATTTATCGTACACTTTTTTTTAACTTTAATTTATTGGTCGGATGTTTTGCTTGCTTGCTTTGCTTCTTTCTTAGAGGGAACAGCCAAAAGGAGGAAAGCAGGAAAGGATGATGACCTTTCTCATCTCATATCATATAGATACAGGTCATATAGGTATAGCCCAAACTAGAGGTGTCAAACGGGACGGGCCGGTCCAGCACGGCACGAGCCCAGTCCGTTTAAATGAGGCACGGCACGGCACGAGCATGTATATTAGTGGGCCGTGCTCGGCCGGACGAAGCTTGGACCGGACTGGGATTTAAAAAAAGGTCCAATGAACCGGGCCGCCCGTGGCCCGAAATTAAATGGACTTGGCCTGAGCCCGCTTCAAGCACGGCACGAGCCCGCTTCAACCCTCTATTGTATTTTTTTAAGACAAAAAAAAAGTTGGAATAACAAATAAAAAATTGAGTAATGAAAATAAAATATAAAATAATAAAAACGAACTTGGAAGTTGGACTCGTTGAAAGTTGAAACACCCCAGCATTAATAATGACTTAACAAACAGAACCAACTTTGTTGGACTCTGGAGTCAGTTGAAGGGTTGGAACTTGGAGAGGCATGAGGCCTTGCGTGAAGTACTTTTCAGTAAACAAACCATCATCTCCTACTGTGGTTGAGTTTTATTCACCCAAATGCAGGCTGTGTAATTCTCTGCTTAATTTTGTTAGGGAGGTCGAGGGTAGGAACTCAGACTGGCTTAACATTGTTATGGCAGATGCAGAGAACTATAAATGGCTTCCCGAGGTACACTACCACCCACTAGTTTCTCTATTTCTTGATATTGGTTTTGAATGCCCGTTAGTTTTGCTCACAAAACACCATTCTATATCTACACGGATGTAGCTATTTTTATTTGTGGATTTTTATATGTTAATATGGAAACGTTGATGAACCCATGAAATAATTTGGTATTTTACTGGCTATTTTGCTTGTAATTTTCTTGGGGGGTGAAATTGCTGTCATCATGATATAATATGGTTTACATAGTAGACCATTGTCTGATTATTTTTCTCGTGTTGATAATGCAGCTTCTCCATTATGACGTTAGATATGTTCCTTGCTTTGTGCTGGTGGAGAGAGAAGAAACTGACGGAGAGGGAAGAAGAAAAGAAAGAGAGAAGGAAAGGGAGAGAGAAGAGAGAAGGAAAGGAAAGAAAAAAGAAGAATAAAAAAAGAAAGAGGAGAGAGGAGTGAATTCATGAAGATGAAGAATAGATGTGAGCCGTTCAAATAAATCGTACGGTCAAAAATAGGAGTTCGTAACCAATTCGCATTATAGGAGTTCGCAATGGAGAAGTGCCCTATATATATATATAAAACTAGTGAGACGAAATTTGAATTTATGATCTCAAGGTAAACATTGAGCGATTCACACCTAAACTAATTCACATGTTTTAATTTTATAATAAGAAGAAAATGCTCTAATGTTGTATTATCTTCAATTCTTTCATACGAGGGAGAACTTGAATATTAGATGTGAAATAACCGAAAAGCATTCCATACGAGCTATCACGTCACCCAATATGTGTTGTTCACGTGTTAGGCTTGAAAGTTCGTCACACGTGCAGATAGGGTGGGCACGGTCCGGATTGGATCGGTTTCATGTCAAAACTACGGCCGAACCAATTAAAATATAACGATTTGGTTTGGTTCGATTTGAATAAAAGTTATAAGGAAAACCGAACCAATTCAAAACAATTTAAGACGATTTGGTTTGGTTTGGTTCGGCCGGTTTGGGCTTAAGCCCAATTCTCTTTTTTTTTTTGTATTTTTTCAATATTATTAGCCCAATTGTAACCAAATTCACAACTTACTTCTTATATAAATCATTTTCTAGAGTACGAAAACCGTCCTAAAGCTCAAAAGGTCATAAAACTTCATGTTTTACTAATTAATATAGCTCAATTCAAATATTCATATATAGTTATTAACTAATTAGAGTATTCTACATATAAAATTAAATTAAATAAATAAATATACACATAAATGGTCCGGTTTGGTTTTAGCCGGTTTACAAAAGCTCAAAATCAAACCAAACCAAACCATATACGGTTTGGTTTGGTTTGATTTTGATTAAGAAAAAGTCAAACGGTTTGAAAACCAAACCGGTAATTACGATTTGGTTCGGCCAGCTTTCATCGGTTCGGGATTGATGCCTGTTCACCCGTTTTGATTTGTTTCCTGAGGTGAAAGGGTAAAGTTCCCCATTAGTCTAAAAACCATTGTTTGGTTATTGAACTAACTTTCTTTGTGTGTCGAGCGTGCCATGTTAGCAATTTTTCAATTCTAACAGACTTGAAAGAGAATAACTTGCGCCCCAAGCTATTGACTTTGAACAAACGATTGTGAATTTGGGTGAGGAATATCTCCCAAGTAAGTTCTTTTCTATGCCTTAGACTGGTAAGGACTTCACAATTTATCTCAGTATAAAAATCGGTAGTTCTGCCAGAATGGATGACGACAAAATGGATTGATTTCAGCAGAACTCCCTCATTACAGGCAGAACTCACTTGTTTCAGGCAGAACTCCCTTATTACAGGCAGAACTCACTTGTTTCAGGCAGAACTCCATTGTTTCGGGCAGAACTCCTTTTTACAAGACTCAAAAGGAAGAACTGACTATATAAAGGTGAAAAGGAGGGCTGCGCTTCCATTTCCGCCTGGATAGTTGTCACTGTTCTTGGCTGGACTCTGGATGTGCCTGTGCTGGACTGGACTTTAAAAGGCTTTTACTGAAGAGTTTTGGCTGCAAATCGATACCAAAGCTTGAGTTTGGCAGAGCTTTAATCTATTTCAAGCCCTATGAGGCTTTTGGATGGGCAGAACTGGGATTTATCCAGGTCTGAAGGGGGCAGAAGTGGCTGGACTTGAGCTGGAAGCTGTACTGGGGCCCCTGTGCTGCTTTAGTCAGAGCTTTTCATAAATTTGTTGAGGTTTTCGTATTTGAGAAAACTCAAACTCTGCTTGTCATTGGCATTTGCTAAACCAAGTTTGTAACTGGTGAAGTCTCGTTGTTTCTGCGGTGAACAAGATGATTCTGCAAGCTTGCTCCTAAGCTTCTGAGATTGGAATGCTTCAGACTTTGAGTCTGTTTGGAAATCTGCTTGTGATCAAGTGATCATTTTGAGTGTTTGTCTTTTGACTGAGTTTTTTGTTTGATTGATTGGTTGTGTTGGAGAGCTTTCTTAGTGTCCGGTTGTCTTGTATTTATAGCCAATGCTCTCAATCCAGCCTTTGATTTGCCAATTCTCCCAAGCTTCCGTATGTCCACCTTAGTTTGTCGGGTCATGGGAACTTGTTTATTCATTAATTTTGTATTGCCATAATGATCACTACCGTCTGTCCATCCTTTTGCCCATTACTCCATATTTTCTGAATCTCTCTCTCTTTCTCCCAGCTTTCTTCACGTGGGCATGGGAAACATTCCCTCTTCTTTTTTTGATTGATTTGTTGTCCGTTTGGTGAGTGTCAGCCAAAAGTAGCGACTAGCTGTCTAAAAGAAGTGGTGAGATAATGATCACCATCTCTACTTCTTTTTTATTCATTCCTTAAGCCCACTTGCATGTTATTTTATTTTTCTTTCAATTTTGGTGTAGACTCTTCACGTGCATATTGAACTTTGGCTTTGTTCTAATATTCATCATCACAAAGAATATTAAACGGTTTCCATCCACCCCACCATTATTTAATTCTTCTTTCAATCAACTCACTTGTGATGAAGTCTCTCCATTGATGAAGTGAAACTTTTATTTGCAGCCATCTAAGTTTCTCCTTCTGAACATGTCTTGATGCATAATAAACTGGGGATGCTAGATTGATCCAATGCTGCAAATTTCGGATATTTTGACCTCCACGTAAGTAGGAACAACATTCATGAAGAACTTAATTCTATTTGAGCAATAGAGAATCTGATTTAGCAACTGACTGGTCCTCACAAACCGCCTTCACGAACAGAAATCATGATTAATACTCTGAAGATTCAATACTTGTGTAAATGATGCCAAATTCGGATATGCCGTAGTAGACATCCAAATGAACAACTTTCATGAAGGATGAATGTTCATTTGAGGACTGGAAGTGGGCCAGAATTGGGCCATAATTAGGCCAGAATTGACACTGTTTTCAGCTTTCGTTGTTGCTGGTATGCTGCTGATATTTCATATCGCGAGGATCCCATATTTATCCGAATGACTCCAAATTCGGATATGTTGTAGTAGACATCCAAATGAACAACTTTCATGAAGGATGAATGTTCATTTGAGGACTGGAAGCTGGCCAGAATTGGGCCATAATTAGGCCAGAATTGCCAATGTTTTCACCATTCACTGTTGTTGGTATGCTTCTGATGTTTGATGTCTCGAGGATCCCAAATTTATCCAAATAAACCCAAATTTGGATATGGTGCAGTAGACATAGAGATGACCATCTCTCATGAAGAACGAAAATTGATTTGAGCGGTGGAAGTTGAATTTTGAGCTCACCCCATCTAACTCTAGGCAATGCCTGCCTAGTCATATTTTGGCCATTTTGATGTTCATGGGAAAATTATCTTCCATTTTAGGCAAAAATTCGATTTTTGGTACAAACAATGGGCTTATTTTCCAATTCTTTGGCAAGTGGAGCCTGAATAGCCAGTTGGGCTGATGAGTAAAAAAATAAGTCCAAATGTATTTTGGCTAAAATGGAGAGTTTGGCCAAAAAGTGCAAATTTTGGTACAAACAATGCCCACCTCTACATGCAGGGGCGTGTTGAGAGTGTTTGTCGATATTAAAATGTTAAGGGACCTAGCCTGAATTTATAAGGAATTGAGTTACTCCCCTTATGACCAATTGATTTTGGAGTGGAACATGAATGAGACTACGGAAATAGCAAGATAAAAACTGTAGTCTGTAGATAAAAGAGACTGGAGCTGGACAATGGGTGGGTCCATTCCAGTCCAGTGTTATTTTCAAAAACACCAGGGATGTTATATGTTACCGTTACTTCCGTAGACCCCACACCACCATATCTAAATATAATTATTTTAATATTTTGCTCGTTAATCATTATTCATAATCCATTTCATCGGATACTTTATACTCGACAAGAATCTCAACCCCACTTTATCTAATTTTATTTTATTGCTTTTCTCTGTTTGATCAAACACTTAATCTTATTTTCTCAAACATACACATTTTCTAACCCCGTGGTGAAATTGCCTGGGCCACTCAATCACGCATTGCCACTGGATAGTCGGAAAAATAATGCTTATTATTACAACATGTTGTTTAGGCTTCAAATGGTGAAAAGGACGTAAAGCCAAAAATGCTTTAAATGGAATTTTCGTAGACCAGAGATGAGGGCCCGGCAGCTGAGGTGTCAAGATTTAAAGGCCAAGGAAAACGTGACCCGTGTGTTTCAACTTTAACGGTGATCAAAGCCCTAACGTACGTGGCGTGGCCTTCAACCTATGCACACGCAAACAGCAAACTCGCTCTCCGTGATAATTCGGTGATACCGATACGGAACCCAAAAGCAAAATGTTTACTCTCTAGAGACTGACTAGAGAGAGAGAGAGAGCGAGCGTGTTTATTAAAACTCACCGCATCGAATCAAATCTAAATCTCATCCGAGGCCAAAGGAGCAAACCCAACAAACAAATGGCAATTTAAACGGCACAAACACTGCTCTCCTCTCTCTCTCTCTCTATCTTTTCAGTCTGTTCCGCCGCCGACATCGTCACGGTTCGTCGACGCCTTTCGGCGGCGCCGTTTTCCTCCGACGGCGATCCCCGAACAGTTCGCCGATTCGTTTTCTTTCAACTTCGTCGAATAACTCTCATTATATAGTATTTTTCTTTTCAATCCGTAACAATTTCAAAATAGTCGTCAAGAGGTACTCATTTATTTCTCTCTCTCACACACACACACACACACTCTCTCTCTCTAGGAATCTAATTGGTACTATTTCTTTTCTTTAACAGCGTATTATTTTATTTCATGAAAAATGAGATTGGGTAATGTGTTGGCTCTTTTCAGCATCGGATTATTGCATTCTTTTTATGTTTTGGAAATTTAAATGGTTTTTATTTTTCATTTTTGTGTGGTAATGAATGCTGGTAATTTCTACGCTGGCTCCAAAAAAAATTCAAATTAATTTCCGTACGGTGCGATTATCTGCTTGAGCGTGTTGTTTTGTACAAATCTGGTGTTACACCGAGCTCAGTTGAATTTGAATGAGGATTTTGTTTGTGGAGGATAACAATTAAACGATTTTAAATTATAGTCAGTCCAAATACTTCGTTTCTCCTCCGATTCTTGGTAAATCTGTCTGGTATTTGCTAAATTCCAGTAAACCAAAACGAAAATGTATCTTTCTGATTTTGGAAAACAACAAGAGGTGGGGCCATTTCTATGGTCATCAGCCTTATCCATTGTGGTAATTTTTACAAATTTTTTTTTAAAAAAGCAATTTCATTTTCTCTGCTATGAAAGTTCTTGAAGGATGTTTCGTTTGCTAGTTATGTTGGCTTTGAAAAATTTGCAGTTGCTTCTTATTGAATTGATCTATTTGTGTTTCGTTACTTTCACACCTTTATTATTATTTTGCCAGACTTGTTTGTGTGACCCAGCTTTTATTTTCTTTGTGTATGACAGGTCTACAAGATGATAGGATCCTTTCTTACCAGAGGACTTGTGTATGTCATCAATTGACCCTCACTTTCTGGTTTCTTTTGAAGGGACTTATGATTATTGTCAAATTTTAACTTTCCCCTTTTAATGCGTTGTCAGGATGGTTCTTGGCTATGCTTATCCAGCTTACGAGTGCTACAAAACTGTTGAAAAGAACAAGCCAGAGATTGAACAACTTCGTTTTTGGTGCCAGTATTGGTATAAATTGCTTTTTGTGTCTGAAATAGTCTTTTACATTTACTAATAATTCTTAGTGATAACCCTCTTTTCCCCATTGAATTTCAGGATTTTGGTGGCTGTTTTGACTGTATGTGAGAGAATTGGCGATGCTTTTGTTTCATGGTAGGGATTTTGTATTTGAATATTGATGGATTTTAAATATGCTTCTGTTGTGCCACTTCTTTGTCTCATTCTGGCTTTTCTTTTTACTGAAGGGTTCCAATGTATAGTGAAGCTAAGTTGCTCTTCATTATATATCTGTGGTTTCCTAAAACAAAGGTATAGGATTCCATAAGGGGCTATCAGCTTATTTATTTGCTTGTTTCCCTTATTATTATTAGTACTCCTTTTCTCATACTCACAACCGTCTATGTGTTGCAGGGAACGACCTATGTGTATGATTCCTTCTTTAGACCATATCTTGCAAAGCATGAGAATGAAATTGATAGGAACTTGCTGGAATTAAGAACCAGGGCGGGTGACATTGCAGTTGTTTATTGGCAAAGAGCTGCAAGCTATGGTCAGACGAGAATATTTGATATTTTGCAGTATGTTGCTGCACAGTCGACACCAAGGCCTCGCCCTGCCCAGGTATGATGACATGATTCCGACTTGGTATGTTCAATTTTACCGTTAACTCCTGTCACTATTGAAATGCAAAATTACCGTTCTGGTCATCCAATCAATTGGAACAAGTTATTATAAAATTATTGTTTTTTGTTTTCATCCAAGCCATTGATTTTTAGTGCACCTTGAATTATTAAGGCAGTGTTGAATACAATTGCTTAATTCTGTATTTTTATGCTGTCCCTTTTCAATAGCGATTTTATGAATGTCTTTCCAACTTTTATGTTGCTCTTTTCCTAAAAGCTATTTTGGTGTGAACTTGGGGATATCGTTTATATATTTCTTCCATGTAATTACAGTGGACTGTTCCTGCCTTGGTTAGAGTGGTACTGGATTCAGAGTAATCCTACCTTAGAGAAATTGCTTTTTCCTTCAAGTTTTGACCACTCGATGCTGTGGTGTTTCATGAGTTATTGATTGTATATTGCATCTCTTTTAATACCCTGCATTGGGCACCTTCATTGCATGATATTTATTGGTTATAGTTACTATATCGGCTGTACTGCATTATACATTATTCAACTGCCTCTGCTGACAAAGTTGTTACTCTTGACATTGCAGCCACAACAAGGTGTTAGGGCTCGTCAACCCCCTGCTGCTCGCCAACCCCCTCCATCTCCAAATCAACAACCAGCTGCTAAAACACAATTGCAACCTGAAGAACCGCCATCTCCCACTTCTAGTACTACTTCAAGTAAGGACCAAAGGGAGATAGCCGAAGCATTAGCTCCTTCAACAAAGCCCAAAGCCGCCCCCCAAGCAGCAGTTTCAAATACTCAAAAAGCGACAGCAGCTGCATCTGAAGCCACTAGCCAATCTATCCCAGCTGAGGAGGTTGAACCAATGCAGACTGAAGCAGTGGCATCCTCTTCAATGACTGAAGATACAAACCCTCCCCCAAAAGAGACAGTCATGGAGGAAAGCATTCGGGTTACACGTGCAAGGTTGAGGAAAGCGCGTTCTGCAGGCCGCTGAAGCAGCTCCTTTTTCAAATTTTTAGCTTGGCAAGCCAGCTTATAAACAGTAGGTGGGACCAAGGGATGGTTCTTGAATGGTTGTAGTAGACTGATGTAAATTTGTGGCCCTCTAGTTTCTATTCCATTTGTTTCATTTTTTCTTTCAAAACGCGGTTCAGCAGATAAAGGGTTCTGATTTAACAATTCTCAGAAATAACGTGGTGAAGTCGCATCTGATATCAGAGTTGGAGTTGAGTAGAAAGGTGAATCCGGTTGGTGTTGATTGATGTATGTAAACTTTGGGTTGTAAGCGTAGTTTAAGATACATCTAACTGAAAGTGACATACTCTTATTGTTAGCTGGGTCTTATCAGTTATCAGGTCTGATTTTCCAGGTCGTTGTCATTTCTGATATATATAACGAACATCTAACCAAGGGCAACAGGTGGTATTTTTTTGAACTTTTGACGTGGTATGTATTGTTGACAATGTTGAAAGCCCATACATTTTATGGTTATACGCCCATCAAGATTGAGATGGGCCAGACTATTGGGCTTCCTTTAACCCATCTAAATTCCAAAGAATACATTTTCATAGCCGAAGATGGAGCCACGTAGAGGAAAACATTGAGCTCGCGTTGTGAACTTGTTGTAATAGATAAAGCTCTCCACTCGGCTGTCTGGTGGTTGATATGAGAGCCAACTGTGAACCCCACATATCCAAATCCACCAGCGCTTGGTCCTTGGTTTCGTTTCTACCATCATACCATTGCGTTGTGTTTCTGTGTCTGTCTTGTTCAGTTTTGAGTTTCAAGTAAAATGCTGCAATATTTCTCGTGGACTTCCAAGTCTTACTAATTTGTTTGTAGTTTGTATACCAGAAAATTGACCTGGAAATGTCACTAGCGCCCTCAATTCCCCGCCTTCACTCTCCCTTCCTCTGCTGCCCCCTCAAGCTCTCCACGTCTCCTTCTTCTTTATGTATATCCCACAAATTTGCAGGAAATCAACGGTCGCCCAGGTCCTATCCATGCATTAGAGCTCTGGATCTTGATCAAAACACGGTTCTTTCCTCCACTCTTTTCCTTTCGAAATCATGTTTCTACTACTTTCCCAATTTTGAACAAATTTCTTTTAAATTCTGGAAGAGTTTTCTATGGCATTTGAAATTAGCATGAATCTCAGGTTGTGGCAATCTCAGTTGGGTTGGCGAGTGTTGCAGTTGGGATTGGCATTCCGGTTTTCTATGAAACCCAAATTGACAGTGCTGTGCGTAATTGCAATTTCCCCTCTACTCTATGTATCAAATTATAATTAATTAATGAAATTTGTAGTAAAATGGTATGTTAATAATACTTATTAGATACTAGTTGTACTAGTTGCAGCTTCTAATTAAGGGTTAATGTTAATTGCAGGCAAAACGAGACAACACTCAGCCATGCTTCCCTTGCAATGGAACTGGCGCACGTAAGTAATAAAGAAACTGTTTTTTTTTTTCCTTTAATTTTTGTTGAAATATATAGAGTTATATATGCGCAAGTAGTAAACCATTTTACCTTCCTTGTAGTAGCTGTGTTTTTAATTTATCAAATGTTGTGAAAATATAAATGAATGGTGAGTTTGTTTGTAAACAAGTTGGTAGTTTTGGTCTTCTCTGTCTCAGAAAAATGCAGGTTTTGTACGGGAACTGGCACAGTCGTAGTGGAGCTTGGTGGGGATGAGAAAGAAGTGTCTAACTGCATTAATTGTGACGGGGTGGGTTCGTTTACTTGCACCACATGCCAAGGTTCTGGGATTCAACCTCGCTACCTTGATCGCAGGTATTAATATTATTATTATTATGGGATCATTTCATGTGCAATTTTTGTTTTTAGGTTTTGTTGTGCATATGATACTTAGAAAGTGGCAACTAACTTATGTTTTGTGTTCTTGTGTTCTGTTTTGAACAGAGAATTCAAAGACGATGACTGAAGTCTGCGAATAAGAAGAAGTAACTGGGATATTGGATTCTCTTCCAAGTTGAGGGATACTTTACTTAACTTAAAAGAGGAATTATATATATTGAGAAGAAATCTTGAGTGTTTTTGGTTCTTTTCTCTACTCACCTTTTCTACATTGATGTGTCCAATTGCTTTCATACCTTCATCTGATCCACGCATGATTGATTCTCTTCCTTTTTGTTTTATTTATGAATAAGTTGAAACAAGAATTAGTTTTGTTATTTTTCGACCAAAAAAAAAAAAGAATTAGTTTTGTTATGCTCTGCTTAATTTACATCAATCAGCGAAAGCTGGTGCTAAACTAACAAATGTCAGTAGTTTTTGTTTTATGTCCATGTTCCTCTAGATTGTGGTAATAAACTAACCAATTTCAAATAATATTTGAACGAAATCAAATAATGATAACCTAAGCATAATCTTGATAAATTAAAGTGATATGAGTTTTTATTTTTCTAGGGTTTAAAGTAGTAAGGGTATTTTTGGAATATAGTAAGGGAAAAAATGAATGAGAATCGTATCAACTACCCTTTCCTAGTTAATCTGATTCTTGGTTTTGAGGGAATGTAATTACAAATTTTGAAGTGGGACCCACACATTTGTTCATTTATGATTGCAAGTAAACGAGGAGAAAGTAAGGAATGGAAATCATTCCCTTTCTTTTTATACCCATTATTGATACGTAAACATGCCCTTAGTTTTCTCCGGCTTTATATCCATAATATTCAAATTGGGGATTCACATCCTTGTCTTTATTGGGGAATGAGTTCCTCATCCCATCTCCTTGCAAAAACACCAACGAAATAATGAATTTTGAATGAGAAAAAAAAAAAGTTAAGCATATTTAGGGCAGCAGACAATACATAAATTTTGTTTTAAACTTATATATATTATTTAATTGAATATATAATATAATATGTGCAATATAAAATTTTGCAGGAGCCGTAGTACACGACTAGAAGCCACTTAACAATATATTTATATTTAAAATAATAATAATATATGGTGTGTTCGAGTTGGAGATTAGAATACCATACCATACCTGCCTCGCCGCTAACATCATATGCGAAAATTTTCCTAAACCCGTCTCCATAACCAATTTCCCATTAAGATCGTAATCTCAAAAACACCCTAACCAGTGGGGAAAATTGTCATCCCACTTTGACTTGCTATTTAACTTGGGATTTTGATAAAAGTCAGAATTTCTAAATTGATATGAACCAATTCCCGTGTTTGGATAAAAAAACATAGAAATTTAGAAATTCCGCGTGGGAAAAAACATGAAATTTGGAGATCATAAATCCCAACTTTAAATTCCATCTAAAAGTCATAATTTCTAAAATCCTAAGAGAGATTGAGTTTTTAAAAAGATAACTTTTCAAATAAAGGTTAAATTACGTGTTTTAAATCCGTCACCCGAACAAGAAATTTTACAAATTCTAGAACATTAATTTTCATCATTTTAATTTCCGTCATTTATGAAATCCTTTGTATTTTTAAATTTCTTCATCCAAACACACTGTAAAAGAAATACAACAATAATAAACAAGAAATAGGTTGGGCTTAAGCCAACTTGTCCACATTTAAATAAATTTTGTTGGCGAGGCCCGAACTTGGACAGCCCAGCCCATGCGTATTGTTTTGGACAGCTAACTCGTCTTCCTCTGGCCGCCTCTGAGTAGTAGTGGGAGTCTGAAACGTTGGTGTGGGTGGTAGTACCTGGCTTTCCAACTAGGGTTTTTGCAAGGCGAGGGTTTTGGGAAGAGAGGGATGTTGTACATCGTAGGATTGGGATTGGGGGACGAGAAAGACATCACTTTGAGAGGCTTAGAAGCAGTGAAGAAATGTGACCAGATTTTCATAGAAGCCTACACATCCCTCCTCTCTTTTGGTCTCTCTTCCGACGGCCTTTCCACTTTGGTATCACTTTTCGCCCGCACTCTCTCTCTCTCTCTTGCTCTATTTGTTTGCAAAACGTGTTCGATTTCTGAAGAAATTTCAATGGACAGGAAAACTTGTATGGAAAACCAGTCACACTTGCAGATAGAGAAACGGTGGAGGAGAAGGCCGACCAAATTCTAAGTGCAGCTGCTGCTTCTGACGTGGCTTTTCTTGTAGTTGGAGATCCTTTTGGGTATGTCCTCTTTCCTTCCTATGTGTACAAGTGGAGCATTCTCCTTGTTTTGGCTTTTCAATTTGGTTGTCTTTTGAATGGCATCTTATTATGTTATATATTTCTTTCCAAAGAATTGTTTTTGAGAAGTAATTAAAATTTGGTTCCCAACAACTTTATATTTTATTTGAGTTATTTGATCACTTGAAGAAGTAGAATATAGGACTTATGATTGAAATAATGGGCGAGTTATTTGATCAATCAAGTTTTTCTGAATATACAATCCAAAAGCAATAAGGAACATCTTTGTACGCTAATTACTGCACTCTTTTCTTACATAATTTGATCTGTAACACAGAGCTACAACTCACACTGATCTTGTTGTTCGAGCCAAGAAGTTGGGGATTGATGTCAAAGTGGTACATAATGCATCAGTGATGAATGCAGTTGGAATCTGTGGCTTACAACTCTACCACTATGGAGAGACAGTTTCAATTCCGTTCTTCACTGAAACTTGGAGACCTGATAGCTTTTACGAGAAGATTCAAAAAAATCGTGGGCTTGGACTGCATACTCTCTGCTTGTTAGGTTGGGTTCTTTATACTTCCTCATTTAAAGTGTGACACGACCGATGCTTATCTTGCTTGAAACTTTCATCACAAATTATTTTTCACTGTAGATATACGAGTGAAGGAACCTACTCTGGAATCATTGTGCAGGTCCGTGTTCAAATGATTGACTGCCTTCTCTTTGATTTTAGCTTGGAAGGATTTACTGTGTCTTATTTTTATGTGTTTTGCTTCTGCTGTTGCATAAGCTTATTTACTTTTTTCTGCCTCCCTTGAATCTTTCAGAGGAAGGAAGCAGTATGAACCACCTAGATATATGTCAATAAACACTGCAATTGAGCAGCTTTTGGAGGTTGAGGACAATCGAGGAGAATCTGGCAAGGGTCCCAAATTTTTCATATATTGAGGCCTTCACTTTCAAACATAAATGTTATCTATTGTCTGGCTTGTACACAACAACTTCCAGTTGCTGTAGTTTTGATTTTTGGATTATCTTGCAGCATCTGATGAAAACACCATGTGTGTTGGGCTTGCTCGGCTGGGAAGTGAGGATCAGAAGATAGTTTCTGGTACAATGAAGGAACTGCAGTCGGTTGATTTTGGAGCACCTCTTCATTGTCTTGTCATAGTAGGCAAGACCCATCCGGTGGAGGAAGAAATGCTGGATTTTTACAGACTTAAAAAACAGAATGTGGAAGAGAACGATCATGGCACTGTATGATTGTATCTTTGGAAGGTGCAGTTGTACTTGCATGTTCGTGTTTTGGATTTATGATTTGTCCATTTGTTTGCCTTTTCTCGTTGTAAAGCGCTTATTCAAGAACTAAATGGACTTTACCCGATCTATCTTTCGACCGTACTGCATGTACTGTTTGTAGCAGAGACAGAAGAGGAGGCTATTCTTAATTGGCGTCAAAGAGAGTTCAGAAGATAAATGGTTGCGGATGCCACTTGCCGCCTGTCTTTGGTTCCGTTACCAGCTTCCAAGTCATGCTGCACAATCCGATTAGTTTTGTAATGAGTTTAGTCAAGTTGCTGTAATACACATTTCATGTGCCATATTAATTTCACTTATCTTGAATTTTGAGCCAAATATTGTTGTCATGATATTGATCCTCATTCTTTGTATACTTACTAAGAGATAAAAATGAGACTTGCTAATTTGGAACCCATTAACGGTAAAGCCAAACCAGATTTTATGTGGTGTACAAGCTCATGCGAATGCTTCTTTCAATTCGTCGATATGGTCGAGCCTCAACTTCAACTACTCGGTATATGAAAAATATGGGACTTTTTGGTCTATCTTAAGGTCACCGTACCCAAATGGTTCTAGTCCCAAAAACTTGCGGTCCGAGGAGGTCTTTTTGAAGACAAACAAACTCCTTATATTGTTAATATATGCCCAATTCTGCTGCTTGCAAATTCTAAGGGATGAACAAATTTCCAACAATCCTGAAACCATATATCATAATAAAATCCTAGCTATGCCATTAAAGATGAGGTGCCATTTTTATAAGTTTTCACTAAAAGGAAAAGTCATATTATGAACATGGGTAATGAGTTCACACCCTAACCCCTAACCCCTAACCTCTAACCTCTAACCTCTATCCTTTAGCCAAAAAGTTCATCTCTTAACCTCTAACCATAGGTAGTTTTACTGCACTTGGCTTGCAACCAAGTCAACCGTATTTGACTGCCTTTTAAAGAGAGGAAGGTCTCCCTTAAATTAGGGTCCTCAAACAGGTCCAGTGCCGGAAAGTAGAGCTGTTCGCCAATGCCTTCAATCTCATCCAGTGCTCTAATACAATTTGTTATCGAAAATTTGTCACTAGGCATTGCTGTGGCTCTCCTCAACTTCGAGGCAGCAATCATCTCTCGCATGGCTTGTGCCATGGTATCACATATATCTTGATCCCTTCTGCTTCTTTGATCCTCAGAAGAGTGTGTCTCAGATGGACGTTTCCTTTTTCTCTCTGCTATAACCTTGGCCACCTTTTCTGCTGATAATGCATTTCCTTGCACAGGCTTTGAGGATGGTGGGATTTCGGAATGAGGAGGGGCTTCACTGTCAGGATAGGAACTCAAACCTGCATTGTCTATTCCGGCGGACTTGTCCAACCCCTCATAGTGACTAGATTGGGCATACTTCCCATCGGCGGTTGAGTCTGCGAATATCGTGCAGAGCTGATCATATATGGGACAGTCCTTGACTTTAATTGTTTCAGGCCTAGGCTGTACCCCAAGGTCTTCCCACAGGTGAGCAAACTCGATACAACAAGAATCATCCAGAGTGAAGTCATTAGTTTGATCATAAGCTGACTTGAGACCGTAGAAGCGCGTCCTTAGAACATCCAAGTGCTTCCTCAATTGATTGTTGTTGAAGTTGAGATCTGTTTCCCTGTTAAACTCGTCACGAATAATGTTCCATGTTTTCTTGTCGAAGACATTGTTGGGTCTGTTTCCCAATTGAATCTGCTTAACAACCAAGTCTGCGAATGTCTTATCAAGGGAAGCTGTCCACCTAGTCCTTGAACGTTCTTGCTTGGGTTGATGACTGCCTTCATTGTCCATCTACAACTACAAAAAGTGCATCTGAAATCAATAACATTCCACTTATTAGTATGCTATGATCATCCTAAACACTAGACAATACAGACTCTACAGAGCATAAAGTTATTGTAGTAGCATAGAAATTTCCCAATCAGCATTGAAATGAGTGAACTTACATGCCTTGAATGAAAACTAAAACCTTTTCTTTCTCATAATTTGAAATTGGGTAAAATTCCCTTGATTCAACCAGAATGTAGGCAGATTAAAACCCTAAAAACAATAATTACAATGCCCCAAGAATAAAACAACCCAATTAATAATATCAAAAGACAAGTTTTTCCCAGACAATCAGATTATACATCTTATGCATGTTATATACAAAACGCTAAACAAATTGGAGAATTCAGTAACAGAATCCTACGTTCCGAGAGAAAAATCAGAATACAAAATGGGGCGGAGACTGTAGAGGAAGATTGTGTAATAAACAATGACGACGAAACCAATAGTGGAAGAAAGAGGTTACCTGTCTCCGGGATATCGCCGTGAAATTGCCTGAGAGAGTAGCCTCTGCTTCCCAGTCTCTTTCTTTTCTTTTCTTTTTTTTTTAATTTTTTTTTAATTTTTATGGTTCTATCGGAGAAAAATGTGGGAGGGGTTTATGCTTCTGGTCAACGTTCAAGGTGCATTGAGACGGAGGACATGGCAGGACGTGATTGGTTCGGTTCGCGCTCGTGCATCAGTTACTCTAAGACTAAGAGACGCAGTACGCTAAACGGTGCGTTCTGGCAATGAATATTTGATATTTCCAATTTTCCTTTTTCGTAGAGATGTGATGTGATGTGTGTGAACATATTTCGTAAATAATAATAACAATCTGCCGGAGGATTAATAATCGGAAAAGCACCAAACTGACAGTGTTTCCTTTTTATTTAATATCTTTATTAAATGTGGTAGCTTACAATACTTGTAGAGTATATGCACACTGAATAAGACAAGCATTGGTGCAAGTAACAAACTGACAGTGTTTCCTTTTTATTTAATATCTTTATTAAATGTGGTAGCTTACAATACTTGTAGAGTATATGCACACTGAATAAGACAAGCATTGGTGCAAGTAAGGTCTAAAATATCGATGGTATAGAAAATATCAGTAGTTAAAAAATATGGAAATTTCGATAGAAATATTAGGATATTATTACGATATCCATAAAAATTGAATAAAAACCACGAAAATTGTAAGAAAAATTTGGAAATTTTTATTGAAACATTGGAGGATGTTTATTTAGTCAATTATCTATTAGTTTATCACAAAAAATTGGAAGGAAATGCATTGCATGATGGGTTTAACTGATTTAAGTTGATTATATAGCAAGGTCATAAACACTGTGATGTAGAAAAAATATAGTAATTAATGAAAGAAGATTAAACACACCATAATCATTTATATATAATGATTTACTACAATATTTTACACTTTATACATTGCATGGTAAGATACATGAGTGACTTAGGGCCCGTTTGGGAGTGTTTCTGGAACAGTTAAAAGCGCTTTCTGATATAACAAAAACGCTTCTGACGCGTTTGGCAGGAAAGTTTAGAAGCGCTTTTAGGCCATAAAAGCACTTTCTGAGAAGCACCTGTCATGTGCTTCTTCAGGAAGCACTCCCAAGTGCTTTTCCAAGAAACACTTCGATTTCTTATAAAAATTTCAACATCTTTATAATAAAAGCACTTTTGGTAGAAGCGCTTATAAGTAAAAGTGCTTCCTAGATAAGCAGTCCCAAACGAGCCCTTAGTACTACATAGAGTTTCTATGAGGTTCACATTTTTTGCTATCTTCATCATCTCTATGTGTAAAACAATATAAATATACATATTTTAGCATATTATCACAAAAACATAAGCAACATGGTGATTAAGGAATTAGAGGAGTGAAATGGCAAGGATTTGAATCCCCTTTGTGTGTGTGCTTTGTGTTTTTCTTTTTTTCCATTACATCGATATTTTCAATATTTTCGATATTATAGCGATATTTTGACAAAATATTACTGAAGTGTGAGCGAAATTATCGACATCGATATTTTTTGATAGTATCGATATTTATATGATATGTGTATAGATACGTTCCGAGATATCCGTGACTCAAAAAAACGATAATATCTTTGATATTTCGTCGATATTATCGATATTCTAGACTATGGCTGCAACATATAACTATCAAAGTATCATTGATTATGATTGATAATCTACAACTACAAAAGATGTTTACACTTGGCCTTAAGCCATGCCAATTTGATCTCAGTTTTGATGCATATAAATGTTTCCCTCCGGTCAGGGTCCTGGAACAAATCTGAAGCAGCCAGATACAGCTCTTCATCAACCCCTGCCATCTCATTCAATACTTCAATGCAACTGGATATCGAGAATCGATCACCACTATGCACTACAGCAGCTGCTCCTGCTGCTCTCTTGTTTGTTGAGGGAACCTCCTCATGTTGGGAAACAGCATCCACGTTTGTGTTACTAGTTTCCCTACACACTCTCCTTTGACGACTTGAGCTGAGCGTTTGTGTCTTAATCCGCCGCTTATTTCTTCCACTAGACATATTCACTTCTTCAGATAGTCGCGATGATGCCTCATCGACTGCAGGTTCAGGTTCAGCAGAAACACTAGCAGTTTCTGGAGTGCCCACCACATTGACTGTTTGTTGATTCAGCTTCACATCATGACTTGAGAGAATGTATGTCTCTTCAGCTTTTGACTCTGAAAATAATGTGCATAACTGTTTGAAAATTGTGCACTCCTTGTTTCTAATTGTTTCAGCCTCAGGATGTGCCTGCAAGTAGAATAACGCAAGCAATGTTCGTCATTGCAATCACAACGTAATGGAAATTAACTTGAGATGAGATATGCAGAGGGCATACCGTGGTGTACTTTTCCCACAATTCATCATCAGCCATTACCATATTTCGAGAATTATCCCAACTAAAACCACTTTGATCAAGAACCGACTTTATGTTGTTGTACAACCTTTTAAGAACATTTTGGTGATTCCTCAACTGTTCACCATCAAACTGCAAACCTGTTTTGCAATTGAATTCTTCCCTTATATGTTTCCACGTTTTCTTGTTGGACATTTTATTTTGCCCAGTTTGCTCAATCAACAAGTCTAAAAGTATCTTATCCAGTGGCGCTGACCACTTTGCTCTTGATTGATCTTGCTTGAATTGATCTTCACTAGGCGGACTATCCATCTACAATATATTCCAAGAAACCAAACCCGTGCAAGTTAAAAGATCCGGTGAATAATTTCATTGCATCAACGATTAAGAATGAAATGAACAGAACAAGTACCTTTGAAGCAGTTGTCTGTGATTCAGGGAAACCATAATTTCCAGAACTGCCTGGCTCTGACTGTTCATAATGCGGACATCCTTTGACTCTTATTGCCTCAACTTCAGGATGCTTCTGTAAATCCAACTAGATGAGAAACATATTATGGAAAATGATGAGGCAATTCATGTAAGTATGATTCATGTAGAGTGAAACTAACCTCGATGCATTTTGCCCACACATCATTCTCAGCAATTACCATGCATCGAGACTTGTCCCAACTAAAGCAATCCTGATTAAGAAGTGACTTTACACCGTGGTACCACCTTCTCAAAACACCATGATGATTTTTCAACTGCTGCTTGTCGTAATTTAACTTTGTTTGTCTATTAAATTCATGGTGTATATACTTCCAAGCTTTGTTGCTAAAAGCATTGTTCGACCTATTCTCTTGAAAAACCTGCTCAAGCATCAAATCTACAAATATCTTCTCAAGAGGCATAGTCCACTTGGCCCTGGGCTGGTCTTCATCTATCTAAAATGAGTGGAGTATTAATTACTTCTACTGAGGCAGGAGGAAGGAAATAATGTATGACGTTGACATAGAAAACCCATGAAAACGAACAAAAGTACCTGATGCACGGCTGTTCCTAAAACGATGAAGGCATGATTCTCATTGGGTATGGAGTCTGATGAAAAGATAATGCATAGCTGTTCATATATATCACAGCCCCTCTTTCTGACAGTGTCAGCCTCAGGATGTGCCTATGCATATATAGATGGCATTACAAGCCTTATAGTATTTATGAAACATTGAAGTTATAAGGGGGAAGAAAATCTACCTCAATGTACTTTTGCCATACATCATCCTGAGCTAGGAGCATAGACTGAGAAGCATCCCAAGTAAAGCCAGGGTGATCAAGAATTGCCTTCACAGAATTGTATCTCTTCCTCAGAACATCGAGGTGGTTCTTCAATTGTTGTTTATCAAACTTGAGACCAGTCTGCCTATTGAATTCATCTCGGATAATCTTCCATGCTAACTTTGAAAAAGCACCGCTACTCTTATTTCCTTTCCGTATTTGCTCAACCAGCAAATCTGCAAATATTTTGGTGCAAAATGTTGTCCATTTGGCCCTCGATTGGTCTTGATCCGACTGACACACAACCATTTATTCGATAAACACACCCCTATCACTGTGATATATCAAAAGAAACGTCAGAACTAGAGGAAGACCAATTTTTTTTATCACTACCAATTAAACAAAGAAGATAGACGGCATTGACGATGAACTTAATCTTCCAAGCTTCTTCACATTGTCATTGAACTAGTTAATTACTTCAACTGTAAATACTCACTCAGTATCAAGTTGGTAACAGCTTATATATGATATAATATTGCTTTGGAAGCTTAGAGCTTTACTAAGCACAACCACTGAGACCAAGAAATAAACAGTCCGACGGTGAAAAACTGATTACATTGACTTAATTATAAGATTCACCAATACATACCTAAAATTTATTTATTTAAAAAAAAAAAAGAACTAGAAATTGTTCTGCATTTGGGTTGATCAGAAAATGAAAACAAATCCCCAGCCACCCCAAGAAACTAAAATCTTGAAATAGAGTGGAACAGAAAATTATTGTTTGATTCGTTCGCTCAGCAATCGAAATGTTGCATTGATCAAAGGCAGAGAATTTTCGGAAACAACATACCTGAAAAGAATCAAAGTGGTTCTTGATGATCGGGAGCTGTCTCTGCCGTGAAATGTCGGCCGTCAAATTAGATATATGGTGTAGCAGAAAAACAACTGATGATGAATACTAATTCCAAACAGAACACCCGATCTGTAGTAGAAGACTTCATCGGCAAAAAGAAAACACTAGTACAAGACAAGACACTGTGAAACTAAAAACGCGATAAGGATAAGAGGGTTACTTTTTTTTATGCGTTTATGAAATAAACGAACGGTTTTTCGAAAGCAGCGGGTTTCTTAGGCAAAACGCATAACTTTTGGTTTTAATTTTTATCTTTTTATATTATTTTCTTCATTGATTGTAATTTGTAAAAAAATATTTTCCAACAAAAAGAAAAAAGAAAAAAAAAGTTTATAAAAAATTGATTGTCCATAGAAAATGATTGGACTGGACTGCTGGTCCGATGAAGCAATATTTTCACCTGCCACAACTCTCCAACCGAAACTGGTTGGTCGATTGCACAATTGCACCAGAATTTGGCGCACTCTAGCCACGTCATTCGGATGGCAGACACGTGATATCACACCAAAAAAGCCCTTAAACCCAACCCAACCACCAGGCCAGGGTTTAGGATCCGCTGTCAATTTGTTTTACCGTCCTGTCGGTGGCCAGTTAAAATCATCTGGTCCTTTCCTTTGGTGATATATCAACGGCGGTCACGAGTCTTCTTCACCTTTGACTTAGTCAAACACAGATCTAGCCACAAATGCCAAACCCAAGCTTCGTTTGCCAGCCTGCCTGGAGGGGCATTCCCGTCATTGTACGGGAGAAACCCAACCCACACTCTAAAAAAACCCAGAAAAAGCCGGTGAAATTAACCTTGTCGCGTTGTCGGTGCAATGCCCAGTCCAACAAACAATAAAGAAAAACAAATATCTGCGTTTCCGATCCGAGGAAGCGCCAATCGATGCTTAACCAAACAGAGTCTCTGTTTCTAATTAACCAAATTTTCTACCAAAACCTCGATTATTGTTTGTCACAATGTGCTTGATAGATCTCTTCTCTACTTATCGCTAGTGTTTTGGTTGGTTTGGTTAATTGTTTGTAGCTCAAAAATCAATGGGAGCTAAATCGAGGTCCAAGGGGTGTTGGGCATGGCTGCTGGTGCTGGTGGTCCTGGCTCTCGTTGTTACTGCCATTGTCGTCGCAATCGTAAAGAAAAAATCTAACAGCTCCGACGAAGACGACGGTCCCGTCCCCGGCCCTCCAGGCGCCATTACCCAGAAATACTCTGACGCTCTCAAACTCGCTGTGCAATTCTTCGACATTCAGAAATGTACGCTAGGCTCTCTCTTTCTTCTTTTTTCATTTTGAATTTACAATGTGTTCAATTGCTTTACTAACTGTCCACTTGATTCACGTTGTTGTAGTATCACCCAATACCCCAATTGCTAAAATTGGTATAGTTAGTGTTTGATCTTTGTATTGCTCGCTTTCTTCTTTTACATTTCGAAATTTTGCAAAGTTTTAAATTTCTTTACCTTTCTGTTGATTCACATTATTACTATTACCAATACCCAATTGCTCAAATTGGTTTAGTGTTTGATCTCTTCTCTAATTTGCAATGCATTAACTTCCTTAGTAACTGTTGAGTTGATTCAAATTATTACTATTAACCAATACCCAATTGCTAAAGTTGGTATAGACTGTAGTCCTTGATCTTTATTTTGTTTTTTCTAACTAAATTTTATTTGTGGGTGATTGTTTAGCGGGTAAGTTGGTAGATAATAAGATATCATGGAGAGGGGATTCGGGTCTGAAAGATGGAAGCGATGAGAAATTGGATTTGTCCAAAGGAATGTATGATGCTGGGGATCACATGAAGTTTGGTTTTCCAATGGCATTTACTGCCACGGTGTTGTCGTGGTCGATTCTTGAGTATGGGGATCAAATGGATGCGGTGAATCAGTTACAAACTGCCCAAGGCTCCCTCAAGTGGATTACTGACTTCCTTGTTAATGCTCATCCTAAAGACAATGTGCTCTATATTCAGGTTTCGTCTACCACTCTTCAAACTGTTCCCATTTCTGTTTCTTCCTCATGCTTGCCCATTCCCATTTTATATTCAGCATTGTATTGTGATACTGAATTCCAGGCTAACTGTAGGATTTTTAAAAGGGTCATTTGTTTGATCATTTTCCAAATTTAGTGACGAATATTAGTGTTTATTGTGGAATAAATTGGGGAATGTTCCTTTTGGAACCTACAATTGTGTAATGATTCTGATAAAGTACTGTGCTTAATGTTGAACCATTTTCATTACAAGTAATGCTTCTGAAGTGTGTCTTCTTTACCAATTTATACTATGGGGCAGGTGGGTGACCCTAAAAAGGACCATGATTGTTGGAATAGGCCAGAAGACATGACCGGGAAGCGACCACTCACACAGATCAACTCATCTTCTCCAGGAACAGAGGTTGCAGCTGAAACTGCAGCTGCTATGGCTTCAGCATCTCTGGTCTTTAAGAAAAGCAATGCCACATATTCAGCCACACTTCTTAAGCATGCCAAACAATTATTTACTTTTGCCGACAAAAGCAGAGTTTCTTACAGTCAAAGCATCCCTGAGGTCCAGGAATTTTACAACTCAACAGGATATGGAGATGAGCTTCTGTGGGCAGCTGCCTGGCTTTACCATGCAACAGGGGATCAGTCATACCTTGATTATGTCACAGGGGACAATGGAGAAGCATTTGCTCAATTTGGTAAACCAACATGGTTCAGTTGGGATAACAAGCTTGCAGGAACCCAGGTATGCTGAGAACTATCCTTCTTTCTTTTTTCTTTTTTCTTTTTTCCTTTTTTTTTTTTGGGGTTGTGTTTTGTCTTCTCATGAGTCATGACTGAGGTTCCTGAATTAAGATATCTGCATGCTGTGATTTAAACTGTTATATGCCACAGTAAAATGCAACTCACCCGAGAAACCTGCCATTCTATTGGGATACTGTGTGCTGGCTTGTCCTTAACTCCTGTAATGGGCTAAACGTATGATTTGACAGTGTGTTGCTCTTCCTGTATTGTTTTTAATAGCTATATTCTTAGGATGTCCATTTGCAAGATACTGTACCATTATTCTGTAAGTAAAAAAATTTTCTCAGTCGTGTGAGCACTCTGCAATTTTCATGCAGGTTTTGCTATCCAGGTTGAGCTTCTTTGGTGGGAAAGACACCTCAGGCAATTCTGGCCTTCAGAAGTACAGGAAAACAGCTGAGGCTGTTATGTGTGGCCTCCTGCCAAACTCTCCAACAGCCACAACCAGCAGAACAGAGAGTAATTTTTCTTCTTTATTGTCATATTACTTGGATTATCATGCATATCTTTCCCTTGTTGGTTTTTAGAGTAAGAGACTTCCACCGCCCGGCTTCAAGATTAGTTATCCAGAAATATATCAACTCTTCTTCAACATTCCAATTCAATAGCCTGCCTTCCAGACAAATTACATTACCTTTTACATAGTAACTGACTTGCGGCTTTAAATCAAATAGGGAGTGATTAACACAATTGCTTCCTATTATGCAAAAGATAGTGATATTTCTCTTAGACAAACATGAAGCTCTAAACAGCAAAGATGTGTGAACATTTGCAAGCTATCAAGTGCATATCCACGGTTGGAAACATTATTTTATTTTCAAAATATCCTAGGCTAGTTTGCGCATGCTCCTAAGGGTCTGAATCATTTTGAGTTAGAATTATTCAGTTCTATTTCTGGCATCTCTAATTCTCCTTGGTTTTACCTTACCATCATATGGTTGCAGATGGTCTGATATGGGTGAGTGAATGGAATGCTCTGCAGCATCCGGTTTCTTCTGCTTTCCTGGCTGCTCTTTATAGTGACTACATGCTTACATCTCGGACCTCAAAACTAGAGTGTGATGGAGATTCCTATAAAGCATCAGATATTCGGAACTTTGCTAGATCTCAGGTATGCTATCTGATTCCGCGGCTGAAGTATACTGTGCCTAAACCCTTGGGAAACTGCTATTCCTTTACTAAAGTGTTCCTAAACTTTGTTTGTAGGCTAATTATGTGTTGGGAGAGAATCCTTTGAAAATGAGCTATCTTGTTGGATATGGGGATAAATATCCAAAATATGTTCACCATAGAGGAGCTTCAATCCCAGCCGATGAGAAGCCCAACTGCCGTGAAGGCTTCAAGTATCTTAATACAAAAGATCCCAACCCTAATGTAGCCGTTGGAGCACTTGTTGGTGGGCCATTCCTAAATGAAACTTACGTGGATGCCCGAAACAACTCGATGCAAGGGGAGCCAAGCACATACAATAGTGCTCTCTTCGTTGGCCTTCTATCAGGATTGGTCACCACCTCCTCAGCAGTTCAATCCTTCACCTAGAGACTAGATTTGTACGACACCATCTACACCGGTGTGTTTGTATTATATATTGTTCTCTCTGTATGCATGACCTGTTTGAATCGTTTGTGTAGAAAATTTAGTGCTGTAGCCTGTATTAGTTTGTTGTACAAACAATGATGAATTATGTGGGTTATCCGCTCATGATCTCAGCTTTTTAGTTGCTTGCGTAAACGTCAAGCTTCACTTTCACTTGTAACTCAGGCTGGACTTTGTTGAATTCCTTCGTGCCACGTTTTGTGGGTGGAATTGAACTAGATTATTTCAATTAAACTAGGTAAAAGTTATGGTTGTTGTTTCATGTGTTGGAATTGGACAATAGTTCAACATATCTTACCAAAAGTTTTTTGATTTGGATTATGCTTCTTACAGACAACTTCAATCTAATTGGACGAGACTCATAAAAATTGACTTAGAGACAACTTCAATCTAATTCAAACTGGACCATCAAATGGGGCCAAGAATTATGAAAAGTTTTGAATTAGAAACACATGGGGTCAAGCCTCAAGTGTGACATAATTTCGATTCCTAGTTTTTGCCTAAAGAAAAGGTAAAGTTGTGAGAGTGACTGGGACATTATCCACGAACAGGAATTCTTACAGAGCCAGTCACATGACACCACCGAGTTGATGTTTATCCAAATTTGGAATTAACCATGCGAAGACTCAAAAGCAAGTTCCCTACGTCTCTCCTTGGGTCTCAGTCCTTAGGGCAACTCTAATGGTAGGCTCTAAAATAGGCTCTGAAAATGGTGGATGGAGTCCTATTTAAAGTTTTGATGAAATCTTTCAGGCATTAAAAGAATCTTTTTCCACAATGAAAGCTTTATATTTGCAGCTCTAAATGTTTTAATTTTGTAATTTACATGCTAAATTTTTTTGTTATAAATTTATTTTGTGTTCATGAATGTTTACGTTATGTTAATTTTTTTTTTAGTAAATTTTGGATGAGATTCTGAAAAATAATATAAATTGAAAGCAAACACAAGGAAACAACAAACTGAAAATACAAAATACAAATACAAAAAGTAACAGCATCCTCCGCAGCCTATAAAAACAAAAAGAAATATAAGCAAAAAGGGGTTGCCAAGGAAAGCAAAAACACACAAGCGAGTGAATGGCATTACCTAAAGTGGGCTTCAGCTTTCCATGTAGCGGGCCCCGCTTGATTTCAGTAGCTTCAACCAGAGCCCTATATATATATATATATATATGGAGGTGGATGCAACCCTCTGCCCAGGCTTGGGTTTTTTAAGTCCCAACTTGCTTCTATTGGAAATGACTTTTTGACCCCAGGTGCTAAGTCCAAGGGTGGTGCAGCCCGGTTTAGAGCCTTCATTGGGTTTGCGCTTATGAGTTCCTTTGGGACAATTTCACATTTACGTTCTCATATGTTCGAGCATGTGTGGTAAATTTTTAAACTTAACACGTGGGCAATACATTATGGGCGATGTAGAGCACGTATGGTCATTGGACTTTCACACGTGGATAACCCAACTCCTTATAACCCTACGCTAGGTCCTTTAACTTTTTAATGTGGAACACACTCTTAACACGCCCCTGACATGTGACGAATTTTCAAACTTAACACGTGGGCAACACATATTGGGGTGATGTAGAGTACGTATGGTCATTGAGCTTTCACACGTGGACAACCCAACTCCTTATAACCCTACGCTAGGTCCTTTAACTTTTTAATATGGAACACACTCTTAACACGCCCCTGCACATGTATATTTTCAAGCATAATACTTTGACAACATATATATTGAGTGACGTGAGAGCGCGTGTGCCCATTGGGCCCAACACGTAAAACATGGCTCTGATATTACCACAAAACCAATTGGTCATACGAGGAGTAGCCCAATTTCTTATAAGCCATTGTTGGGTTTCTCAACCTCCACGTTCCCACAAGAGAAATATTTACATGAAACGGAGATAACATTATTTTGCTATCCCCGACCAATCACGATATATCACGTGTGATAACTTTTATACATGACAATCTGTGATGAACCGAAAATAACAAAACAATATTATTCCAATTTTATAGAAGTTATTCCGCACAATTAGGCTCCCCCACCCCCACAGCAAGGACCAAGGTCCAATGACCACGTGGGTTCTCACAAGTTCATTGTCCCTAAGCGATTAGAACATCCATGACCAATATAGCAGTAGCACCATCATAGAAAGAAAGAGAAAGAGGGGGGCCACTGCCAGGCCGCCTAGTTTCTTCCTTCCACCAAAACCATAGCTTTTCTCATTCCTTTTGTAGATGGTACGGTCCAGGACAGGTGTCCTGTCCACTGCTCTACATAATGAATCAACCCAGCCTAGTCACCAACCAACCCACCAGAGTACACCACCCAAAAATAATCTCCACCTCCAAAGACTCCTCAAACCACTCACTCACTCACAACGAAAGGATAAAGTTCACAAAATATCAACAGCTTGGTTCATGAGTAAAATCCTTCTTCACCCAACAAGTAAAAGTAATTTTTCCTTCTACTTCCCCTTCTCTTTTGTCATTTTTCTTTTTCATAGAAACTATATTGAAGGGAAAGAATCGAGTCATTTTTCTTTTTCATAGAAACTATAATGAAGGGAAAGAATCGAACACATGAACTTATATAAATAAATTCTTAATTATTGAAAAGAATTGAACTCATGAGCTCATATACATCGACTTTTAGTCACTTGAGCTCATATATAGACAAATAAATATTGAAATGCTATGTCTCTCTCTAGTACACTGATAAAGTGTAAGAACCAAAATACTGGTGAACTTATTTGGTGACAATCAATTTCCATTACTTAAAAGAATTTAAAGGGCATCCTCCCCTTTGTTTTTCTGCTTGTTGATCTTTATGCCATCGCTATCACTCGCTTTATTTTTTTCGTCAACTTGCAACAGCCCATAAACTCTTGAAATTATAATATAAATTAAACTAATAAAATATACAAAATATCATAAATCACCGACATGAGGAATTAGAAATCAAATCACAGGTATTGTGATCCAGGTCAGATTCTAATTGACAAATTAAATCAAAAATTCCGAAGAAAAAAAGAAATTCAAAGCATGATGATCCACAGCTAATTAAAACAACTGTGTTGTTGGCACTTTTTTTTTTTTCTTTCCCCTAATGGAGCTCCACATCTACATATGGGGGGGTGACTGCTTTGCTTGTGTGTATCTTAGAAGAAATCTGCTGAATCTAAGGGTCATAAATCCTCCACGACATACTCATGGCCTGTATAATATAATTGAAGGGCAACTTGTCAACGAGCAATGTCTGACTTTGCAGTGTATTCCAGATGTTGCTCCATCTCCCAACTTAGCGCAGAATGCTTAGGAATATATTCCTGGTTGGACAAATCAAACCCATCAGAAGAAATAAAAATGGACAGGCCAGATCCCATCCTAGATTATTTTCCGTTAACAGTAGCTAGCCACGTGTTAAGAGATGAGAATTAAGATATTAAAATGCACCTCTAGTTTGCACATTAGTTCCTGGGCAGTTTGGGCGGAGACAATAATGTGACGGGCTGCAGGGTCAATGAAACCTTCATCCACAGCCTTGTCTATGAACGATAGCAGTGAATTGTAGTAGCCATCTACGTTTAACAGCCCCACCTGCATTAAAAATAATTAACTTTCTTAATCAGCCCCTAATTACCTAATTTAGTTGAGTACTAGAGTACTAGGAGGATAGCTGAATTTCTTGTATCTTACTGGTTTATCATGAATTCCCAACTGAGCCCAGGTGATGACTTCCAATAGTTCTTCTAAGGTTCCATAGCCACCTGTTAACCAACATCAACATATGGAATATGGATGATTAATATATAATCTGAAACTGAATGATGTGTGTGCGCGTCCAATGTCCATATACAACTTTAAATTAAATTAAATATATTATGAGGTTTTTGGATACCTGGTAAGGCAATGAATGCATCAGCTTGGCGGGCCATTTCTGCTTTGCGTTGGTGCATGCCCGATACAGCTCTTACTTCTCCCACAGGCTCTCCTGTGATCTGAGATTGTATATATACATTGAGTTTTGGGATTTGATTTGAATTATAAACTTTATCTTACTTAATCACGCTTATACCAGTAAGAAATTGAAATATTACCTCTCTTGGCATGAGAGTCCTGGGAATTACTCTGCAAAAGAAAACAAAGTTAAAGAGATTAATTATAAAGAAAATCTTATAGGCAGGGCAGGGCAGCTGAGAGAGAGAGAGAGAGAGAGAGAGATAACAAATGGGATAACTTACCCCAACACGTGGCGACCACCATCATAGACAGCTTGGGAGACCTGACCCATCAATCCAATGCTTCCTCCTCCATAAACCAAGTCAATGTTTCTTTCAACCTGCAATGTTTCTTTTTATATTAGTAAACAGACGTGCCTCAGTTCAAACATATATATAATTACAAGAGACCCAACATTTACGCCATCATTCATAAATCACTTTATGATTGTTTATTCCTTAATTCCTTGAGGAAATATCCAATCATCACTTTTCTCAATTATTCATCATCCACTGTTCCAACCCAATCAGAAGAGACTAGAAAGATTACTATTTTTTATTAATTCGTACTAGAAAGATTGAATTCAAATCCAAAACAATGGCTCAAAGTTCAAAACCCCCTCAGACCCAATTGAAAATGCCTTCTGGGTACCTGAATCTTCGATTAACTTCAAAAATGACACATAAATATCAATTCTTCTTACAGATTACGGGTTCTGCTCATGAAGTTAAGAGCTTCATTCAATATGTGAAGGGGAAACAACAATAAAGCTATAAGCTTTAAAAAGAGTAAGAAGCAACAGTACCAGTTGTTTGCCAAGTTGGATAGCAGCAAGCTGGTAGCTTGGGTTCTTCCCGGGACTGCTACCGCAGAAAACACAGATACGCTTGAATTTTGATTTCATTGGAGCCTGTTGTTGTTGTTGATTCTCCATTAGAGGGAAGGCCTGAAACCAATATGGTTTTCTTTGCAGAGACAGAGACAGAGACAGAGACAGAAACAGAGAGAGCCCCTTAACGTGAATGTGTTTGTTGTGTTCAACAGTCAGCCAGCCATCGCTATGAATTGAAAGCCATTGCCAAAAGTTGAGGGAATGAAATTGGTTCTATTGGTTCTTTTTTATATAGGAAAAAAGGAAAAGAAGAGGAAAAAAAACGAATGCCCCACACATCACATCACATCTCACAATTTCTCGTCTCGTGAGAATGAATTTCACGTTGATATTGACGCATGAGTTATTGTACGCTCCTTCATTTTTGGAACAGAATGACGGTATGGGATTAGATATTCTTTTTCAATTTTTGCTTTAATGCCCGCTTTGTTTAGCAGCTGTTGAATTGAAAGGATGAAAATAATTCAAAAGAAAATTGCAAACAAATAAACGAACGAGTTTAACAGAGGAATTTTGCCTTTAAATCCCAATCCCTGAAGCAAATAAAGGAGTTGTTGCAAATAAGAAAAGGAACTTGAAGACTAAAGAAGATAAGTTCCAACCTTTAACGTGAAATTAAAATACAAACCACAAAAAGAATTTGTAATTCCTTCGTTCTAAAAAAAAATATTCCCACGGTTTTCCTCTCATGAAAAGACATCTCAAGGGCCGCAATAGACTTTGAGAGGGAGGAGGTCACTGTTCTCTCGTCCTCCCATCTTCTCTATGCTTTGATGCACAAATCCCCCTTCTCTCCCTTACTTTTTCCTCTCTTATCCTCTCATCTCCTCCTCACACTCCTATTTTTTGAAAACTTGCAAATTTTATGTTGGAATTGTTGTGCGGAAGCGTCAACCAATTGTGAGTGAAAAATAAAACACAAAACAACACCAACAAGAACACCAAGATTTATACCTGGTTTCGGCAATGCCTACATCCAGTTTGGAGACGACGGAGTAATTCACTATAATCAAAGAGAGTATACAAAGTGTTTATCACTCAAGAAAACCCAAAGCCCCAAATACACCCAAGTCTCACTCTCACAACAATTGAAGAGAAAACAATGATACAAAGCAAAGAACAATTAGAGAGATTTCTCTCTTTGGCTAGATGTCTTTCTTGCTATTTTTCTCTTCTACTCAACACTTGGTGGGATGCTTCAAATGGAACCATTTGCTTCCAATTTATAGCCAAAAATGCAAGAGTGTGAATGCAAGCTTCAACTATTCATTTGTTGGCTACCAAACTTACCAATGGATGGCTACCAAACAATCCACCCTTTTTGACCTCATAGTAAGCCAACATTTACTCACATGGGCAACTAACTTTGACTCACATGGGCAACTCCAAAATTCTTCTACATTTGAGCCAACTTTCAACAGGAATTTCTTTGTCCCTCTATGGCTATAAGTGGAGGTACACTTTGTGCGCCTCATGTTGTTGCCAGTGGTGTCCTTGCATTTTTGTATTTGTAATAACCTTGTGTGGTTATATGTATTTGTACTGGCTCTTGTGCATGACGATTTTGTGCATAAATTATAAATGCAATCTATCGTCTTTGTCTGTATATAAAAAAATCAAGAGTATATATTATCACATACTTGATTTCTAGATTAATTAATAGATAATTAACATCAGCGTCGTATAATACAATTCGCGTGCTTATTCAATTATTTTGTTAATTAAAGCTGGTTTTAATAATAAATAGCTGATAATAATTATAAGAAGAAGAGTATAATAAAATCCACTTGGGAATAGTTGAACTGTAAACTTGAGAGCAGTACTATTGGGACACATGAAGCATACAGCAACTTATGTTGTAGTTATATATAGTCCCAAGGACATGCAATGTGCTTGGAAGATTCTGAAAGTACAATACAAGTGAGTTATTACTTATTATGATACATCCATTTGTTAATCATGTAATTAAAAATACAAAATGGAAATGGCATATATATATATATATATATATATATATATAGATATAGTAGCTAGCCAGATGGAGATGGTTTATCGTGCCATGTTCTTCTCCCATATTCTTCAACTTGAAAATTAAATAAGGTATAACCCTATCCAGGTGGTAGAATCAATATACGTAACCCTAGCTAGCTACTCATAAATATTATTTATATTCAAAGTAGGGTTTCCAAGATATATCACCATAAGTAGAATTCTGCACTCGGACCAGTTATTTTAATTTCACGAAGCCTAATTTGGCTTTTTCATAATTAATCCTGTTTGATCTACATACCAATTAGCATATCTTGTGTTTGTGTGTGTGTATCACTGTGCTATCACGTGACACACGTCTCTAGATCAATATTTTCAGTTTATTTCTTATTTTCTTCTTTTGTTTAGGAAAAGAAAAGAAAAGTCATGAAATATTTGTATTGTATAGATGGAAATTCCGACAATATATAAAGTTGTTTTAGACCAAAGCTCGTTGAAATGAAGTAAAGCCGACCTTATCCCAAACTTCTTTTGGAGAAATTTTTGCATGTTTCAGATACATTTTCACATGGAAATTCAAAACTTGTTTATCCAGTGCAAGGATTCAGATGGGGAATATTCCCTTCCAATCAAAGTTCAATGCTACATAATGTTGAGGGAATGACGGACGTTATTTTGTAATAGTTTAGAATGTTCCAAAGTAACTTCTCTTTTGATCTTTTTGTTCTTTTGATGAAATTAAAAAGTAAATATATTTTCCTTTATTTGTGTCTTTGTGAGTGTTGAGGAATGGTGAGGTATATAATATATATATGCAATAAAGAGAGAGAGAGAGACCTTTTGGGCCGTGAATGGCTCCTTTATTTCTTCATTATTGACTACGTACTTTCTATTGAATTCGATTCTCTCTTTTGAGGAATGAGTTGCATTCACAAACAAAAATGTAAACATGAAACGTGTTGTATATATGTATATGCTCTCCTACTCCATTTCAATTTATATGTATGTATATTCTCTTTTGATTTTCCCTTTTGCTTTCCTGGAGATAAAATATGTTTCATTAAGAAGAAAAAAGTCATACGAAAACTTGTTCACACTACTCAAAAGCTCAAATCCAATTGAGAGGTTTCCCACAAGCACATCTAATCACGTGTTTTAGTTGCACTAGTGCAGGTCCTAAAAGCATATTAAAATTCCGTTCTAACTTTGAGGGTAGGTGGTGGGGTGCTGGTTTCTCCAATCAAACCCATTAAAATATTCATTCATTTGGTTCTCAACCTCCTTACCTGCCTTGTTAATTAAGCATATATTATATATCTACCTGTCTCTTGTAAAAATTATTAATTGACTAAACGGGTCAGGTTTGATTTGTTCATTTCTATATGGTTTTTTATTTTGTTTCCATAAAGGGAAGTTTTGTCCTTCGCTAACAACTTAACAACTAGGTTGCTTGGAACTTGGAAGACTCGTCTCATTAATACAAATTTGACTGACCACTTATCTGGGAAGCTAGCCCTAGTATAGCTAGCGTGACAAGAATAAAACGACTCCTCCTTTCGTCTCCTCTAATATAATCCAATATAAAAAATAAAATAAAGCAAACGATTCATGCATTTGGAATCTATTTGGGTCAGGTTATATATCTTTTTGTATCCTTTTTCAGTCTAATCTGTTTCGTTTCATGGCTTCTTTTGGTTGGCAAGTCAGATCAGAGAGACTAATACATGATGATGACTTGTCAACCGCCGAATTCTATGACTAAGTAAACCAGACCACGTGGCAGGCCATTGCCAATCAAAACCCTACTCGTTCTTCTTCTATACAAGATATGCCATGCACGCTGGTAGTAGGGGTTGATTGTTAAATATAGTTTAACCCATAATTTATAGATTTGTAAAGAAAACTGTGAATAATATAATCGCCATGATGAATTAGTACTGTTGACAGTCACCACACCAACATGCGTCATAGATGACTACATCATGACCTATATTTATCAACTATTACTTCCTTATTGCCTGGGGTTTGCTGCTTAAATTCCTTCATATATATATATATATATATATGAAGGTCATGTTGATGGCAAGTTCTAAATTTGTTTAATGCGTTCCTTGTTCTGATAAAAATAATATTGATCATGGAAAATACTTGTATTTAATAATCAAAGCAACGGCCCCATCATCATCATCCATCAATCCAAATCTTTACTGGCTTAGGTCATGCTGCTGAACCGTAGTACGTAGAAATTTTCTGAAAAAAACTACCACGACCTCAATTATATACATATAGTTCATCCCATTTTGCCGCCATGTATGCTTTAATGTTTAATGGAAATTCAATCGCAGCAGCAGCTCTTTTTGTAGACCAAATAAATATATATTTGGAAAATATAATATTTCGGATAAATGTTTGAGTGAGAAATGGTGGTATGACTATGAACTCAACTCAATACGTGGATATCAAACATTCCAATTTCCAAGCAATGAGGCAAAGCAGAGTCAGCAAGAGATCAACTAATCCTGTTTTATCTCCAAATTATAAAAAGTAAGAGAGAGATTGGATTTGAATTTTGTGAAAGAAGAGAAGAGCAATAATGGGTCCCCAAATTCCCCACCACCCGACCATTACAAGCTGTGACTGCGGTGCACTCGTGCGCTTGGTTCCTTCTGAATCTGATTAACTTCAATTTTATCGCGCACATCTTCTTCGCAGGACATATATGACTTCAAATGTGTACGAGTTTTTCGTGCTAACTTTATAGAAATTCAATTCAATGGGTGAGATTTACTACCACACTCAATTTTAATGCTATTATTACCAATAAAATAATCAGATGCATGCATACATAACAAGAGGTTAAGAAGTCATGACAAACATGTTTTTTTTTTTTTTTTGCCAATAATCATGACTCATGACAAACATGTGGGGAAGGGGTACTTTTTGTTCCTAAAATTAATTTTTTCGCCATCTAGGGACGGGGTGAATAGTTAATAAAAGAAAATGAGTATGCAAAGGGCTTCTAGCTCAAGTGATTAAAAGCATTTTACCAATGTACCCGAGGTCTTAGGTTCGATTCTCTCCTCACCCAATATTGCTTATACAAAAAATAAAATAAAAAAGTATTGGGTGTCTTGTGTATTTTCATTTCAATAATAAAAGAAAGAAAACACTTAACACTCATGACACGTCTTCATTTCAGTTTACAACATCAAGGACAAAAATGTCTTTTACCACGATAAAAGGTCTATAACTATCGGGACCCCATTCATAACGCCGACTCCTTGGCCTCATTCTATCCATGTTTACGTATCAGTAATGAATATGGGAGGAAAGAGAATAATTTACATTATTGACTTCCCCTGCGTTTACTTGCAATCAGGAATGAAAAAATAAGTGGACCCCACCTCAAAATCCATAATCACATCCCCTCAAAACTAGGTATTAGATCAACTAGGGGGGAGTAGTCGATACGATTCCCATTCCTGTTTTCTCTTAATAACTTCCAAAAATACTCTTACCACTTTACCATAATTCCAACTAAGGGGAGTTTAATTGTATGGAGAGTATGCATGTTATTATTATTTAATTGTTTACTAGTTACGTATGTGAAAAATATATATTTATTGGAGTTTATTTTTTTGTTTGAAATTGGCTATGGACAAAGGTGTTATTAACATTAGCATTGAACTGGGCTATTGTTGTTTATCTTGTTCAGCATATTGATTCCTCATGTTTACATCGCCTTCCTGGTTTGCTGCATGATTAGTTTGGTCTCCTTAGCCAATTTGAGAATTATATATGTGTTGTGGTGAAAATGTACAGGACATTTTAGTAATCAAATTAAATTGGATTCTGATTCATGAAAATTAGTAAACAATAACAATGGGAATCAACCTCATTCCTTTGCTAATTCCATATGTTTAGTAAACAGGTTAATGGGAATGATTCTTTCCATACCGATTCAGGAGTTCCCCGATTCCTAAATTCTCTGATTCCTTACTTTCTAATCAAGGCCCAGGGAATAGGGTTTCTCAGGGTTTCAATGGAAAACTAAGGCCCGGGTTTATGATTTCCTAGCGAAAATTTTGCTTTTGTATTTTTCTGGAATTCATTTCTACATTCGCGCCATCCAATTTTCTTGAGAGACAAATCGATAATTAGTATTTCTTAGAAATGCAGCAACTATATCGATGCTAGCTTCCTGGTAGTTACCAGCATCGTTTGGGTTTAGGGCTTTTCGATGGTAGAGGAGAACGAAGCGGCTTTTGCAGGACACCGTCAATGGCGACAATGCACGAGCTCTCTACGAAGTCGTCAGTGGGGGTGAGCAACGTTACCCTATTTTTTTGGTCGCACATTTTTCCTGTACAAATAGGGTTTTGTATTTAGATCGCAAGAGGATGTGTATTTACTTAGGGTAACGACGCTAATGGCGAGAATGTACGATATAGGGTGAGCATCTGTGCCCTAATGTTCTGTTCACACCTTTTTATTGTATTAATTCTAGGGCTCCTTTGCATTATAGAAGAATGCTTAGGGTTTCACTACACTCATGATTGGCTCCAAATCTAATAGTTGTAGAAATAATAGCATTCAAACAATATATTAAGTTTATGGAGCGGAGTCGAATTAGGGTTCTTATGTGCCCTAGATGCATTTTGCAAAGATTTGGGATCACAGAGAGCATAGAGCTTGCTTCTTATCCTTCCTTATTGTGAGTACAAGAAATTGGTGGTGAAAAAGGAGAACACTAATGAGATAAGAAGTTTCTATTTTTATGTTTATATTTCCAACTTTATCTATTACTATTAGTTAAATCTTCTCGATCCATAGTGGAAAAATATGGGAAAAAAGAGAAAAACCAGTTTTACGTTATCTACATCTCTCAAGTATAGTGGAATTTCTGCTGAGTCCAAATTTAAGTTACTTTGAGCTCATTGTACAAACCATGTATTTTGTAAAGAGGTTTTGATTTTGCATTTTCTTTTGTAGCTTGTGTATGAAAAGGAAGTATGAATCTGGACTTTGGTTTCAAGGAAAATCACATTCTTTTTGCAAATGGTGCTCCAAAAATTTCTCATACAGGCACGTTTATTTTATACAATGAACAAAATATCGAAAATTTCGCTGATTATCGGTTTTTTGGGGCAGCGATATTTTCACATGATTCCATTTATTTATCGCCAATTTATCGATAATTTCGTTCAAATGACAGCTGCAAATGATCAATATATCGTGATATTATCGATAATATCGTGATATGAACTTTCAAAAATGAAATAATTCATTCAAACTCACGCACACAAGGGTTCGAGCCCATCTCCCTTCTCCAAGTCCTGAGCCACTTAACCATCACGATGCTCTTCACTTTGTGATTAGTACCTTTGGAATCTTGTATTTATAACTCTTTCAACACTACTACATTTTACCATTTGCGCGACGAAGAATTTTTGGTCGCGAAAAGCACATTTGAGTCCCACAAATAGTAGTGCGCAGAATTTTTCGTCGCGCAAAAATCTGTCGCGCAAAGATCGTCAAGAATGACTTTGCGCGACAAACTTATTGAATTAGTCGCGCAAAATGGAGCGACGGTTAACCTTCGTTGCACCAAAAGTCTCGGGAGGGCGAGATTTTTCATCGCGCAAATGTTTACGCGACGAAAATACAATCATTGCAATAACACAGCGCGAGGATTGATCTTCGTCACGCAGACATAGTGGGACGAGAGAATATTCGTGACTCAAATATTTGCGCGATGAAAGTACAGTCGTTGCAAGAACACAACACGATGATTGATCTTCGTCGCAAGACATAGTTGGAGAGAATATTCGTGACTTAAATATTTGCGCGACGAAATCTATTTGTCGCAGTTACTTAGTGAGACAAAAAATTTCGTCGCACAAAAATAGAAAAAATTGTTTAAAATTTATTTTTACGGTTTTGTATTTTCTAAAAAGGAAATTTGCGCGACGAAAAAATATCGTCGCGCAAAAATAAATATATTATAATTAATTTTAATTTTAATTTAATTTTTTTGGTAAGAAAAATAAATTTGGTTTTTTTTTAATAATAAAATGAAATTGTAATGAAGAGAATATTTTTGTTATAACAGAATATATTTAGTACAGTAGAAATATTTAAAATGTAATTAAGAAAGTTAAAATCTAATCAAACAACCCTCCAAGATCTACATTGTCGTCTGACAAATGCGGCTTGGAGGTCCTGGACATTGTCGACAGGGGGAGAGGTGTGGTGGCCATGCTCGGGTTGGCTGGGGCTCTGAGGTCGATGAGGGAGGAAAAGGCGGGATTGGAATGTTGGACTGAGCGAGGGACTGTAGAAGATGTGACAAATGACCTTTGAGCTCGGCCACCTCTCCTGTCAAAGTAGTCACCTGACTGTTTGACTGCGATGATTCACGGGGTTTAGGTGGCCGCTGCCTGGCATTCCCCATCCCTCGACAATATGTCCCTCAGCGCCTCCCCAGAGTCTGATCCAAGGTTTCAGTCGGGATTTGAAACCCTGTATCCTGGGGGAGCCACGGACTCGAGCGGCGTATCGGGAGGAAGTTGGGAGGCAGACTCCTGAAGAACCAACTGGCTCTTCTCAATCATCGTCGTCTGTTGAACATAACATAAAATATTAATTAAAACATTCATATAATAACCATAAAACTTGAACACGTAGGATAATAATTTAAATTAAAGGCTACTTACATGAAGGGACTCCTCCAACTCATTCCCAGGTCGAACATAAACGTCGCCAAAGACGTTAATCTCTGGGAATTTGCCCCCCCCCCCCTTTTAAATTGAACAAGAGAAGAAAAATATTAGTACGAAAAAAACAAATTAATATTAATGACATATTAAAAAATAAATAAAAATGACTTTATTATTACCCGCGCGCCTCCATCCTCTAGGAGAAGGGCCTGGAACCTGAATGGTGGAGAAGAGTCTTCCTCTGCCTATTGCCCTTATTTGCTTTGGCCTTCTTCTGTTATACAAAAAATAAAACATATTAGTTGAAAGTCAAATGAAATATAAAAAATTAAATACACATTAGTAAGAAACGTGTAATAAGTTTCAACTTAATATAAAAAAATACCACATAATCAGGCTCTTACAAAAAAAAATGTACGAAGTTAATTGCAACATGCATAATTTAACAACATGATAAAAATATAATGGCACAAAAACAATATAAAAAGAAATTAAATTTATATTTTAAATAAATATAAAACAAATAAAATACCTTCTTCAATATGTCCAGTTCCAAGCGTTATTCACATATAATATCCTGTACACAACGAAATTAACGATATTAATATGAATGTACAATAATACTTTTACACTAACGACCAAAAGAACTTACCCAACGCACGTAGAAGAGGCAGGAAATGAAATCCAATCTCTTTGGTTGAAATTTGCAGGCTGAGAAGACGAGAGAGAGAGAGAGAGAGAGAGAGAGAGAGAGGGGGGGCAGAAGCATAGGCAAAACTATTTTTTCAGTTTGCCTATGCAATGGCTGAAACTGAATTTGGTAAAGACGATGCCTTTTGTGCAACGAATCCGTTCTTTCGTCGCGCAAAGACATATTATGTCGCGCAAAATCCAATTTACGACGCGCAAAGACGTGTTGACATCACGTCTTTGCGCGACGAAAGCTTATATCCGTACCGCAAAATACCTTAGTCGCACAAAAGACTTATTCCGTCGCGCAAAATCCAATTTACGACGCTCAAAGACGTGCCAACATCACGTCTTTGTGCGACAAAGATCTTATATCCGTAACGCAAAGTTTAGTCGCGCAAATGCACTGTGTCATCCGCAAATCCCTTCTTTGACACGCATGCAACCCGACATCCACCTTACGCGACGACTAAGCCCCTTCGTCGTGCAATCAAATTAGCGGGAAGCAGCTCAACAATTGTTTGTTTTCCCGCAGTTTTTTAGCGCGACATGTACGTTTTTTGGTCGCGCTAAATATATCTGGGCGACGAATAAAAGCGTCGCGCAGTTTTGCCTCCAAATGCGACTTTCCCGGAGTTTTTTTCCTTTGTTTGCTCGACGGTGGGAGTATTTGTCACGCAAAGTGTACTAGCGCGACAAATATTTTTGTTGCGATCTTTACAAAATATAAAAAATTTATCCTTGGAAGTTTGGGCGACACATACATTTTTTCGTCAAGCAAAACATCTTATTGCGACGAATATGTATGCGTCGCGCAAACTAAAAAATGTAGTAGTGCAAGTTGTTTCATAAAATAGAAAATAATTAATTATTTTTCTATATTGTTGACCAAATATTTAATTACTTAATATAATTATTTCTTTCCTATTTAATCCATTTAATGTTATTGTTTATTTTATTATTCATTATAAGTATTTACATTACTAAATTCCCCTTCAAATTGTTGCTTAATTACTTAAATCTCTATAATCATTTACTTTATTTCCTATTTAATTCATCCTTGGATAACTTTATTTATGTTCTTGGTTAATTTTCAATCTTCACTATTAGTTTTTAAGCATGGTAAAGTGCTTAATTTTCATGACAAATTAAGTTGGTTTACATCTTTAATTATTTTTCAATTTTTGATAAATAATAAATATAAGAACGTGTACCATGTCATGATGTCCAATGAATAACGTGAATTAAAGTTACTCATGTATCTTACTATGCAATTTATAAAGTGTAAAATATTGTAGTAAAAATGATAAATAAATTACTACAGGGTGTTTAATTTTCTTTCATTAATTACTCTAGATTTTCTAAGTCAGAGAGTTTGTTAACGCGCAATATAATCAACTTAAATCACTCAAACCTACTATGCAATGCATTTCCTTCCAATCTTTTGTGTTAAAATAATAGATGATTGACTAAATAAACTTTTTACAAAGTTTCATTAAAAATTTCCATGGTTTTTATCTAATTTTTATCGATATCGATATTTTTCCAATATTTCCATTGATATTTCCGTGTTTTTAAACCACCATATTTTTCTAAACCCTCGATATTTAAGTCCTTGATTTTATACTACCACCACTTCTTCCTTTTTCTTTACAACATGTAGAATAATATTATGTCTGGCTGGTCTTTAAGTGAGCCGCCTTATTATATCCTCTCTCTCTCTCTCTCACACACACACACACACACACACACACACACACACACACACACACACACACACACACACACACACACACACACACACACACACACACACACACACACACACATATAGAGACAAGTATGATTTGATGTAAGTGTAATTTCCAAAATTCATACGAACGACAACAAACACTGGTCTTTTTGCATTGCAGGCCCCAAAATATAGAAAGGAATTTTTCATGGGGTCTTGGACACACCTAATCTGGGTTTGATTTACTTTTAATGATCTTGAACTTTCTCATATCAAAAATTACGTTGAACCATCTATATGATAAAATTTTACCACTCATCTTTAGGGCTGTAGTACTAAATCGACAATGTTGACTTTTGTGATCCGTATCTGTGCTCTTCTTTTGTGTGTCTGTGAATGCTCAAACATCCAGTTTCACATATCAAACCTTAGTTGATTGCGTAACATGAATTTACAGTAATATATTTTATTAATTTCCTTATATGATTTTGATTAGTCATGGGTGATGAGAAGACTGTCTTTTGCAGCACTGGATTAATTCTTAGTTGTAGAGCAGAGTCACTGCACTCAGGGACGGACCCAGGAATCTTATCTCATAGGGTTAGAGTGTAAAAGTTCAATTTTTTTTTGGCTTTTTATCACAAAACGTCCCTGACGTTTGTGAAACTATCAGATTGCATCCTTAAAGTTTTTTTGTATCACTCATGATCCCTAACGTTAATATGGGTGCTCTTAAATAGTCCCTCCGTCAAAAAAAACTGTTAAATCTATGGATAAAATCGTCAAACTGTATTGCTGAAATTTTCCTTCTTTTTATTTTTTTTTCCTTCCATCTCTCTCTTCCCTTGCACTTCTCTATCTCTAGTCCTCTACCCAAGCTTCTCCCTCCACAACACTCTCTTCCCTGTTGCTTTCATCCATGGCAATAGCATAACTTTTCCTTCTGTTATTTTTTTATATAATGGTTTTGGCTGACTAAGCATTGATGTCTGACTAATTTATGGTTTTGAGTAAGGAATTGGTTTATTTTTATATTTTTGGAAAGCCGAAACAAGTTAGGAAAAAAACAATAGAACATAAAAGAAAAGAAAGGAAAGGAATAGAAAAGAAAAAAAGAAAAAGGGAGAAAAGAAAACAGCAAAACAAAAGAACCAGAGCAACAACCCAAAATGGTGGAAGAGAAAGGAATAAGAAGGAAAATTACAGCAACCCAAATGCTCCCCACCAGAAACACCCAAAGCCCCACAGTCAAAATCCAAACCCCCAACAAACTCTCCAAACCCAGAAGAAAGCAAACAACAGTGGAGAGGAGAGAAGAATAGGGAAGGTCAAAGAGAAGGGAAATTAGAGGGAGAGACAGAGGAGGAGCTACCGTAAGAAATGGGAGAAGAGAGGAGATGGAAGGAAAAAAAGAAAACTTCAGCCACGCAGATGGGGGAAGAAATGAGAATGGAAGAAGAAATGGAGAAAGGAGATGAAGAGTGCGAGAGAAAGGAGAGAGATGGAAGGAAAAAGAATTAAAATAAAAGGAAGGAAAATTCAGCAACACAGATGGGAGAAGAATTGAGAATGGAGGAAGAGAGGGACAAATCTCCCTCTAGACTTATACATACATACATATATATATATATATATATAATTTTGGATTGATTTAACGATTATATCCCTGAATTTAACAGTTTTTTTGACAGAATGACTATTTAAGAGCACCCATATTAATAGGGGTGGGCATCGATCCGGCCAAACCGGCCGAACCAATCCGTATTTTCCAGTTTGGTTTGGTTTTGACTTTGAAAAAGTCAACAGTTTTAAAATCCGAAGCCGAACCGGAATGGTTTGGTTCAGCTGCAGTTTTAACATTTAAAAAACTGTGTTAATCTGAACCGAACCGTTTAAAATTTAATTAATTAATTAATTATATTCATATATATTACTTTACCTTCTCTCTTAACCCTAGCCGCAACTCCCTCTCATTATTTCTCGATCTCTCTCTACCTCCTCTCCCTCTCTGCCCGCCTCTCTACTACATCTCCCTCTCCCTCCTCTCCCTCGATGCTAACTCAAGCCAAAAAACTCGGCGAAACCCACCCATTCGCCCTCAGCGAAATCCATCTCTGCGAAACCCAAGTTCCATCATCGACCAACAGGTTCTGCAAGGATTGATTATGTGAATATTGCTGGTGGTGGATCGTCATCATCAGCTGGGTTTGTATTCAACTTGCTCCCAATGCAACAGAGTACTAGTTCTCTGCAACCATCGTTGTTTAGAACGGAAGGTCGTGGGTGAGGTCTTTTAGCAAATGAGAATATGAAGGTGCTATAAACTGACATCTCATTACTTGGATTCTCTGCTATTCTATTATTTACTGGATTTGACTATATACATATATAATATATTACCGTGTTTTAGGCAAGTGCATCTTGTTCTGTTATTTATCTTTAACACTTTTGTTTGACTCCACTTAAGAACATTGAAGCTTTATAAGTTTATGATTGAACTATAGATCATTTATTTATAGTTTGTTCATATGTTGAGTGAATTTAATCTCCTGTAAGTTTTTTAATTTGCTCTGTACAATGTTTGCAAAGCAATTTATTATTGAGTACTGTGGAGAAGTGATATCATGGAAAGAAGCAAAGCAAAGATCTCAAGCTTATGAAATTCAAGGTGATTTAATAGAATTATGAAATATATGTCTCTATTTATTTTGAAACTGCGTTCAATGTTTGTGCTTTGGTGCAGACTCTCAGGGGATGCATTTATTATTTCTCTCAATGCATCAGAATGGACCTCTTCATCCAGTTACTCGCCTTCAGTTTGGGTTGGTTTGTTATTGTAGGGCTCAAATTCATCTATATACCTTCCACAAGGAGATAAAATGAGTAAGCTGCTCTGTGTTTCTGTTGCTAGACTAGTAATGTGGTGTTGGTTTGCTTCAATTTTCATTCCTAGAGTTGAATGGAAGTTATATGTTTCTATTAAAAGAATGGAAGTTCTATGTTTCTATTAAAAGAATGGAAGTTCTATGTTTTAATCCATTAGTCAACTTAGCACTCTGTTGCTTTTTGGTAAAAAAAAATGGTGAAACCCATTATTGTTGTTTTTATGTGCAGAATGAGAATATCAGCAGCGAGAGGGGGGAAAAGTTCTATTTTACTGTTTTGATGTGCAGAATGTTGTGTTGAATCTGATGGGGCTGCTGTTTGGAAGGATTATCACTGTTTTTTAAATCATGATTTGTAGTAACTATATAATTAAGTACAATAGGATTGTATTTATTTGAGAATCATGTTCTGGAATAATTATTATTGCTTGCAGCTTCTTTTCTTTCGGATGTTTTTTCTTTACCTCTTTGGGTTGTATGATTAGTGAATGTTTTATGTGTTTGATATTAGGGAACTTGAGAATGAACATGTTTGGTGACATGGAGAAAATGATGTTTTCTTTTATGCCTAAACCGGCCGAACCAAATCGCACCGAACTGGATATGAATGGTTTGGTTTTCATTTTGATTTTAGCTTAAACCGAACCAAACCGGACTGTGAAAATTTAATTGGTTCAGCTGTGGTTTGAGGTTGAAACCCAACCAAACCGGACCGTGCTCACTCCTACATATTAACGTTAGGGACCATTAGTGATACAAAAAAACTTTAAGGATGCAATCTGATAGTTTCGTAAACGTCACGGACGTTTTGTGATAAAAAGCTTTTTTTTTTAAGTGTTGAATTGTGAGGTGGTGGAAGCAAAGGCAAGCTTTTGGAGGCGGTGGCGCTGCTTGCAGCGGTTGCAATGAGGAGCTGAGGCTTAAAGATTTGGTAGGGGAGAGGGTTAAAGGTTTGGGGGGTTGGAGACTGGGGATTTAGGTTTGAGGGTGTAGGAATGGGGGTTTTGGAAAGGCTGAAGTTGGGAGGGGTAGGGATGGCAAAAATCCCCGTCGGGTCCCCGGCCCTAACGAGGGGAAATTTTCGGGGCCAAATGGGTACGGGTACGGGGAGACCCAAAAAAAAATCCCCGACGGGTTCGGGGCGGGTATGGTAAATGTGTCCCCGTCCTCCCCGAACCCGCCCCCAAATATATATTTTTCTAATTTTAATTAATATATATATTTAAACATTTAAACATTTTTTGGATGGAGGCAAGGGGTTTCGAACCCATGACCTCATCCTTTAAAATTCAAGAGCTTACCAATACTCCACTAAGGGTCCTTGTGTTATAAAGAAACAATTAATTAATTTAATGGTCATGATTTCAGTTCCAACTAACAGACATGGATTTTAAAAACAAAATTCATATGCAAACATGTATAATAATCAATAAATTCAAACAACCCAAATATAATGGAAAAAATCAAACACCATAACAAATACTGATTTTAAAAAACAAAATTCGTATGCAAACATGTATCCGCTGAATCACAGACCGTGATGCTTTCCTTCAACTTCGCTTTGGATGCTATCCGTGAATCACGGACCGTGATGCTTTCCCTCAATTATTCCCTTCCACTGTGACTGATATTTTTTAATTTTCTCCTTCCATTCCCCTTCCCCTTCACCCACACTTTCTGCTTTAATTTTCTGTTTGAATACATTTCTCCTTCCCTTCCCCTCCTGAGTCGCTCTTGACAAAAAAAAAAAACCATGACTGGTTCTCGTTCTCCCTGTGGAGCCTGCAAGTTCTTAAGAAGAAAATGTGTGATAGGGTGTATTTTTTAGCCTTATTTCTCGTATGAAGATGGAGCTACCCATTTTTCTGCCATCCACAAGGTTTTTGGCGCAAGCAATGTGTCGAATCTGTTAGCTCTCCTTCCGCTCAGCGATCGATGTGAGGCCGCAACGACGATATGGCATGAAGCTGAAGCCAGGCTTCAAGATCCCATATATGGTTGTGTTTCACATATTATTGCTCTCAAACAGCAGGTTAATCATTTAGTACCCTTTGTATGTTCAGATTGTATGTTGAAGTAAATGATGAGTATATGCTTTTGGTTTGAACTTTTCAGGTGGTCAACTTACAAGCACAGTTAGCTTTCCTCAAGGATCAAGCATATGCTGTAGCAAACCCTAATGATCAGAGTGCACACGACTTACAGGCCTATATGGAGGAATGTGACCTGATTAATGAAATTCCAGAGTGCTCTAACTACGAGGACCTTGTGACAAGCCTCACATTAATGAGAGCCAATGCTCACATTAATGAAATCCCAGAGTGTTCTAATGCTCAATCAAGCTGAAGGAAATGTTAGTTTCAAGTGTCATTATTGTCAAAGGAAATGTCGGTTTATACTATGAACTTGGAGATGGATTTGATACTATGAACTTGGAGAATGCAGGTGTATTAATTATTATGGTGTATTAATTATGTTTTATTATGGTGTATACTAGATCATTTATGTAAAGATATTTGTCTTTTTTTTCTTTGTTCATAAGATGAGAAAGAAAAAGAAGAAAAATTATTTAATACTTGCATTCCAGTTACAATAAAAAACACTAACTCAATCCTAAATAAAAAAAACACACCACGTAAATAAATAAATAAAAAACTAACACACCATATAATACTTAACAAAAAAAAAATAAAAACTAAAAAACTAAACAAAAAAGAAAACAAATAAAAAGAAATTAACTAATTTAAAAACACACAAATATTTATTACTACCCTTGGCTCTTGCTTACTACCCGTAATTTACCAGGAAATAAATATACTGTGGAGGTTATCTTTAAAATAAAAAATATAAAAAATGGGGCAGCCAGCTACAAGATAAGGTTTTCTTTTTCTTTTTCTTCAATTATACAACTTGCATGCTGTGGTAGTGTGCCGTGTGCTGTCAAAAAAGTTAGAAGAAATATATAATTAAGGGAAAGTGGTCAGAAAGAACGAAAACGCCAAAGTTTACTACTTTTTGTTGGGTGGAATTGGACTTCAAACATAGACAGAAAGACTGATAAAGAGATATTCTCATCAACCAATCTAAAAACTAGATCTGGTTTACTTGTTTTCCTTCATCTTTTTTTTTTCTTCTTCTTCTCCGCACTCCCATAAACCCTATTTTTCGGATCATGAAGTAAATCATCTACAATTGAAACTCTGCGCCTTTCCCCACCCGAAATGCCATTGTTTGATTTTCAACCAATTCTTGAAGCTGCAACATGCTCCAGCCCAAAGCTCCTTCATCAGCTGTCTCACTTTAGATGCAGTGCAGCCTCTTTTTTCCCACCAGGCTCGACGCCATTGCCAGGCAGACCAAGACCTTACAAGTCCCCGAAGAGCTATTCATGGTGTTGCAGGAAATCCAGAGGAGCTTGGTCTACTTCCACAGCAAGGAGCAGAAGCAGGAGGCCTTGAAATTGCTCGTTTGTTTCTTGGAGTTCTTGTTTATATTTTTTCCTTAAAAAATCGGGGATTCGGGGCGGGTATGGGGGATAGTCCCCCCCACGGGGACGGGGCAGGGATTCCCCGAACCTTATTAAACGGGGATGGGGGCGGGGACGGGGGAGGGTTTGGGAATCGAGGTCGGGGATGGTATTGGCAAACCCGGACCATACCCGCCCCGTTGCCATCCCTAGGGAGGGGTGTATTAAATCTGTTCAATTTTTTTTTTATAAAAGACCTGGACCAAAACGACGTCGTTTTGGCTAGGTCTTTAAAAAAATTTCGCTGGAGCTAAGTCAAAACGACGCCGTTTTAGCCAGCGTGTTTAAAAAAAAAAAAAAAAAAAAAGGCCAAAACGACGCAGTTTTGGCCAGCATGTATACACGTATTTTTAATATTTAATACACGTATTTTTTATAAAATTTTCAATAAGACAAATAATTCTCACATATTATTGAATAAGAATCACATATGTTATAAAAAAATATATATTAAAATATTATACAATGGAAGATTTATCTGCTTTAGGAGGGTCCTTTTCACTTTACTTTTTTTTAATTAAATAGTATCGTTGTGCGTTATACCTTTTAAATATAATGTATTTAAATGGTACCATGCTTTTTTTTTAAAAAAAAAGTATAGCCGGACAGCTATACTTATTTTTGACACGTGGCGCCTAATCGCTAGAGGGTCTTCTTTTTTTATATAAAAAAAAATAGTACAGCCACTAGGCTATACTCCGTGTTTTAATTTTTTTTTATTTTTAAATAGACTTGTTTTGACATGTGCACCTAATCCGCATGGCTATACTATTTTACACGTGATTTTTTGGACAATGTTGGCCCAATTATAGGCCATCAGGACAAGCTCAGCCCATTATCAACATAATGGTCCCACTGTTAGGCCCATTACGGCAAAAAGGATCCCCTGAAATGCTCATAAACTACAACGTAGGCCCATATATAGGACCATAAACAACAAAATAAGTCCATTGAAGGCAATAAACGATTAAATAGGCCCACCGAAGGGTCCATTAACGACAAAATAGGTCCACTGAATACTCAAAAAGGACAAAAGACGCCCAATAAAGGCCCATAACTGAGAAATTAGGCACAATAACCCAGTGAACTACAAAATAGCCCATACACGACAAAATAGGCACAATAAGATGTCGTAAAACGACAAACTAGTCCCAATAAAAGGTCAGAAAATTACTAAATAGGCCCAAAAATGCCCTTAAACCCAAAAGAGGCCCATTAAAGATCTGAAAACGACAATGCAGGCCCAATTGCTGATATAAGACAAAAAAGACCCAATTAAAGGCTGGAAAACGACAATGCAGGCCCAGTAAGCTAGAAAACGACAAAATAGGCCCATTAAGTTCGCATAGGCTTTTTGTCGTTTATTGGTATCTATTGGGCCTATTTTGTCGTTTAGGGGCCCTTTTGGGTCTATTTTGTGGTTTATGTGCTATAATGTGGGCCCATTTTATCTTCTTCTAACTTTTCATTGGGCCTATTTTGTCGTTTTCTAGCCGGTTACTGGGGCCTGTTTTTTCGTTTTGTGGGTTTTCATTGAACTTATTTTGTCGTTTATGGGCTTCGCAGTGGGCTTACTTTGTCGGTTTGTAAACTTCATTGGGCCTGTTTTGTTGTTCAAGAGTGGTCCCATTTTGTTGTTAGACTCTTCAGTGGGCCCATTTCATCAATGAGCTACTGTGCTCATAGGCTCCATACAGGGCCGGCTTTATGGTTAATTAGCCTTCTAGTGGGCTGACCCTCCATTGGCTAGCCTCTAATTTTGGTTTTAAGGCGCCTTAACACCTTAAGGGAATGGACCCAGTAAGTGCATTGCCACCCAACTATTGCCCCAAAATTTCCGTCAGCTTGTTTGGACCCAAAAAATTCATAGGGTGGTAATTCTTGAGGCCACCTATTTGTCTTCCGCTGCCAATAGGAGTTGTGACCACCAAAAGAAGCACGCGAGATAATAATGGGCCTAGCACACATGCTGAAGGGCAGCATAAACACGGCCCATTAAGAAAATAGCACTAAACAAAATTGACTCAACCCAATTTTATGGAAAGAAAATAAACAGACCAACCAAAGCTTTAATCATGGCAACCAGCTATTACAAATTAAAAATTTAACTCAGTACATTATCTCGATTACAATTAGAAAAAATAAATTACTCGCGCACTCAATACTCGAATCTCACCTGTTGCGACAATTTGGGGGTTGTCCCACTTATACAATCCACTCTCCACCGACCAATACTTTGCCGAGTCGCCACTCCATCGATGGCGCTTATAGTGTAACAGAAACACAACTAATCGAAAATTAATTTATGCTGCCATTTTGACATCCGAGTATATAGTACAACAATTTCAGCACAAGCAGAAGAAACTCACTCTACTTGTGGCCATACCCAGGCTGGGTTGGAGGTGGCCTCCTATGACCTCTTCTGTCCAATCCGGAGTACTGGTTTCCAGACTGTTGAGGGCGGCCATACCCTCTGCCTGGGTTCTGGCTAACCTGTGGAACCCAGCCATCAAAACCTTGAGCAGGCGGTCCAGATGGTTGGTAATTCTGATAGTTGTTATACCCACCTTGATAAGCAACAGGAGTGACCCCTGGTGGAGCTTGTGGAATAGGTCTCTGAGGGTAGATTGGTCCTCCGCTCTGGTGATTTCCTGATTGGTGGTATCCATGCCCAGAACTCCTTTCATAATGTTGAGTATGAGAGCTATTCTGATGATGGTGGGCAGCTGATGAAGAATGTTGATCATTATATCCAGGGTCACCATGTCTTGGGACGGCATTAACATTGGAAGCTCGGTGTTGAGCTTGAGGATGGTGGATTGTTCTAGGTGGTGGCATTCTACTGTGTCCCTGTGCATAGCTTCCGTTATTGGTGTAGGAATGGTGTGGGGGGTAATTCCGAGGCCCGACAAAAGATGGTCGACGGGCATGCATCTGTCGAAGGGCCTGCATCTGATTGTCATACCCATTGGAGTCTACCTTAGCCTGTAAGCTATTAACAATAAGGCGATGTGCCGCTTCCTCGAGATGTCTTCCAGAAATGCTTCCAGGAGGGTTCTGCCTGAAAAGGAAAGCAAAAATTCATAATTGTATAAGATAAATTGCTGGGTAGGAGGAAGGGTGTTGCCTTTTATCAAATGGGATAATGGAGCAGGGTCTACCTGGCATTGTCAAATGGCCTTCTGGCATTTTCAAATGGCCTTCTGGTATTTTCAAATGGCTTTCGCCCAGACTCTTCATGCCACAAAACAGGTGCAGGCTTCAAATCCCCCACTGACACAATCTGAAAATAACTTGATGTAAATTGATACGCTAGAATGAAAACCATCATCAAATTAGTGGAGCTACATTCTCCATAAAGAAAGAAATGTCAACACCTATAACCCTTGTTCTTTTCATTGCTAATCACTGTACTCTCAAACTCCCTAAATATTGATGTATATGATCATATGATTATTATCCTAAATCCAACCATAAGTAACAAAGTGAAACGCTTAAAAGAGAATCCTAAAATGCGAGAAGCAGGTATTGCTCAAGCCGGTTTGTCATCAGCTACATTTGTATTGTTACTTTGATTGCTTTATTGTTACTTGAGATTACAGTAATAGCCAAGTCATGTAAACGCATAACCAAACACACAAAGCAACAATCACCACTCATGTATATCATATAACAAAATTCTGATTGAAAAGCATCTTAAGATAAATATAAACAAAATTTACCTTCTGAGGAAATATAACACCTGCAGGTGGTCGAGTTATATGCTTATGCCCATCTGGTAGTCTGTATATCGCACATCTGAACATAAAGGGAAAACATTACATTTCGGAAATGCACGATCACTTCAATATAAAAACACATCTATTGAATGAAGCCACTTTTTTATATTAATAAATGGAGCTTAGAGAATAGGGAGAGTGTGATGAGAAAACTAGGGAAACCTTTTTAGGTAAGTCCAGAAAATATAGCAAATAAACTTTCCATTTAAAAAACATACATTACTTGGTTGTCCATAATATCCTCCATGCTTTCAACAGGAGACCGGAACACCGGAGGACAAGGCTCTCCAGTACAAGGAGATATATAACCGTTCATACCTTCACTGCATGCATCCCTAAATAAAATCAGAAAATAATCCAAACAGTTCTTAAATATACGGTCAACATGAAAAACAGAGAACAAAATAAAACTTGATAATCATGTAGCAGATTGGGACATAACAGCAGGCAGAGAAAATGGTTTCCATCTATACATACCAAAATTTGACTACTAAAACATCGGATTTTTCTGGATAGAAATATCCTTATTCAAACAAAATATATCAAAAAAGAGCATGATCCTCAAGAATAAAATTATATATAAACACATAATAAATCAACTTGAATCTTCCACACCTACAATATGGAATACTAGCCATATGATCTAATAGCATAAGCTTCGCCTAATCAAGAGAAACAACCAATCAATACCCAATAGTATTTAATGTATAGCTTTGCTGCACAAACCTGTACTTGGGATCGATCTGCTCCTTAACTTCAACTCGCTCTTTGTCTGTCAACTGTTTACACCGATTGTCAAGAGAATATATGCATACAGAGAGAGGATGAGACGATGTAACAAAAAGCATCTCAAACATCACACTGTTTCTACGGGTCTCCTCTTCCTGCACTCAATAAATGAAAGCGGAGCACAAAGAGAGGAAGTTAGAGCCTAAGAAGTTAGAGCCTGTAATGCAAACTCAAAAGATTACGTACCGTTAATGTATGTTCGAGTTTTTCAACCTCAGCAAGAAGACGGGCTTCGTCAATAAAAGGCAACTTCGCAATACCCTTCAGAAACGCAAAAAGATGTCAGAGACTCCACTTGACAGTCGTCCAAAATACATCATTCCCATCATGCATAAAACCAAAATAAGTTACAACAAGAGAAACACACCTGCCAAGCAAACCGCTTCCCATTCATATCCACTTCAAAATCTGGTTCCAAACAAAGGTTCAGAGAAGTGTCTTAATAAGCAAGTCAACCCCAAATAAGATCTAAACCGCCAATCTTTAGACAGAAAACATACCAACAGGGTAAAAATCAATGATAGGTGAATTTGGATCAGTCATCAGCTTCCTATACTGCTCAGGAAGGGCATGGGAGCTGCAAATGGATTATCATTAATGCATTGCTTGATGGGAAATCTTTTACGCATAAAAGGAAAAAATCAACAGCACACCTTGCAGCAGGAAAAACCCCCAACAGCTGATTGAATGGTTTAAAGGGAGAGCCCAAATCAAAACTTATATTTAGCTGGTCAAGGTCCTTGAGATCAGACGCAAATGGTGCATAATGATAGGGATAAAACCTGAAAAGGGACATTCATCGGCACGATAAAGATATTTAACTAACATCATTGATGCAGACATTTATTTCTGTTCAAATTAATCATCTGTGTAACTTCCCCTAAAAAATAATATATTGCTAATATGATTTATTTTTTAACCACATTAGCGTGTAAATATAAAACACCACATCACCCTCGAGTTTAAGTGATTGAATCTTAAAAGAAATGACCAAAGTCAATCTATTGGCATTTCACATCTTAGAACTACATTGCTTAGTCCTGCTTTCAATGGTAAAACAAACATTATTTCAATATGTTATTACTGTTTTTGAGTGATATAATCTAACCCTGCATGTGCTTTAACCAATCCTTATACAGCACTAACAACCACATCAAGATGATCATTTCAGCCAAAAAAACAAATGCTAGAGTAGTAAAAGAACACATAGTTTGAAACCCTCAATTACAGAATGATGAGAGTATGACCCACCCTCTTGTGAGGAATATTCTCAGTAACATCAAGGCATCAATTCTAAAGAACAAAAACACATCATAGAGGAAATGTAAAACTTGAGCTACTATAGCAACATGTGAGAACAAGGAAGGTAGAGAGCAAGCAAACTACTCACCACTGCCATGAACAAACCCCTTCATAATAATAGTGCATCACCCAACATAGACCTTCCGTGTATCGCAAAACCTACCCAATAAGCACAAACATGAGAAAACTACAAATGGGTTTTACAAATAAACATTTGACATAAGCAATACAAGAACTCGTATACGTACAACATCTTTTCGAATTGCTTCACGTTCTTCAGGAGTTTTTGCAGAAAACTTTTCTTCATAATACCTATCTTTCCACCCAGGTTCTCCCAATTTAACCTAATGAAATAAGACAAAGAATCCCATTAATAATGCAAGCTTCTCAACTATTGTATAATTCAAGCATATCAATTATCAACTTAACCAGTATTATGAAACTGAAAGTATTGAGATAATATAATGAGATTGAAATTGATAATTCTTCTGTTTTCACTTAGCATAGAATTATACAGATAAACATGACAATGCAACAAGACCCATATGCATAACAACAGCTTAACATTTATTAGTCAAACTACCGTACTTTTGAAACATAAACATCAAACTCTATGAAAAATAACAAAAATAAAACCTTGTGCACAAGTGATGCTTGCAGATACACATGCTACTGTGGTTGCAAGTTACATGCACGCTCCGTAAATGTTCAATATCTCAAAACAGCTTTCAAACGATTTATAAACATATACATTTTCAACTTCGATATACAAAAATGTGCACCAATCAACATCTATAGCAATACCAAATACACAATATAAGATTTCTCGCAAGTTAAAAACAAGTAACCAAACCTTGTCTTCATCAGCATTTCCCGAGTTAAAAAGGTCAGATTTCTCACGAAGAACCTCCTTTAACTTTGCTTTTAATTCTTCTTTGTTTCCATCTACCTATAACCAAAAAGAGGTGGCAGCTTAAGGACCAAATAATTATTAATGTATACCCAGCAGAATTCATTAGACATTAAATCCCATTTGTAATATAATTATTATGAAATAACACGATAAAGATCTACATTTACATCCTGGCCAGTATAAAAAATCAGCCTGTATAAGTCAGACGATAGATGTTTTTGCATAAAACTGATTTTTTAAGATAAACAACATACATCTCCTTCAAGACTGTTCTCAGCTTCAACAATAGCAGCACCGATGGTTGACCCCTCTGAAGACAAACGTGCTACCTTTCGAGGATTCGCTTGACCATTAAATTTTCCAGATTGTTGATAGGGGGAAGGCGAATGACCTGAAGCAAGACGAGAACCATGAAAACGAGAAACTGCAACTAATGAATCTGGTTGCACTTCGGGCCTTGCATCATCTTCTCTTCTCAATTGCCCCTTCTCACGCTTTATTCTATCTGCCTGCCGCTGGAAAGGAGAGGGGAGGGGAGGATTGTGTTAAACAGAATGTGGCTTGAATTTAAAATTATTTAAATAAAATATGATCACCTCAGAAAATGATAGCATGCACAAAAAGCAGTCTCATCACCATTAAAACCCTAGACAGTAAGATGCTACCATCATAACTAGAATCCTACTTTTTCAATTATGTCAATCAATAAACACTATTTCACTTCTTTCTGGACCCTAAACAAATGTACCAAACTAACCAATTATGTCAATCAATAAGTCTCTTCTCCTCATACACAAAATCATGGGCTAATCCATGATGTAACATCAAAGCAGTTATACAATCACATCAAACAAGGTGGGAACAAGATAAGAAGACTGCAGCAGCTAGGGCCAGTAACCAAGATCTTGCCTAGCTTCACTCAATGAACAAAAAATATGGTAACTAGATGGAGTTCCCCTCAAGTTAGCTTCTTGTGGCAACTAAAGAACAAACCTGATGCAATCGAGCTCTTTTCTGAAATATTTTATCTTCATAAGAACCAACTGCCTGAATGAAATACTCTACTCGACTCAAATTTGGCTGAGGAAAAAAAAACAAGTAAATAAGAATACTATAGAGGACATGGTAAAGCCAAATGTAAATTATTTACTTAAATAGCCTACAATACAGTCGCTTACATACCTTGCTTCCATCAGTCAAATATCCACCCAATGCCCTAAATTCCTTTTTGTATACAGTGAAAAGCAAGTTGATCGCTCCCTGAAAAATCAACAACGAGAAAATTATAACACGATAATTTCCTCCTCTTATTTACCTCATCACCAAGAAAAGGCCACAAGAAGAATCTTTTTTTATGTTATTTTACCACCCTACTAAGTTACTAAATGGACAAGATTTTTTTTTTTTAAAAAAAAAAACTCCCATATATACCTCTGTCAATATGATAGGGGAAAGAAATATCAATATAGTCCGATTTATTAGGCTTAATAAAACATTACATACCTCACGAATCTCCAGTGTCGGCATGTGTGGTAAGAAATCGTTGCCAACAAAGAAACAAATGAATATAAAATCATCTACGATGCGCTCAGAATCAATCTCAAATGGGGAATTGGGAATTTGCATCTCAAGCTCCAAATATTCTCTAAGAGTCCAGATGTTGAGAAACTGCCAAAACAGATATTTGAGCTTAAATATAGTGTCACGCATTATTTCATAAATATGCAAAACATGTGCCACAAGTTCTATCCAACAAAACCTACATTCACAAGTGCTCTAAACTGAAAATTCTAAATCCCAAAATCACAACCCCCAATATTCAATTTCAAGGTATAATGCTAGACACAGCGAGCCTCCCTCTTTTTCTTTCATACACCAATGATTTAGGTACCATACCACACGAGAAATCTGACGATGACTATTACTATCTTTTATATTTTTTAGTAGATAGGCCGAGGGGTAAAAGATACACTTTGGTATTTTTCACCTTTGCAAAGGGTAAATCCGTGGGAGTCGGGGCTTTTGGGCAAAATAATAACTTAAAAGGACTTTTTGAGATTTAAACATTTCTTTTATGGTATCCGTAGACTCTACAGTAAGTGCATTGCAAAAAAACTAACCTGGTATGGCTTCTTGGCCACAGCCTCGGCATCAGCTTTCTCATCAAACTCCCCGGCCTTCCGTTTCGCCTTTCCTTCGCAATTTGCGGCTAAATGACCCATCTGACCGCATAGGAAGCATTTGTCTTGCTGTCCAGGCGTGAAAACAACCTAAAATGTAGCATTGCCAAAGGCCACAAGCATTAGTTGGAATCAAGATGAAAATAAAGGTAACCATCTACTAAACAAAAGTAACCATACAGAAATACAAACTGATTTGATTTTTAGAATGAAAATTGCAAAATCATAAATGCAAACCTCTCGAAGAATTGAAAAATGAACTTCATGAGTAGCCAAAGCAAGCATAATCAAATCGGCATCCTGTAATTGACCACCCATTAATAGAGTATGGAACTTTTTACGACCATAATCAAGGCAATTTATAAAGTAAACATAAATGAATAAGGGGTACAAGCAAATCCTTAAGGAAGAAATATACCAAACCATACAGGCAATGGCGTGTGTTTGGATCATAACCGGGAAGATTTCTTTGAAGGCGAATATATGACATAACTTTGTGTTCCCCTTCACCCGGGACATTTGCATCAGAAAGAATAACCTTAAAAAATAAATAAATAAAGATTTGTTAAAAGTAGAACATTCATCGCAATTAAGATGTCAATAAAAAAGATGTCCATGATATTAATTGCAAAGGAACAACCACACAATTATAGGAAGACATGGGAACAAGACAAGGAAAATACCTTAACATTTTTCCATCCAGGGTCATTGTTTAGTCTAAGATGGATATAGTATTGCAATGCAACTGACAAAACAGCCATAAATTGAGTTCCAGGAGTGATGACATTGGAATCAACAACTTGCGACTGCTGTTTGGGTGGAAGTTTTCTCCCCTCCGTTTCAAACTCCTCACGTAGCCGTTCTTCTTCAGCTGCCTATAAAAGAGAAACCAAAAATTAAAAATAGGAAATGCTTAGCTTTTGTTCTCTTACTTTCTTCCCCCCTTCCAATGGAGGTTGGAAAACCTAACTGAAAAAAAAATGCTACAAGCAAGGATTCAAGAAATCAATAAAACATATTGACAGAATGAGAGAGAGGAATAGAGATTAACATGCCCCGGCATCGTATAAATGGTTCAAGACTGTGTATCCCCCAAATATAATTTCTTATGGCAAATACACATTCCAAAACAAAAGGTATCTTTGATTAAGGTTGAAAAGAGAATCATGGGAGAATATCTGCCAAGCAATTCGAAACATCCATGGACCACTCAAGAAACAACCCATACAAGCACCACAAGAGTTATGAGCAAAGAAGGAACAGTTGTTGGGTCGTCTAAAACTAACACAAACTGCAACACTAATAACTAAAACAAACATAACTAATAAAGCGAAGAATATGCATATAATCACAATTGATGATAACACTAGAAATAGTTATAAGATAAGATGCAATTTTTTCAACTCCTACAGATACTCCACTATAAGCTACAGAGGAAATTTGGTAGTGCCAAGGGAACAAACTGCTTTTGTTTGTTCAGTTACTAGTAAAGGCAAAATATATGGGTAGATTTATTCATCTCTCAGTTGTTTGTGATGAACAAACCTTACTTTATAGAAGAATGAGAAGTTACAAGAAAAATACAAGCCCTTCACGTGCAAACACATGGAGGACCCACCTAGCATCCACAAGAGGACGTACCGCATCTGCTGCATCTTTAGCAGCTCTAAATCGCCGAGACCGCTGTTGATTCATTTTTGCCCTGGGGGCAACGCCATCTATCAATTGTTTACAATAATCAGTATTACAAAAATTGCATACCATAGGCATATAGCATTCGCTTGTACAAAAGGAAATTTCAGTTCCCATTCCAACACTCACCAATAGCCATGTATAATAGCTTTCGAGGTCGCACCATCACAAAGAGTCTATCTATGTAGTCAAACATGCACTGAAATACCTCATCAAAGGTTGATGGAGAAGGCTGCATCAGTTAAAATAACACGGTTAAGACATACAGATCTAACAGAAAATACATAAAGAATTTCACAGACAAGCAGAATTCAAGAAAGCTTATGCCCTAAAATATTGACATCAACAGATTCAAAGCAAATTTTCACTCCAATAAAAGGGGGAAATACTTTACACATGAGGCGTTGTAGTTGAACAATCAAAGTATGCACGAACAGCAAACAAAATCAACACGATAAAATATACCGTATATATATATATATATATTTCATAATCACTGTAGATAAAACAAAGCAAGGAAATCAATCTATCGAAGCGTACCCTATCTTCGGGGTGAAAACAGGGGTGAATAATCCCGTTCATGTCGAGGTAGAGATTGTCGTATTCAAGACCATTAGGGTTTGGTTTACTGGTGTCAACCGGAATCGATATGTTATCGATTACAACGGGTTCTTCTTCCACCACGTCGACCACCACGAGCGGATACTTCTCCGCCAACCATCTATAGAATGCTGGAACTCCCATTGTCAATTGCTCGCAGCTCGCAGTCACGCAGGCCTCTCTCGCAAATCAACAAAAAAGAAGGAGCGAGAAAGTTAAAGAAAACCGCAACCCTAACCCTAACTGAAGCTCTCGGAGGAAGACTATATGTGAATGTTGCGAAAGCTGAAACCGAGCGCTAGTCTTTCTTTGATATGAAATTGCCTCGCTGGGGGCGAATTAGGGTACGAAACCAAGTGACGGGACGGTTATACCCCTACCAATTGGACAAAATAAGCAGATGCTTCGAGGTTATTTTTGGTTTAAAAGGAAGAAACACAGACACTGGGGTTTAATAGTGTGGGATTAATGAGTCGTAGCCTGCTAGGTCGGTTATCTCTCCTATCTGAGCTTGAGACGACCGACAATTTCCGTAAAGTTTCCAAACACGAAAGCCGAAAGCCCAGCGTCAAATGATAAAGAAGGCCTGCTATAAATGGCCCATCAAACATGGCCCATATGCCAGCGATCACCTCCATCGTAGAATTCTATTATGTGACGGCCTTATTTACTTTTATAAGAATCTATTTTTAATTGTTGAATCAAATTAGTTTTTTTATTCGCAAACTAAAATACATATTTTATTGGTCAAACTCAAAACACTAGATTATTTAATTATTGAGTTATTTTATTCAAATAGTCCTCAAACTTATACTTGAGTTGCATTTTGGTCATCCAATTAAATTATTCGTTCAAATGGTCAATCAACTCTATATTAATCGGCGAATTGATTATACCATTACATTTTATATGAATTTTAGTCAAGTCAACGCTATAGGTGGGATATATGATAGGTATATGCGTCTTTTTCATATCTCAAAAGGCTTTGACAAGGTTGTTGTCTTGTTCATACCTCAAGAGGGTGCTGGATGTGGACATGCTTGCCTGAACGATATCTCAAACCATTGCACCAAACCAGCCATGGAATCAAGAGACAAAACCTTACCTGCATCGTAGCCCTCCAAGTTTTCACTATACCAGAATCCATCCTTTTTCATTGTCCTCACCGCCAATAGCCTTTGGCCCTAGAAGCGTCTAATTATTTGCATCTTCTTTCTCTCATTCCTCTCCACCATCACCTTCATTGCCATGTTCTCCAAGTACCCAATTGCTCGCAAGGATGTTGGTGTTAAAAGGGTTTCGATGAATTTTTAAATTTTGATTTTTTTTCTTTTGTTTAATTTGGGAATTTAGCTCTGTTTGATTGTTGAAGAAAGGAAGGAAGAAAGATTGGGGGGTGAGTTGCAAGGATGGATGTGGGGGGAGGGTTATGGTGGGCCTTTTTTTTTTAATTACTATTGGGCATTTTAGTTTTTAGTTATTTTTAGTTATTTTATTTTTATAGCATTTTATATAGATTTTAATTAATTAATATTTTAGTATAAATTGACGATTTTAACCTTTAAATTAACAGTAATATTGACGGGGTGTAACGGTATGACTAATTTGCCGATTAATATAGAATTTGTAGACGAATTTAACGAATAATTTAATTGAAGAACCAAAATACAACTCGCGTATGAATTTGAGAATCATTTGTATAATTTGAGTAAATATTTGTACTAATTGGTAAACCCATAAAGCTTATTGAAAAGGCACTACCAAAGCAATGATGTCCCCCAGTCATGGAAGATTTTTTGTTTGTGGAAGATTTGTGGAGATTGCTTCATCTTCATGTATAATAGAGAATTCGTTTGCACGAACTCATGAAATAAAGAAAAGGAATGAATGTACTCAAAATTGTAGGCTGAATTCGTTGGCATTCTGATTTTCTCTTTTGATTTGAAGCTGTTGAAGTGGAGGGGAAAACAAACGAGGATTAAAGCACAATAATAGGATTTTGACCAATGTAATTAAAGTCAAAACTTTATAATATATGATGGAATAGAAAGTGATGTCCACTATTTGCATATACTAAACTACACTACTCCACAAATATTCCCACCAACCCAACCCCACCAAAAGCAAAAAATACATAAAATAAAAACCCACTTTGTGTGGATGGAAGGCTGGGCTTTTGCTTTATAATCACCTTCTATTGCTTTCAAAGCAGAGGCCCATATGAAAACCTCACAATTGACAAAAGGCTTCTTCCGGTCCCCAACGTACTTGAGTTTGAGACCACCAAAAACAGCCAAGCAGCAGCAGCAGCAGCAGCAGGCATCAATCAAAGGCTCAGCGCAAACGCGTGGTCTGTTACGGTCCATAGATTCCCTGCTCTTCTCTCCCACCAGACCAAGATGTTCGCCACATTGAGAGGCCATATTACAATTTCCCAAATTAACCGGATCTCTTCTGTACTACAACCACTCCATCAGCAGCACTATTCTCCCAAATCCCAACAACCATGTCTCTGACCATTAAACTCCACGTTACCACCTCCTACCTCAATCTCAACCTCAACACTTCCAAAAACACTACCAAAGTCGCAAACTTTAAGGTTAAGCTTCGAACCAAACCCATTTACCATTGCGACCCGTTACTCTCCGTCGTCTCCAACAATTCCCCAATGCATGCTTCTGCTCAACCGGGTCAACCCGCCATCAGGAGCTCGCTGATTGACCCGGACGGCGGGGCTCTGGTTGATCTTGTGGTGCCGGAGGGCAAGAAAGCCTCCAAGGCATTGGAGGCAGAGTCACTGCCCAAGGTGAATCTTACAAAGGTTGATCTTGAGTGGGTCCACGTCATCAGCGAGGGATGGGCCAGCCCATTGAGAGGGTTCATGAGGGAGGACCAGTGCTTGCAGAGCTTGCACTTCAATTCCTTGAGAACCCAAGATGGGTCTGTGGTCAATATGTCGCTTCCCATTGTGTTGGCTATTGACGACGAGACTAAGGAGAGAATTGGGTCGTCGCCTAATGCGGGGTTGCTTGGACCTAATGGAGATTTAATTGGTATATTAAGCAGGTCAGACCCTGGTCAAGCACGATAATTTATTTTAATCCTTGTGTTAGTGTTTGATGATTTGATTCCCTTATTCTATTTGATTCCGTCTTCTTCTTTCTCTTTTTTTCCGTCTATACAGTGATAGTGATAGTTAAGAAATCTAGTTCATCTTCTAAATAGCCGTAGATTGTTTGAACATGGAAATTTATGCCGTCTGGGTTTTTTAAAATATTTTAATTGTATGTATTATTCATTTATAATCACCTAAATTCGTGCAGAAGGAATGTCATATTATGTATTTCTTTATGTAAGGTGACAGACATCGTAAGTAAGCATCAAGTTCCCAGTGAAATATGGGGACTTGTTTCTGATTTTAAAAAGTCAATTTGCTTATTTTTTTATTGTAATTACGCATCTGATACGGCATCCACTATTTTACCCTTTAGAAATTCACTGAACTGTACACACATGCAACACAACTAAACAGGTGCATTTCTTACTAATTCATTGAGAGACTCTAACAAATCCTGTGTAATTGACATAAAGTCTTGTTAAATTTCATAAACTACAAATATAAATGCATGCCTTACCGAGTTTATCTCGTCTTATCCCTTAGCTTTCGTTTATATTTGTATTTGTTGTAGCATTGAGATTTACAAGCATAATAAAGAAGAAAGGATTGCTAGAACTTGGGGGTCAACCGCTCCGGGATTGCCATATGTTGAGGAGGCCATCACACCAGCTGGAAACTGGCTTATTGGCGGCGATTTGGAAGTATTAGAGCATATCAAATATAACGATGGGCTTGATCACTACAGACTCTCTCCTCAACAGCTCCGCAAAGAATTTGATAGGCGTCAGGCTGATGCCGTTTTTGCTTTTCAGCTGAGAAATCCTGTACATAACGGCCATGCTTTGTTGATGAACGATACACGCAGGCGACTCTTGGAAATGGGGTACAAGAATCCAATTCTTTTGCTTCATCCTTTAGGAGGTTTCACAAAGCCTGATGATGTGCCCTTGGATGTTCGGATGGAGCAACATAGCAAGGTCACCACCATGCATTTCCTTTATATAATTTCGATCTAGGATATGCTAAGCATTTGACCTGCCACCAGAGATGATAGCATTCTGTTGCATATAACCTGCAAATCATCTATTTACATTTTGTTGGTTGGCCATGTTTTTCGCTTATGCATTCAAGTGCCATAGATGCATCGTGATTCTTGCAATGGGTAGTTTTTAAATGTTTTTCTGATCAGGTCCTAGAAGATGGAGTTCTTGACCCTGAAACTACCATTGTGGGTATATTCCCATCACCTATGCACTATGCAGGCCCAACTGAGGTACAGTGGCATGCCAAAGCACGGATAAATGCAGGCGCAAACTTCTACATTGTGGGCCGTGATCCTGCCGGTATGGGACACCCAACAGAGAAGAGGGATTTATATGACCCTGACCATGGGAAAAAGGTGTTAAGCATGGCTCCTGGGCTCGAGAAGCTCAATATTTTGCCTTTCAGGGTAGGTGAAATTACACGCTGCTTTTAGTCTTGACTGACGGATTTGTTACATCAGAGTTATACTAGTTCAAATTTGATGAATTATTACTTGGTAGTATATCCTGCAACACAATTGTTTATTTCACTTGGCTCTTGAGATTGTAGTAGCTTCATCAGTGACTTAGTAAGTGGTTGCTGGATACAACACTTGTAATGACAGATGATAATTTGCTCCTTTGTGCGTGCCTGCCAACTACTCTTCTTTTGAATTATATATGGCAGGTGGCAGCTTATGACAATGTGGAGAAAAAGATGGCATTTTTTGATCCTTCGCGAGCTAAAGATTTCCTCTTCATCTCTGGAACCAAGGTAGGAACATAACTTCTTTTGTTTGCTGTCAATAGTGTATCTGTGGCTAAGGCTTCATGGTAAATGCCATATTAATTAGGAAAATCATGTACTTCATATCTTGAACGTGAATTTGGTAAACACTTGTTGTTTCAGATGAGAGCTTTTGCAAAGAGCGGAGAAAACCCTCCTGATGGTTTTATGTGTCCCGGGGGATGGAAGGTTCTCGTCAACTATTATGAGAGCTTGCAAACAGAAGAGGCATCACAGCAACAAGCCGTTTTTTCTACTTAGATATCAAAATCAATGACAAAATTAATACTAGAGTTTCAGTCAGCTAAGTTAATTCCAGTCTAGCAGGAGAAGAACGTAGCCGCTAGCCAGATTATAACCGACCCAGCCGGCAACCAAACCTTGAGCATCTTTATTCTCGAACCAGTAGCCGCATCGTGTTTGCTAACGAATGCCTGTAAAATATCGATTTTCTTTTTCCCTTTGTCACCCAATTTTTTTGTTTATGAGGTTATATTTATATAATGGGGTAAGTACTTATGTTTCTACAATGTATGCGTTCTTATTTTGTGCTGCTTTTTTAACCTCAACGTAGCTGATATAATTTGGGCTGGGCCGGTCACATTCGATTTCATATTTTAAAATGCTTCGCTTGCCTGCGATGGAATTCCATTGTTATGCTATTAAGCCCAGGTCTGTTCGAACGGAACAAGGATTTTGGAACTCAATAATGGCCTCCAGTACTACCAGCCATGAAACTTTTTATTTGGCACGTGAAACTAATTTACTTGTCTTAATTTGCAAATAATTATTCCAACAGTTCATTTATGATCCTATGTCTGTGACTGTGTGTGTATATACGTACACATGTGGTTTTCAAATCGCACAACATTATTCGTCACCTGCATTATTCATCTTTACGATTATTGAGTGCGTTGACCACATGGTGAAGTCAACAGAAACTCATATGTTATTTCATACAATGTTGGTGAGCACTGGTTAGGGGTTTGAAATCTCCTTTTTCTTGCTTCACTTGAGAGTTCACTTGAGAGGTGGTTGAAAACTTGAAATTTCTCCTTAAAAGTTTAAACCAACTACCAACTAGTTATTCTAATTTAATAATATTTCTCTTATTCAAATTAAAAGAGATCTCAAGTTCGATCTCTTAACCGTAAAGTTTAAATCAACTTATATGGCAGTTGCTTTTTCACTATCCAATCTACTTTAGCTAGCAAGTTATGTCAAAACTCATTGGTTCTATATTTTATTGCTCCATTTATGCCTCCACACTGTTGTAGTTGGGCTATAATGGTGACCATGCAACAAATTATCCAACCTGGCTTTGGACCCTCTTAAGTAGAATGGTGTCCCTGCTGTAAGTATATGGTGGGTCAGTTATGTACCCTACAGACTAATTTGAACTTGACATATAAAATTTCCCCCTATATGTAATACAGTACATGTGCAAATACATATGGTTCAGGTACATCCTTGTAAAGTCCTTTGGTGCTCTGAGTTCCAAGGTGAGCTGTAATGGGGCCATTCCATAAATTCCATTCTCATCAAATTTGAATTTTCTCTTTGAATTTGAAGAGAGACGTTTGCATATTAGTGTAAGCAAGATTAATGGGTTTGATGTAGATCGATTACAGTATAGATGAGACGATGTAGGGTACAAATTATATGTACGTGTAGGGCAAGTGTAGGTAGAGAGGCATATGGTACAATATGTAGCTTTATGCCATTTGGCACCTAAGTGTAGTCGAACTCAAACTTTTCCTAGTCTCAATGTTGACTGTGGAACATGTTTTTGTGTCTGATTGGCTTTTCATGAACATGAAGGATCGTTTTCTTTTTTTCTTTTTTTCTTTTTTTGATGAAAAGGATCGTTTTCTATTCACTCTGCATCATGAGAACCATATAATCTCATTTCCCTACCAATTATTATGAGGGGATCCTATCAACAAAGCAACAACATTTGGGCGATTTTATTTCCATCTTCAAGTGTAACAAGTGCCTTAATACTGTGTTGTCCATTCTTCTTTACAAAGAAGAAGAGCGATGTCGGGGGCAAAGACATGTGATAGTTGGGTCATTTTCTACCCTGGAGTCTGGACCTAGAATTAGATCAAAAAAGAAGACAGTTGGTAATTGACAGAGAGAGAGAGAGAGCCCAGTACAGTAGTCTGAGTCAGCGAGTGTGCTTGGGTGACAAATGGCGGGTCCATATCCTGGTGTTTCGCTGTTTTTATCCTCCATTTACCAGCCAATCTAAACCGCAGAACATGAGGGGTAGCTTCTTTTGAACATTGCAAAGCCTATGTCCCAGTCAAAACTCTGCATAGCCTCCAATTTCATAGCTTCTCACCATTATTTTTAGTCATCAAGTCAATTTTCTCACGTACTTTATTTATACGCAGTAGAAATATCACTGTGACGGTGATTAATAATATTTTCCTTGGTTTTGTTTTTGGGGGCAAATTATAATTTATAGCCATTAACAATCGATATATAAATATGAATACGCTTTGCAATGAAGAGCTCCAAATGCAATCAATCAACTGTCAAGTCTTGGGTTAACCACTCATGATGATGAGTCTGTTAATTCTGTAAACGGCAAGGTGTAAAGGACAGACAAGTATTGTGGCTTGCAGCCTTACACGTGATGTAGTAGGCACATGCAATGCAATCATAGCCGTCGAAACCCAAGTACTATAAATAAATAAAAGGAGCTGATTTTTTCACTTCTCTAACTTTTAGTGAAGAGAGGACATTGCAGGACATAGCCGTATATCAGCATTTAAAAGGGCGTTGTTATGGTTGTGAAACAGAAGCTTTTTTCTGGGCCTCAGAACATGGGGGTGGGGGTGCAATCAGCAATCAGCAATCAGCAGTGGCATCTCTCTTGAATGAATCCACCTCATACCAATTAATTGATTATGACTAGGCTCCTGTCTGTCTTGGTATTGGATGTACTGATGCTAGTACTAGCACAAGGACCACAACACATTACACACATTTCTTTGTCATGTAATCCTCAAGCTAATTCATTATATTAGATTAAGGAGCTAGAAGAAGAATATCTTCAAGAAAAAGACAATACCTTTCCTAGCTAGCCAGCCCTTTTAATTCTGTTAGCTTAGCTTTTCTTACTTTCTTTCGCTTTAAGAAACCCTTTTCGTGAATTTTGGATACATGTTTTTTGCTTGCGTAATTGGCTCAAATTTTAATGGTTTTATGGTTGAGTTTTTCCACTGGTGTTCAAATTGAACATTAGTGTGGCTGGAACCGGTAGGTCGTCTATGCTAATATCGTCTCTCTGTTTCTTGTTTTCCTACTTAAGGCTGTACAAGCACCTTCAATGCCTAGCTATCTAGCTCAAGAAAAAAGAAGAAGAAAACAAAGGATCGTGTTTCATTTTCTTCTCGTGTGTGTCTACCAGAAAAGTCTCTCAAGGAAATGCTTGCTGATACCACCAGAAAAGTTTAAGAATAATAATCCTTGTAACTGGTCGATTGATTCATTGTTATTTTTGGTGTAATGTATTGCTGTCACGGGCCGGGGTGGTGGGGCTCGGGATTATTAACCCATTGAACACTCCTGCAAGCAATGCATCAATAGCTAGCTATATGCATGTGAATAACTGCACCTCTCATCTGCCAATGATTTATATACCGTAGAAACAAACACAAAATGATGAACCCAGCGGCATTTAAGATGACCAAGCCCTTCAACTGGTCGTACGCTTACTTTACATGCATGCACATGCAGTTTTCAATTTATTCATTTTGAATGGAAATAATGGTTTATGACTAGGTCTAGGATTAGGAATTACCAGTTTTACTTAAAAACCTTATTTTATTCTTTTGGTCGACAAGGCAATTCATTGCAAACCCACAGAGGGGCAAGGAACACTAGCAACAGAACACAAGCAGGACCAGATCTAACTAAAACCCAAGCATAGGCCTAGCATTAAGATCATGATCCCGACCGAAAGAAAAATAAACGGCCATAAGGCCAGCAGTAAAACGAAACCCACACATAACATGTGGTAGCAACATCAAGCTGAAACAAGAAAAATTACAGAAACTACAGATCCACATCACAGATCTACCACAAAAGCCAGCGACTCTCAGATTAGTCCAAAGGCACAGGAATAGTAACCAAGTAACAGGAAGGTGGTGGTGCAAGCACCAGAGTCGGCACGAAGTCGTGGCTCTACACACCTTCCAAAGGGGACGCGAGAGATCGCGTTTTGGGTTGGCCGTTGTAACCGGGTGATGAAATCGGTTCGACAGGGAAGTGGAGGGATCTGGGTTTTGACCAGCAACAACCCAAGAAATCGCATATTCACCGGAATCGTAGACACCGACGCACCAAGGGGAAACCAGCAAAGGAAGTGACGACGGCCAAAGGATAGCTCTGAGAAAGTTGGAACGGTGGAGATGTGAGGGATCTGAGTGGATAAGATGCATAAAGCCTTCGATACAAGCAGAGTATGCTCGAACGACGTCACCCGCTCTCATCCAAGGAGAGAGCATCGGAACCAGCAAAATGGGGGCACCAAATGCGCGAGAGAAGACCTTGGAAGACTAGCAAATCAAACCAGGGGGTGAGGGGGGAGGGGAAACCCCCTCCTCCCCCTCACAAGGAGGTGTCGACGCTGGCTAAGAGAAGAGCAAAATCGCCAAAGCAGAGAGAGCGGCGCTAGGATTTGTGCGAGTGCCTCTGGGGGGTTAGGCCACTTTGTTATTAGGTTATAACTTATAACTACTGACAATTAGCAAGCGGAATTGTTCGGGGCCAGGGCCTGGAATAATTAACTCAGAATCAGAACAACAATGCTTAGGTCCTCGTGACTTATTGAGAAAGCGAGAGAGGGAGGGATGTGGGAAAAGTTACCAATGGGCTCTGGGGGATTTCAAAGCTGAAACGAAAAAAAAAAAATCATGGAAGCTGTAGCTATAGGCTGCTAGACTAGTACATACTGCACTGGACATTGCATTAGAGTTTACTACTTTTTAATATCACTTTCCAGGAAATTGCCCTATTTCCCTTTTATCATGAGACAAAATTTTGAATGGAAGGGGACTAAATAAAGCAAATAAGTTGAAAAGGAGAAATAGTAGGAAATTGGTGGGATGTTTCTCAAAGTGAAAGGACATTAATGAAGACAAAAATATTACTGGAGAGGAGAGAGTTACATGAAAATTGAAATGTGAGTAAGTGATGAGAGAGACGAAAGAGGGACCAAGTTGTCCATTGGGAGGGCAACAAGGGGATGTAAACCCAATGGGGTTGGCTCCCTGCATGTCTTTGAGCTCACACAAACCCCTATAAACACACTCTCTCTGTCTCATATCCCTACAACCCCACATGACTCTGTTTCTCTCTCTACCCTCTACCTTCTCAACTCAACACTCAGTGTCTCACCATAAATACCCCTACGCACCCCCTCTACCTTCTTCACCTTTCACTCAGAACTCCAAATCCTCAATTTGATTGTAATTTTAATTTTGATTTTGATTTGAGGAAACAGACACAAGCTGTTCAAAAAGAAAAAGAGATCAAATGGCTATCAGAAAATCAAACAGACTTCCACAAACAGCCGTGCTGAAGCAAATTCTCAAGAGGTGCTCAAGCTTGGGGAAGAAACAGCAACACTATGATGAACAAGGCCTCCCTTTGGATGTCCCCAAGGGCCATTTTGTGGTTTATGTTGGAGAAAACAGAAGCAGATACATTATCCCAATCTCCTTCTTGACTCGCCCTGAGTTCCAAAGCTTGCTTCATCAAGCAGAAGAAGAATTTGGATTTGACCACGACATGGGTCTCACAATTCCTTGTGAAGAAGATGCTTTTCAGTCATTAACATCCATGCTCAGGTGAAAAAGACAAGATTTTCAAGTCACCACTAGCCCAGCCTAGCCTTGCTTGTTAGTTGCTTTGGGAGAAAATGGCTGAAGATTCCAGATGAAGCTGCTTTACTGCTTCTCTGTTTTTAATTTTCTCCTCTCTTTTTTTTTTCCCTCTGTTTTGGGATTGTTCTCTTACAAATTTGAAATTACAACTACTCTCTCTGTCTGACCCAAAAAGAAATTCAAGAAAAACCCATTGAAATTATATAATCTGGGTTTGGAATTTGTAAATCTGATCAAGTTTGAAACTTTCCTCACGGTGGTGGTGTGCGGTTGTACACCAATGTACCCTGTGGGAGAAGGAATATTAATAATATTATAATTGGGGTTGTCACCCTTTTTCTTCTTTCAGCTGCTCTTGTTTTCTTTTCTGGGTTTTGTCTGATGTGCGTGCATACCCATATATTGTGCTGCCCTGTCTCTCTCTGGTTAACTTTACTCAAAAGTTTAGCAGTTAAAACTGTTAAAACAGCAGCAGGGATTCGTAACGGATTGTTCTGTTGAGAAATATTTTGCAAGCAAGCAACATAAAATATGGAGCAGATGGATACGATGATGCATGTTCTGTTAGATTTGAGGGTCATCAAGTATTGCACAATGTTGTGTTGTGTTGTGTCAGTCAGTCTACAAATTTGAAAACACCACTGTCTAGTACCCTGAATCTGCATCCATGTATCATCATGTATGTCTTTATGGTTGTTCACCAAAGAAAATCTGATTCTGCACTTCATTTTCTATAGTTTGGTTTGGGCGTGGGGTTGGGGTAACTATAACATGGAATATTCTGATGAATTTGGTTCAAAAGTTTGCATTATAGCAACCTTTAATTGCTGTCCCATCCCACCATATGAATGGTTCAGATTTCAGACCCACTTGACCTTCTCCTCCATTATAAATCTTTGGTTTTATAGCAATAGCACTGTTGGAGCTTGGACCCAGGACCAGGAGGGAATTAATATATATATATATATATGTTATTTTCATCTTATATTAAAATATTATATCAGCTTCTTCCATCCGTTGCTGCAGCGAGTGCTCCAGACACAGCGTTATTGTAGAGTAGAATGGTAATTTCAACACATTGGCATTTGCAGTGTAGTCAAATACCGTACATACGATGCGAGAGAGCATCGATGTCTGGACTTTTTGTACTTGTTGAGTTGAAAACTTAAAAAGTAATTGCTTTGTTCTTGTAAAACTTCAAAAAATAATGACAAACGTCCCTTCCCTTGATGCTTTTTTATTTTTTTATAAATTTAATTAAAGTTTTTCTAAGGATACTCTTATAATTCCATAGGTTGTTGGTTGGATCAAAGGAATTATGAGATATAGTATTGAAAACGGAAAAGATAATATCATATATCCCACCAGCACATGGAAATTATAAGGAAAACATTTGATCCATCGACGAAAGACGATGAGAAAACAATCCAGATATAGATACAAAGGGCGAAAACGATGACAAAATTGTACAACGTAAATTAGAATATACAAAGAAATGCCCATGCCTTGAAAAAGATTCTCTCTTTCTTTTTCTATAACATAATTTGTCTGGGCTAAAATGAACCGAACATCTATAGTTAGTTACAAAAAAAAATTGCAACCAAACCCAGAAAAAATATAAGTCTTACTTAATGGTAAGGCAGGAGGCCCCAAGATGTGCTTAAAATCTTTGACTTTGGGAGGTGAGTCTACTGTTTAGCAGAAGTTTGAAACAGAACATGGCTACTTGGGCTAGTGGTAGTGGAGGAGAGTCTTTTGAGAAGTAGGCCGTTTACTAGGAAAGCAATGGAATTAGAAAAAGAGAGATTTATATTCAGTGAACCTATTTCCAATTACACACAAATTAATTAAATATTTAACTTTAATAAGTTAGAAAGCTACCACTGACTCGAAAAGCTAGCCCAGGAGCCCAGGAGCCCAGGAGCCAGCATCTCCAGCAGCAGCATCTGCCATTTTGTGCATGTTCATGTATTCACCCTTCCTCCCTAGTCCCTCGTCCCTAGTCCCTTGTCCCTTGTCCCTAGTCTCTCCGAATTAAGGAATTAGCAAAAGAAGCCATGAATCTTAGCCCTCATCATGCATTTAGTGGGTTGGTTGATTTTGATACAGTTAACCATGAATGGCGGGTTTAATTAATCAAATATTGAAATAAAGCCAAAAGAAGATGGATGGATCATCCGATCATGGAGGGTGGAGACCCCAAAATTAAGAAGCAAGCAGGGTCAGGGACCACTCTGTTGAAAAATAGACAAATTTCCATGTGCTTTAGACCTATAGCCTATGGTATTAGTAGGACGATCAGGAAGGAAACACTTTATATTTACATATAATCAACAGTGTCAAATTAACACTCAGATAATGGTTTTTATGAATCAGTCAGTATCTGCAATTTTTATTTTTATTTTTAAACAAGTCATTATCTGGATTAAGTGTTGGAAAATTTGGTTTATGAATGCTACTTTCCTGCAAAATATCACATAAATATATATTAGAAAATTATAATTTATATTAATATAGTAGATTAAATAAAAACAATAAAATTACAACAAGATACTTATCTTTTGAGATGTAGAAGTTGATCTCCATTGATACCTAAGTAGAATACTAATTTTAGGTTGAGGCATGTCATTCACTGTCTTTAAGACAATGTCTCAGTGTAACAAGGTTGTATGGCGCCCTATCCTTTAGGATGCAACAACATATGACTCTTATAAGCGTACATTCGCTACAATTGGGTCAGATGAACAACTCAAATATTTTCCTCTTATACCCTACTAAAGAGAATGGGCTTAAATATATAGTTAGTTGCCTTAACAAGAAGCTAAGGCATTAAAAGAAATAGTAATAAAACCACATAATTGTCTTCACGTTTTCACAAACTTAACAGCTATAATATTGGCAAATTAATGGGAAAACAATGTAGCAATTGCAAAATAGAAATTGGTCTACCAAAACTGACGCAAATGAATTTTGAATTCAAATCTTTAAATGCCAAAGGCATTGAAAACAATTAAGTTTGTATGAAATTGCCACACCAAAGCAATTGAAGAGTAAAATTGCTCCAACTAAAACTCACGCAAATAAGCTTTTGAAATCAAAATTAATATATACAATCAGATCATAACAGTCAATTCATATAATAAATTTAGAAAATAAATTGAGTTTAAACTTGTAATTAAACCACATAAAATAAATTTTATATTTTGAAATACTCACAAAAATTCCAACATTAAGAACCAACTATATATGTATATGTATATATATTTAGAGCACTTAATCCATATATAATAAGCTCTACAACTACAACAACAACAACAAGAGGGAAATAACTAGTGATTATAATGACATGGAAAACTGAAGACTAATAATACAACTTTGAAGGGGATAGATGAAGAGCAGCAGCACTAGTACTCAATGATGCACTGCAAGTATCAAATCAAGTAGTTCTCAAGTCACCACCATTATATCAGCATCCAGCAGGCAACAACAAGCATGGCATAATTGAATAATTAAGGAAAGGGCTTTTGGTTTGGAAGAGACCCACCTTCCTTTAATTATGATAATTTTTTCTGTCTTGGGTTCTTTTCAAATCATGAATATTATAATTTCCTCCATCCAGATGGATTGAAAGAAACGTCTTGCTAAAATATTTATATATAAAAAAAATCTTATGTCTTGATTGAAAAAGGCAATAACTTTCGCATGAATCTATCTATCTACTGATGAAAGGAAAAGTAGTAAATAAAATGAGGTAAACCACTTTCCTTTCCATCGGCGTTTTTTCAACTAAAAAATAAAGAAAACAAAGGAATGATGTGCAAGCAAACTCATCAATCAAGTCAAGCCTTGTAGATCTTGAATTGACATCACCAGAAACAAATGTCAACACGAAAAAGCAGAGGAGAGATGAACAACAAGTACGTGCACTGATATTAAATGCTGCATGGATGATATTATTCATCTTTAGCTTAGACTGTACAAGTTTGCTGTTGTTATGTTTATATTATGTATGAATCATGATGATGTATTTTGAAGTGGGTTTGTTTGAAATCTGAGCTTGACCATAATGCTTTTGCTATCTACTTTGATTCTTTTCCTCTTGGAGCGGAAAGAGTCAGAGAGTTGGGTGTTGGACAAGGAGAGCCATGTATGTTGGGAGGTCTACGGGCATATTTTTTTTCATTCACTTTCTGTTTTTTTTTGTCTTCTTCAACCAAGAACTTGGCCTACACGAAACCAAATGGACACAAAAATATAAGAAAGATGCAGTGGTACAAACAGTGAATCATTAATCCTTGCTGACAAAATCTTTTTTGCTGATTGGTTTTGTTTTTCCTGAAATCTCTTCCATATTCCATAACCCCTTTTGGGTGGGTGAGATAGAGCCCATATCCATTATGACGTTTCAAACCAGTAGACCCGGTGGATGACAAAGACCTAATGCCTTTTGACGTTTACCTAATGCCGTTTGACCACATAAATTAAAAGCCCATGGCCGAACCAAAATTCCGAATAAGCAGAGAGCTCTTCTGCCAAGAAGAGCGAATTCATATGAAAATTGTGACGTACATTATATTCAAATACTTTGAAGCAGTCCATAAACTATGTCATGGTTGAATTAACCAAAATACAGAAGGCGTGCAAGAGAGAGAGAAACAAATTAACAGATATGGATATCATATACAGAGCCATTAGTTACAAAATTACCTGACCTTCACAAGTATTCCCCTCACAGATTAAAGCTTCAAACACCTAGGAATTCCCAACAAATGATTTTTCTATCACACGACACAAATGAAGGAGGTCTCCATCTTTGGTGCTGCTTCTAATTATTACTTTTTAACGGTCTTTCCAACCACCAAAATATATTATTCAGGCTCTCGAGCTGCAAGTCTAATAACCATTCTTTCCTTTGGAGGAAAAGAATCTGCTGAAGCCGCGTTGATGTTTCTCTGGTGTTGGGGTAGAAGAGGCAGATGAGGAAGTTGACTTGGTAGGCCTGTGTTTTGGATATTTGGAATTGACTGGTGATTTCAAGAGAGTGTTCGCTTCTGTATCGGAGGGGCTACATGGGGTGTTATACAGATTCACCGGTGACTCGCTGCCCCCTCTGTTTACATTGGCAAAAGCAGCGCTTTCCATCTCGGCTTGATCTGAGTCTCGCACCGTGGTAGCGGGTTCGTCCTCAGTGAACCCTTCACCCTTTTGACTCCTCTCACTGTATGGAGATCCCATGTGCTCTGTTTGTGGATGCAAAGATTTCAACTGCTTGCCTAGAAGAAATATGGTTTCTTGACACTCGGCAAGCTTCTCTGCTGCATCAGCCAACTCCCTGTCCTGTAACGACAAAATATCAAGTTCAAACCATTAGCATCTTGAAAATACAAAAGCATGCACAAGGGCTAACTGACAGAAAATAAAACAACTAGCTAACCCCAATTAGTTCTAGAATTCTGTTGAACTGAGCTTTGAATAAAAATATATTCGGGATAAGAGCTCCTAAGTACAAATTCTTGAGTGACTGATCAATACTTCTTTTGATATGATTGAAAATATCTGGTGTTTTTTTTTTCCTACGACATTTCAAGTTGTTAAAAGACAGTCTCTCCAACTCCAATTTTAGAAGCACAAAGTGAACGTAGCCTCACCTGTTTGGTCTTGAATTCAGTCTCAGCTGCCAAGAGCTCATTCCTAAAAAAGATTAAGAGATGCAGAAGTTAGAGACAATCACAAAACCTGAGACCAAGTAAATAGTTTAATTTTTTTCACTCAATTTCAACCAACAGTATCATGCAAGTCCAAGGACTAAAAACACTAGTTTCTGGAACATATAAATAGCTACTTTTAAAATGCGGATATAATGCAAATAAGTAAGTAGACTGGAGCTTCAGTTCTGAGAGTACATATGGCAGATGCCACCTCATGGAACAAAGATTGCAACTAACCTTTTCAACTGCTCTTGAAGTTCCGTGCATCTGGCCAAAGCATCTTGATGATTTCTTTTTTCTTCTTGAAGCTCACTTTCCAGAGTTTCAGTTCTGACTTGCAGAAGCTTCAGTTCAGCTTCTAATTCCTCAGCCCGTGCCTCTAGTGACCTGTATGATTCTGCCATACATCTTAGCTGTGTTTCGGCTAAGCTATTTGAATTTTGAGCAGAAGCAAATTGTGATTTAGCTTCTGCGAGAAGCTGTTCAGTTTCCTGCAACTGAGACTTTGTCATCTCCAGAGTTTCATTACATCTTTCCAAATCCATTGCAAGGTTATCTTTCTCTGATTTCATTTGTTCGAACTCCTCCAGTGAGATTTTGCATGGTGCCGCATTTGATTCATACCCAGAGACTAGATTTCCATCATCAGGAACTTCAGGGTTAGAATGATTAGAAATGTGGACACAAACATTTTGATATCTTTGTGACGAATCCTTCTCAACTACCTTATTCTCCGGTAATGCTACCTTGTCAATACAATCAGGACTATTAGTTTCTGTTTCAACACCCTTGTAACCTAGAACATTAAATTTCAGCTCACTGACGTTTGCTAAAACATGAGAGAGGCCAAGAACAAAATCAGCCAAACTCAAGTTTCCATGAATAGCTTTATTAAATGCGCCAGAGAATTCTTCAATCTTATGGCTTAATTCATTGCCATCAGGAAACGTGTCATGCGCTCCCATCACTTCTTTGCCCAAGAATAGCACAAAGTCATGAATCAAAGAAATGGCAGATGCCAGATCTTCGCTCATTAGTTCCATGGTCCCCCTGGCTGGCTGGGACAAAGTGATTTCCTTTTCTGTAGTTAATCCAGAATCCTCAGGATTTGCCTGCCTGTCACATATGGCATCTGAGCTGTGAACTTCCTCAGAAATGCAGTTTACAGTGTGCGGGTGCAGAGTATCTTGTGCTTCCTGGACGACATGTTTGATATCCTCAATAACTTTCCCAAAATCAGTGTCCTTAGATAAGAGCTCCAATAGCATAGAGATTTTTGATCGGAGCTTCACCAGGGGCAGCTGGTTTTCATCAGATTCAGGACTTAATCCGGACAGTTTCACATTAGAAGATGCCTGATCACCTTCCAAAGGACTTAAATCATGCTGCTGCTCTGATTGGATATCTTTTTCGGCAGTGACATCTCCTGAAGCATCATGATTCTCTCTTTCCGATGTCTTATTGTTTGGACCGTTTGAGTCATGTGGCAAACAAGCCAACTTCTCCATCTCCAGAAAGTCATCCATAAGATTCAAATGGTTTTGATTTTCAGCTTTGTTTGACTTTTGATTGCTCTTCTCCTTCCTGATGTGAGAGAGATCAGACCCCAATGTTGTAGCCCAAGACTCAGCACAGCTTCTGTCATCATCATTTCCATCTTCGGACAAGGAGGTCAAGCTTGGCGGATTACTTGCATTCTGACTTGAGGAACCTTCAGTGGTGATTTGTACAACGGATTTTGGGGAACCTTTGTGTTGATTGTTGATTTGAAGTTGTGCTTCGAATGTTTGAAGCTTGCTGACAGTCTGAGCACACATACTCCTTGAAGTCTGCAATTCGCTGTTGCGCTTTGCCAAAGCTTCTTTCAGCATCTTTGTCTCTTCTTCCATTGCTAATAAACGTTCTGTGAGAAATTCATTCTCCTTGTGAAATTTCTGTACGTTGTCAAGAGAAAACTCAGTCACTGGGGACATGTGTGGACTAGAAGGCTTAACAGGAGACCTCCTTAGTCGAGTTTCTCCATAATCTCGGCCTAAACTCTCAACCTCTAACTTCATTTGGGCAAGTGCAGCGGGACCAGGTAACTTCTTCCGCACAAGACCACGTAATCTTTGGCACTCTGCTTCTAGCTTAGCTATTTTTTTTACACCCTCCATATGCAGCTTGTTGGCTGCTTCTGCAGACCTCATACTCATGTCCTTTTCCTCATTACGAATTTCTAGCTCCTTGGAAGCTAAATGGAGTTCATATTTCAGAGAATTTATTTCCCTTTCACAAGACTCAATGTTGCTCTTAAAAAGCTCAATTTCAGCCTCAGCCTGTGACTTCTCTTCGTTTATCTTGAATAGCATATTTGAACGCTCTTGTAAAGACCTGGAAATAGCAGCGTTTTCAGCAGCCGACCTTAGGAGTTCTTGGTCCAAATTAGATATCTTTGCTTCAAGCTCAAGCTTGATTTTTTCGCATTGCTTGGTTTTGCTGAAAACAACTTCTTGTAATTTCTGTTCATGATCTTCCTTCAGATTTCGTATCTGCCGCATGCACTCTTTAAGAGCACCATCCAAATGTGAGGCCCGATCTTCAGCAGTGAGCTTTAAAAGAGTCACAGATTCTAGATGAGTTTTTAACGCGAGAGCTTCTGCTTCAGCCTTTTCCCAACCTGCAGGAAGTAGGTGCTTAAATATACCAAGTTCTCTCAAGTCAAGAAATCCTTTACCAGAATTTGATCAAGAACTCATTTTTTCTGTAGTCGGATTATATCAATATCATACCTGAGACAGCTTCTTCGGCAACTTTAGTATGCTGTTTAACCAGGCTCTCCTTGTTAGTCATCTCTGTATTGGCTGCTGAGAGCTTTTCATTCAAATCTGTAATTTCATCCTCCAATGTCTGAACTTGGTCCTCATATGTCTTCACTTGATCCTCATAAGTCTTCACTTGATCTTCCAAACTGGTCAGATGTGAATATTGCTCGACAGAAATTTGAACATAGTTTGGTTTCTTGTATTTATCCTGATTGTCATAAGCAAATCAGAAAAGAGAATAATTAACATGTTGCACCAAAATTCGAAAGAAACTAAGAAGATAAGCTGGTGAGCACAGTGTCAATCCTAAGGCAGAAGTTGCTGCGTAACAAAAACCCATGAGAAGTGCCCACTTTCAGGGTCAATGTTGCGAACATGCAAAATGTTCGAAAGGCAAAGGTATTCCTGATCAATAGAAAGGGAAGCAGAAAAAGATATCATGACAGAACTTACTAGCTCTGCCTCGGTTGCAAACGAGTCTGCTGCAGCTGCGGCTTTCTCAGCTGCAGCCTTGTCAGAAGATTTTTTCTTCCACGGCCAACTGCGTCGGTCCATATTAGACTGTGAGGTCTGCAAAAATTACGAGTTAAACTGACAATTGTTAGTTGAGAGAAAAAGGGAAAACAAAAGAAGTGACTAACAAAAATGACTGATTAGGAAAAACAAGGAAACTTCATTACTTGTAACGATATAATGAGCTGAAATGTTTGATAATACGAATCTACATTTCTACTCTTATAATCTTTTAATGAATGATATTCATGATGATCTGTTTGTAAAACAAAAAATTAATGTCAACTAAATGAAACAATGGTAAGAGAATCTGAAGTCTCATTTCTCACCCTACACTTTTAGCAACCTGCAAGAGCATTGGGAGGACAGAAATGTAGATACATATCATAAAAAAGGACATACCAACTAATGCAGAAGGGAATATGCCGAGATCTCGACACGGAGCTATTTTGAGCTGGAGATCCTACAGATTTGAAGAATAACCGTACCTTAAAAATTGAAGGTATATAAATTAAATAAAAAATCATAATGATGAAGAAACTGATATATTCGATCCAGTTTGAACAAAGACAATATATGTGCAACTGTAGACTGTTAATGTGAAAGACAAGTGATATTTGTAATTTAAACCAAAATTGATATGCTAAGCAACAGTAAAAGACTGACACTGAAAAAGCTCAAAATCTTATTCAAAACGGAAATAAATGGCCATATTTGAGAAACCGAGCTCGAAAAAAATTATTCAACACAAAAAGATGAACAGGAAATCGGTCGAAACCAGCATAGAAGCCTCACCGACAAAAATAGAAGAAAAAAAAAATACTACATGTCCAATTTGATAGAGTAAAAACTCGCATAAAACCAGAGCATGTTTTCGGAAAACATAAAAAGGAGGAATCAGAAACACAAAACCTTATATGTTATTTGTTATTTTTATATATAAATGTATTTTTCTCTCTTTTCTGAGAACCTTCTGGTAGATGCCAGTGATGAACAGATAAAGAAAGAAGTCGATGGTGACGCAATGGCTCAGGAATCGGCTTACCGGAACAAATGCAGCTTCGGAAACACTCCGATATCGAGAGAGTATGAGACTCCGAGATAGAGAGCACAGAGTTTTCCGATATTCCGAAATGGAGATCCGAAATTCGGATTTACTTATTCGGTAAGTCTCGATTTTGGGGAGAGAAAAGAGAAAGAGTGCGACGGAACAGAAGAGCAGAGAGAGAGAAAGGAAGGAGAAGAAGAAGAAGAAAATGGTGGTGTGGTGGTGGTGGGTGTGACCGTGCGAGGAGAGTGAAATATTCGGACTTAGGTGTCACTTAAAAGGCAAGACGTTAGAAAAAAGCTCCAAAAACCATCACATTCAATTTACTAATAAATTTTTGAAAAAGAAAAAGAAATGAAAGGAGAAGAAAACAACAAAAACAAATTAATTAAAGCATCGGGGAATGGTTCTTTTTCTTTTCCTTGTTCTTAACTTAATTAAGAATCTGGCAATATTTATTTCTTTTGGCAGCCAAGTAGGTTGATGATATGACGAATCTAGCCCTGAGAGCAAAGAGATTGGCGGGGGAGTCCCACCTCCTCTACGCTTGTGCGGGAAGCAAGAGGTGAGCTGTAACGCGATATTTAGAAACTTCTGTTAGGCTGTTGGCGTTTTTTCATTTTTTCTTCTTTTCTTCTTTTCTGTTTAGTTTTTTTGTTTTTTGATAAAAAGGCTATTTGGCGTATGTTATGTTTACATTACGGGGTTTGGGTTTGGACCACCGTCCCTAGAATGGTCAGTGAGTCCAGCTCATCACTATACTGTCTTGTGTTGAATGTGGTGCGGCTACTAGGCACTACGTGGACCGTCGCAGCATGGTTAGTATTTTTTTTATTTTTTAATATAGGATTGGAACATCAGGGTCGCCAATTGGACCCACCTTATTATTTGTTTTTGGGACCCTTAATTTAATTTAGGATATTATTTTCTATCCCCGTAATTTAGCATGAAAAAAGGCCAGCTCAACAAATAATTTTGTTGTGGATCTTTATTTTGACTTTTACCTCTTAGGCCCGTTTAGTTCACGGAATGAATTTGATGGGAAATCATTTCCCATGTCATTTTCCAGAGGATGAGAAATGTTGATTCATTTCCCATGTTTGGTAATGCCAGAGAAAGTGATCCGAAATATCACTTTATTTCCTTTCCCATGTTTGTTTTGAGTATGAATGGAAAACAAATTTTGTTTAGTTTCCCAATTGTACCCCTATTAAAAAAAAATACCAATAATTGTTGGATAAAAATTGTAATTATGAATTGTTAGTAAGGACAAATTAGTCAAAAAAAATTGTATTTAATGCTAGTTTTACTTTCCCATGGGAAGGAAAAGTGAAACCCAAGGAGGAAGGAAGGATTCACTTTCCCTCATACTTTCTCATGTGCTAGGAATCGATTTCTCATTCCTGACTTACCAAACATGGGAAATGAATTGATTTCCCATGCCCAAGATCCTTTCCCATGAACCAAACGAAGCCTTAATCTGTTTGATAGATTTTTAGCCCCTAATCAAAGGAACAAAATCTCCCTGCATTAAAGTTAAAATTCATTTTTAAGATTTGCTTAATCTTTGACCACCTAATGTGCCCCTCAAATTGTTCCAAACTCTTTTAATGTAAAAATTCAAATTTAAAAACTTAATGCCAACACCGATTATTCAATACTGACGGTAATATCGATTATATGATACATCTTGTAGATGCATTATAATATATAACCATATTATCGTAGTATTTTATAATTTATTGGGTCATTTCATTATTAAACAGAAAAGGATGCTGTTAATTTTCTGTGGATGATTTCCGTGATTCATAGCCCAATCAATCATTAAACAATGGACCCCGTAGAAAAAAAGTCATACGACATGATTAATACAATACTTTGAACCAAAGCAACAAAGAAGACACGAAAAACAAAAGTAAGTTTTGGAATGTGTTATATTTTGGGCAGATGAATTTTGGACGTTAGATTGCAGAGTGTAAGGCGGTCCTGTCTTTTTCCACAGGCGTCGGGTCTTTCTTTTTACTACAAATGTTTAGACTGAGTGAGACGAGTGCTGTGGTGCGTTTCTTTCGTCACACACACAGGCTGACTTCAATCATCACAAGAAAAGGAAATACGATTCTTCTTCTTTTTCTCGTATTTTTAACCCTAAATGACGGAGGAATTTTATTTATTTATTTATTGGACAAAACCCGATACCAAAAAAACAAAAATGAAAGGCTTTTATTTTATGCCGACAATGAAGAACACACTTTCATGGGAGATAAGCGTTGATTATGGATTAATTTATAATTACTGGTAAGAATTTAATAAATAATAAAACCATGATCTCAGACCAAAAAATGTGAACCACAGCCAAATTTTGTGTTGTGAACTGGTGAGGGATAACAACGATCAGAACATCGGTAGAGTGTTATAGCAGTTAAACAAATGAGTTACCCAAAGGTCAATTGTAATTTTGGACAGATGCAAAAACACGAAGAATGAAGTTAATTAAGCAACCATCACAGAATCCAATGACGCATGTACCCCTAATCAAAACGAAAATGACGCATTCACCCACCCAAACCTAATACACCATCTGAAAAATGACAAATAAATTATTTAATTTTTACTTTAATGATTTAGCGCGGGGATTTTAAAGAGCGGGGGAGTGGCAGTGGCACAGTCAGTCTATAACAAAAAAAGGGCGTCCATGCCATGGCACATTGGCACTGTTACACAACGGCGACTACTGTGTGTTGATGAGATGGTATTTTTAAATATATGGTTCGTTCGTACCTCAAAACCCACCAGCGCCCAGCTTCCTAAAAAGTCAACCTGTTAGTTTATATGAGTCAATCTACGTAGGTTCAATTCAAACTACCAACACTAACTATTTTAGCGGAAAGTAAAAACAAAATTTGTTTGTATTCCTTTCATATTAATGAATATAATATTTTGCAATTTATTTGCAGAAATCTGAATAATAAACTGAAAATGATTCCTCCTAGTCTTTTTTATTATTTTATATTCTCTCTCTAAAATAAAAAGGCATACTCGTACTCTACACCTTACGTATTTTATACTAATGAATAATTTTGTAGCCAAATCACACCGTTTAATGACTTGTTAATTTAATTACAATTTGCAAGTGAAATTTATCCATACTCAACCGGCCATAGTAGTACTCTGCTCACTGCTTACTTAATATGGACCCCAAAATTGAGCGAGTGGCCCCACAAGCACACCGCAGCGCGTAGAGATAAGGCCCATAAAGAGGCAGAGAGCGTCTCTACAGTTCATAGTGGAGCAGAGGAGCAGCAGCAGCATCCAATGAAAACGAGGCGGAAAAAGACACGTGGTCCCCTCGCACCACACGTTTCAGCCTTCCATTGGAGAAAAACTTCCTTGGCACGGGATGCCAAGTCAGCAAAACACCTCAGTATCCCACACCAATCATATGATGCCAGCTGTCCATTATATTGACTGCCCTTTTTTGCTTTCATCTCTTTCCTTCTGTTCTCTCTCTCGCCTGCAAAGTGCGCTGCTGCAAACCTCTTTTTTTTCTTCTGATTTTCACATATCTTTTTTCTTCCTTTCCGTTCCCTCTCGCCTGGGATCCACCTTCGCCTTTTCTTCCTTCTAGTCTGAACTCAATCCTCCCCATTTTAAGTACCCCTCTCTCCTCCAGTTCAAATCAAACTTTGCTCCCTCCTCAGCAACAACTCTTTCCCTCTCCTCTTCCAAATACTCTCACAAATTTTCATCTAAGATTTGTGAGATTGTTATGGAAGATTAATTTAGATTTTAAAGCTCAAGTTTTTTGTACCCCCTAAAAAAACCATGCTTTAATATCCTTGTGCACTTTGATGGGTAATGAAAAAAAAAATTGATACTGAGATTAAGAGGTTGAAGCACCGACTGAAGGTTAACAGAATAGAAAAAAAATGGAAAAAAAAAAGAGCGTTGTAGCATCACTTGCAGGCGAGAGAGAGAAAAAAAAAAGTAGAAGGAAGGAGAGAGATGAGAGAAAAAGGTCAGTCAACAGAATAAACAGCTGGCATCATATAATTGGTGTGGGATACTGAGTTGTCTGACCCTGGCATCCCCGTGCCGGGGAAGTTTTTCTCCTTCCATTGTCGTAGACAAGCTTTAGGCTTTTTATCAGGTAGGGACCACTGACTCTCTCCCTCTCTCTCCCACCTCAGATAGGCTAGGACACGTGTTGATAGAAAGCGACCGCGTTTCATATAACCCGAATACTTAGGACTTAATTGCCGAAATTGACAGCGTCGGCAGCCCTTAATTAAATTATTAATTTTAGCTTCTAATGACGCCAGTCTATATTCTATAATACAAAAAACTTACCAAACCCAAGTCCAACCTCCTACAATACAAAAACAAAACATCCCAACAAGATTATTAAAACGACAGCCCCAAAATTAAAACCAATATTATCCTCTCCGTTTTCTTTTGGACTCCACAAATACCTACCCACTACTTCTTCACATGTTTTTGTTTTTTCCTTTTTTTTAATTTTATTTCTGTAGTTGTTTTCTTTCCCTAGTTAGCAACTCAGCAAGTAAAATCTGTAAGAAAATTTAGGAGGGTTGTTTCTGTTTGCCTCTTTGGCTAATTTTCAACGGTCAAAGTACAGACACAGAGTAGAGTAACAGCTTCTGTTCCTTTCCCTTAAATCATCATACAGGACAGGGTTTAATCCGATATCATTTTTTCTTGTAGATGGAGAACATACAATTAACTCACGATCACGAGTCATGAGCAACCATAACAATGTATAGACACTTTTTCTGATTTTTTTTTTCCTTTTTAAATATGGATAACTATAATAACTGTATAAGAATCTAAAGTGGTTATGGATACATTTGAACCAGTCAAGTTTGTGATTAGAGGATGGAGAAACTAAAGCAGTATTCTTCTCTTTTTATGGGAAAAATACGTATTGAAGAATATGAGTTTTTTTTTTTATCAATTTTGGTTGGTAGTCCACTGAATATGGTTTCAAAATTGTTCCAACTTTTTCTAAATAAGGAAAAATAAAAGGAGACAACTTTCCAGTACTTTTTTCTGTTTTTTTTTCACATGCATTCGTTGTTTTCCTACATCATCATTATGTTATAGGTAAAATGTTAAAAACATAGTTTGATATTGAAATGTTCAAAATTATTACCTTATCTCGATTTCAATGTTGTTATTCCAAACACTATATAATGGGAATAGGTTAGGACTCAAAATCCCATATTCGAAAAATTGCAATTCCATTATAAGATGGTTAGCAAATGGAGTATAATTAATGTTTCCACTCCAACAATACCTATCAACCAGACATTGAGAAATTATAGAATTCCTACGATAGTATTGTGAGAATGTGAATGTAAAAAGTTTCACATTTGAAAGTTTGAAAATTTTACAAGGATTTATAAGGAGTTGGACTACTTCTACATTGCCAATTGATTTTGGGGTGAACCTCAACTTCCTTCAAATACGACTACATGATACATACGAAGATGAGAGTTGCATTTAGTTGTATAATAATATTATATATGCTAACGAAACCGAACTACCCTAGTCTATATAAATTGCAAATTGGAAGGTTTTGACTTTTGAGAATTTGAAGTTAGATATATTTTATTGTGCACTTATATTCCTTTTAAGTGATAGTTGATAATTTGATATAGATGACATGCACATGACTGGAAGTGAAAACAGCAATGAGCCATTAGATTGGATTTTATAAAATCCATGCATTGGAAATTAACAAGTCTCTCTAATGAAAGTTGAAACCAACAAGTTAACAACCGTGTCCATTTGGTCGACCAATCCAAATTAAGGGAACATAATTAATCAACGACACCTACAATTAATAGAGTCATTAGCGGGATGATACAATACGAAGACTTACAAGACAACCACAGTTTTGCTAATACCAGACCAGAACAATCCAAGTCATGTCATGCCTGCGCATTTGTCAACAGCCTGACCCTTCCCCTTCGTTTGTCTCCAAGCCATCGACAATTTTATTCCGGTTTATGTTAATTAAAATATGATTATGTACAGAAATAGAATATTTGGGCAATTGTCTTTTGCCTAATTACTTGATTGATGCACTCCAAATCAACGTCTATAAATGGGAAAAATGGGTGTGTTTGGTGTAAATAATTTATAACAGCAGTGGTTTAGCTGTCATTTTAACACTAAACTCTACTAAGATATTATATATATTATTTGTAGGCTTGTAAGTTGTATTGTAGGTGGTGGCATGGTGGGGGGTAGAGCATATTTTTGGGTATTATTAGCATATTAAAAAGACATAACTCGTGAAGGGAAGGGAAGAGAGGAGGAGGAGGATAAAGTAGAAAAACAGATGCTTCCACGGTGCCAGGTGCCAATTATTAACCATATATGGAAGGAATTGTAAAATAAATTCCATTGCCAGCTTATGACCATAAAAATAAAAAAAATAAAAAAATCCATTGCCAGCTACCAACGATAGGCACAGGCTCATGCATGATGCATCCCCAATTAGAATACTCACTTTATACCAAATATTGGTGCGATGGTGACTTTGCATGTCAAAGAGAGACTTCATATTTTACCTGCCTGCCATATTATTTATTAAACAAACAGCATAATGTATATATATATATTTGTCCTTTGTTCAATTAATTTAATTCATCTTTCTTCTGAAGCAGTCAAAGTTTAAACAGGCTTGCATTGCATTGCATTGCAATCCCAGATTTGGGAAGGAGGAAAATTATAAAAAGAGGCATCCACCAATCAATGGATCTTGCGAGTTGGAAGTGAGAAAGGGATTTGTGGAATAGGGAATTTTGCTACCTTTGCTTTGCTTTGTTGGGACGAAAGAATTTTGCGAATGGGTTGGTAGAGTAGGAGTGGGGTCGTAGGGTAGTAGGGTAGTAGAGTAGGAGTGGCATTTGGGTGCATGTAGTAGATGTAGTAGTAACTAGTAAGAATAGAATAGAATGCACAAGACAGAGACAGAGACGGACAGCTTTAGTCCACCTTCCCATTACCTTATACCCACACTTTTCAATTCCTATGCCAAAGTAATTGAGTTTTTCTTTCCTTGGATTCGATTTGCCTTTGGTACTTCTACAAGTCACCTATCCGCACTGCTTTTCTTTTCTTTTCTTTTCTGGCTTTTCCCCAGAGTGATCATCAGCATCATAATCATCATCATCATTTACATTTACTTTTTTCTTTTTCTTTTTCTTTTTTTTTTTGTCAGAGGGAAATCTCGATGGGGTCTGATCATATTGCTTCTTGTATTATGCCTTAATTTGCATATAGTTAGCGTGAGTAGGAAAGTAACGCCAACAACAGTGTCATCCATTTTCTCTTTACAAAATTGACTGATCATGCATTACAAGACTTAGATCGATGAGAAACTGGGTAGACTACTAGGCTGTTTGTTTCTATGGCATTTTATGTATTTAATTTAATAAACAACTCTTCTAGAAAGAAAACAAAATAAATAATATGTTGGGATTTCTAAGTCCGGGTTGGTTTAGGGCATCTTCGATTTGACACCCAAAACTAACCTGATACGATAGAAGCTGGGCCATGGCTTAGAGAAGATTAAGAATCAATGGGCCCATTACGACATAACTGTTGTTGCCCTGTTAGTTGAGGCTCTGTCACAAGAACAACACCATCATGTCATCGTTAATTTTATGGATTATTTTTTTGCTACCACTTTAACGAATGTGTACCCTCACTATTCATCTCAACACTTTACACGTGTTTCTTGGCATAACTAGTTAGCTTTTACTTTGTATTTATACAACCATAATTATGTCAATAGACACGTGTCAAATATTGAGAATAATGATAAGATTACACATTGAGTTAAAGAGATGAGAAAAAATGCTCCCGTCATTTTATGCAGTGTGTCAGCCAACCTACAAACTTTCTCTGCTAGCTTAGCTACTAGCTAGTACTGTTCATTTCCCCCTCTCTATATCTCTCTCTTCCTTGTTTCTTTTTTCTTTTTTTTTGGTCGAAACCCTTGTTTCTTTTTTCAGGTAAATGAATCCATCCAAAGTTCCAAACCCATTAATTAAGCAATGCAAATCATAATTTACTCGTGTTTATCAATGAGAACGAATGACTTACACTTTTGCTAGCTGTTGTTCAGTACAATTATTCATTCATTTTATCATTTGAAAGCAACAACATACAATTCATGGGGTTTTGGCTTCTTCTGCATAAGTCATTATTGAAATTATATTTAATAAATCACTTTTCCCGGAAAAGTGCCAAGTAAATTTCCTTGTTTTCTTCACTAATAGATATTAGTGATAATGGGGAATGATTATAGCTATTTTTGCTTTCGGTAATCCATCATTAACAGAACTAATCTTTACCTCTACAAAGTCCCTCCCTCCTATAGCTCCATCCATCCATCCATCCTACATGCTAAAAGTAAAGTAACGACAAACCCAAAACAAAAAAATAAAGAACAAAGAGAGAGAAATATAATTCTGAATATGAATTAATATATAATGTATTAGTAATAGTATGAAGCTTTTTTGAATTTTTTTGGGTAAATGTGGAAATGTGGTTGTTGATGGAGTGAGAGTGAATGAAGTAATAACAAGTTTTCTTCTTTTGTGTAATGTTTTGGAGAATGAGCACGTGACCCATGAGCATGAGGGAATTCTTACAGAGTTCGTTAAACTTCCTGTTTTGGAAACATACAAGTTAAACTGATATACGTATTCATTCTTGTTTTCCACTACTACTGTTAACTGTTGTCTGTTCGTTTGTTGCCACGCCACGCCACGCCTATGCTGTGATGATGATGATGACTGTAAAAAGTAAAAACCCTAATATTGTCCTTATTGTACGTGTGAACTATTTCTTTACTAAATAAATAATAAACAAATGTGGTCCAATTTTATAAAGTAGAACCAAGCAAGCATGAAAAAAAAAAAAAGAGCTAAGTGGTCCAATTTATTAGATGTGGAGATCCAAAGCTCGTCCCATTCATTCACAATGTTCTCAACCTCATAAATTGTCAACTTCTGTCTCTCATCACTTGTTATTTTGCGTTTTGAAGGATGGCCCTCAGTCTGAGTCTGAAGAGATGATAAATGGGCATGAATCATGAATCATGAATCATGATGGGGTCTCAGCTCAGACTTGCAATCTTGGCTTGATGGCTACTGTGATTGCACGTTTGTGGTTCACATGCGCGCTCTCTCTCTCTCTCTCTCTCTCTGCGTGTCACATGAGGCAGGCAGGCAGGCATGCTGTGAGAAAGAAAGAGAGTTTTATTAGGTTGTGATTTTGTGCATGCACCTCCTATAGCCTTATATATAGAGAAGAGCCTAGAGCTAGACTGGGACATTTTGGCCGACCATAGTGTTTGAGTTAAAAGGCTGACAGCTAACACATGAATTATCGAATTCCTCATTAACTAAGCAGTGCCGGTGAGGGAGCAGTGTTTGGTTTGCCGTACTAAACTCGTAGATATTTTAGGCCTCCAACAACCGGCAATCTCATTCATCATGTTTTCCGTATCCCTACCCCCTACACTACCCAACAAACAAACCACTCAAAATCACAGACAAATAAAAAAGCCCAACTATATACTTTTAACAGAAATGTGTGGCCTAGTTTGAAGCCCAATGGTTCATCCCCAGCAAATTTGTTATGGCTCCAGCTATTGAGGCTCAAGATACTGTGTGGGCTTAGAAGCCGACTTAGACCACGGACCTAGGCCTAGCTGCCTGTTTTTATTACTCAAACACGGGCCCTCTCATATGAATCTCATCTGACCAACAATTTCCATCTTTTTCTCGTCTTCTTTTCTTTATGGAAGACATATCTATCTATCTAGTCTACGCCTTGAAAAGACGTATATCTATGCCTTGAAAAGACGTATATCTACGCCTTGCAAAGACGTACATAATTTGAAAAAGGAAAAGAACAACACTTATTTCTAGGGGTGGGTTTGGTTTGGGTTGGTTCGGTTTTGGGTTCAACCCGAACACCGAACCGTAGACTTCGGTTTGGTTATTTTGAAAACCAAAACCAAACCATGATTGATGAAAACCGATTACTTCGATTAACCGGATTTGTTGGGTTGGTTTGGTTCGATTTAGGGTTTTTTGGCTTTCTTAGAGAGAGAGAGAGAGAGAAAAAATAAAAGCGATTGAGAGAGGAAGAGACGAAGAGGAGAAGAAGAAAAAGAGGGAGAGATGGAGAAAAAGGAGGAAAAAAAGAGAGGGAAACTATGTATTTTATATATATATATATATTTAATACCATCGGTTTGGTTTGATTAAACTGTGGTTTTGAATATTACAAACCGTACACCGAACCATATATTTCAGTTTGGTTTGAGTTCAAACCGATGACCAAAAAAATATTAAAAAGAACCAAATCAACCCAAATCACCGATTTAGTTAGGGCAGTTTGACCGAATTACCGGTTTGAATGCCCAGCCCTACTTATTTCTGCTGGATGAACGAAACGAAAGTAGGTATTTATATCGTGAACATACCCCTGGCTTAATTAGGCAATCAAAATAGCTTCCAGAAAGCCCTTTAGGTTAGGTGGAACCAATTGCTTTTGCGTTAGTGGGAGGATGACTCTAAAGAGAGTCGAGACACATCCCCTACCCTTATCCAACCGTCCAAATAATTTCGAATCCAAATGAAAGCGAGGCCAGTCCGACTAGATCTGGCCCCTTATTCATTCCCCATAAGTTGGAATCTGTATTTCCATTCATTCACCAAAATGGATTCAAAACCAAAAATCAGCCCTCTTTTTGCAACCCCATGAATTGACTTCCATTTATAAAATTCACACGGTTTTTTTTTTGGGGTTTATGTATGTGTTTTTAAAGGCTCCCAAGAGAAAGTGATGTTGGCAACTACCACTGGCTCTAGTGCTTTCAGTTCAGTATGAACCACCCACCCCATTCTGTGGTTTTGAATTTGGTACTTGCTTGGACTCAAAAAAGCTTGACGATTGAGATAGGGGCTTTTAAAGCATGGACTAGTTATTGATTAAGACACCCATTTCCCAAAGCAGTTTCACATGCTGCTCTTGTGTTGAAGTAGTGCTTTATTCTTTTTTGTACTATCTCATATCATGTCATTTTCCAACACATATATATTATGAGATTGTACCTGGAGGCACGGCTACTGTACATTTCACATGAGCTAATTTCAACGTACTTTCGGAATTTTTAAGATGTTCATATGCGTGTGATATGCAGTTTTCATAAAATTTTTTCTCAATTTTCAAAATGTAAAATTGACTTGCCGCAATGTGACCGCATATGCAGTTTTAATAACAAATTAGTCTCTCAATTCTCAAACATGTCAAACATTGACTTGCTCTTCAAAACTGGACACTTCTTTGACCTAGTGCCCTGATGACGGACAATAAAGAAAAGATTAATTAGAGAGGTTTCAATTTTCAACCATCCCCCAAATGTCAAGCAAACTATCCTAGGCACTGATGATGACGGACAGATGTATACATACACTAGCTACTTTCTTTTCTTTTCTTTTTCTCTTTATTTTTGGAAGAAAAAAAAAGACCCAAAAAAAATAATGTTGGGTTTTGCCCATTTGGAAGGGGATGCAAAAGAATTGGTTTAGAGCTTATGGCAGGCCCATTCATTCACATGGGTGGCAGAGGAGGAGGAGGTCAAAAGTCAGCACCAGAAGGCAATTGTAGTGGCTTGCATCTGTTGCTGGGTCTTGACGTGAGTGTTCGTTTATTTATAATCTAAATTACCATGAGTGTATGAATGAACCTATTAATTTCTGAGTCTAAAAGCTTTGGACAGTTTGGAACGCAATTATGCATAATTAGTCAAAGGTTCATTATTCTCTATGATTAGTTGGCCTTCTTCTGTGGCTGTGGCCCATCAAAAAGTTGTTGCCTTTCCTACCAGCTTAATTATTCTCAATGTCTTAATTAGAAAAGGAATCACTCACTCTCTCTCTCTCTGTCTGCAACTATACGCTTGCTCAACTATGACTGCATGAACAAGTCTACACTGGGTTGTATATCCATTTTGAACCCAATTCATTTTGTGTTTTTTGTTATAAAAAGATGAAAAAAAGTAATTACAGCAAAAGTATATAACACACACAATAATTTGTTGGTTAAAAATGAGACAAAATTGAATCAGGAGGTGAAGCGAAGGAAACAGAGACAGTCTGGCTTTGGTTTTCACGTGGATTGGCGCCACTATAATTTCCACAACCTCTCGTCTCCCACTCCCATGATTGAAATTCATATAAAACTAAAAGCTACACAACCAACAAACGGTTAGTTGTCAAACAAGGGTATTAATATTATATATATAGCCATAATGAACAATCATGATTAAATTTCTCTACAATTTCTCTTTAATTAATCAATAAATCACAGAATTTACAAGGAAAATCGAGACCCAATAATATTCAGTAATTTTGTTTTCTTTGTTCATCTTTCTCCTCAGCAGCAGCAGGAGCAGCTCGCTTCTCTGCCTCCACTCCGATTCGAACCCGGGACGACTCGGTGGATCACTCCCCCACCCATTTGCCATCTCCATAGCATTCTTCGGAGTTTCATGTATTCTTACTCAGTGCCCAATAATCACATCACTTTCAAGGGGGAAAAAAAAAAAAAAAGGCCCCATCGTCAATCACTAAGTACACCCAACTGGGTTAATTCATCCGAGCCCATTTTAGGCTCGAACTCTTTGTGTCATATCATTAACAGTTTACTCTCTTCAATCAATTGATGGCTGGCTGCCAGGAGAGCGATATAACTCGGACTGAGTCCACCCCGGGTGAGAGAACCGAAGCGTGTTTTTGTATATATCCTCCTTTATTTTCAGAAACCAAAATAAAATTACCAACTAAACACTCTCGGTTTTCCGCTTTGCTTACCAAATTGTTTTATCTGAAAATCCACGAAGCAACGGTTGAGAATCGGCCCAGAAATCGAGGTTACTCAGGATGCCCGCGTGGCAGTATCTTTGGAAGTCGTCTAGATTGACGAACCGGGTCGACCCACCCGACTCGGATCGAGAAATGAATCGGAGCACCTCTTCGAAGAGTGACTCGTCGCAGGGTATCGCGAGCGGGCCTTGGTTGGAGAAGCCGTACTCCTCCTCGGCTTCTACTAGGAGCTTCTTGAAGACGGGGTGGTTCAGGTACGACGCGCGCACCACAAATCGGGTGCAACTGCTGCCCACGCTGACGGCCACATGTCCTGCGGGAACATCCGACGGAATGCGATTGGCTGACATGCGGGCCTTGCTGCGCCACCGCCGCAGCAGTTGGCGGAGCCTCACAATGTGCCGGATCTTGCTGCATTTTCCCAGTCCGGCTGACATTTTGCTGGAAAGCGATGGAAAATGAGAATTCGCTCTGCTTTGGGTTTTTGGGTTCTGTTTGCCGCAAATATGAGGTGAGTGGGAAATTTGGGGGTTTGTGCTTTTGGGAGGGAGGAGAGTCTTATAGAGACGCGGTTTAGGAAATGCCCTTATTCTTTGAGATAATTACAACACAGTACCTACCGTCTGCTGTTTTCGCACAATTGTTTAAGGCAGTGATATGCTGATTGTAAGTAGATTTTTGGCCAGTTACCAAAAAAAAAAAAGTTGACTTTTTGGCCGGTGTTGTTGAGTGATGGATACAGATATTGTCCCATAATAATGTCCAAAAGTTGACGCGTAATTCAGATTAAATTCTTATTTCTTACCAAGATTGCCATGATGTCATGTGATCTTTCAATGAAAACCTATTGGATTTTCATTTATTTACACGCGGTATGAGAGTTAAAGCTTAACATGTAGCATTTTCATCTTCAGCTCGCTATGTTATAGAGATTTGATTTCAAAGTTTCCTAATAGGTTCATGATAAAGGATATAGGTTATTAACCCAAAAATTACATTATAATACGTCGACAATGATTATTATACTGATAAATTTGTAATAAAATATTGATATCTCATTCAATATTTGAGTGCGTAAATATATATCATTGGATCATAATCATCAATGATATTCGCTATTAAAACTACAAGGAAGGTAGTTAACCTTTCTTTGGAGATGTGAAAGTTAAAAGTTGATTGTAGTATGAACTATATTGTAGCCCAAGTAAGCGAAAAATAAAAATTTAACAAGGTAGAAGAAGAGGGGTCCATACGGAAGAGTACAAGTCATGTATAGATTTGTAAACCATGGAAGCATCTTACTGTTTTGTGCGTAAAACTACTAGTAAAAATATACAGACTTAATGTTTCCCATTTCAAAATGAATAGGTATATTGGACTCCACTTGCTCTTTATGGTAAATATCATCTCCACTATCTCACTTACTTTATATAAAATATGATATTAATGTAAAAAATAAAAGTACGGGAATATAATCATGGTTTTTTTGTACAATTGCATTACTTAGTCCTTTGGAGTGATCAATTATTTTCATTAATCAAATGGGTAGCAACATGCCTCCTAAATTGTTATAGTACAATTTTGACTATTTCAGTCTTAAAGCCGCCGAGGCCAAAGAAGAAAATAATGAAAATAAGAAACATTTAAGAGTCTTGGTGAAATTGTGATGATGTCCGTGCATTATGCTTTTTGCACACGATCGAAATCGAAGTTGAAGACAACTGAAACTCAGAACCCACCACCCACATGCATACTTGATAATACTTGATAATATTAGTGCGAATGTTTCACTGCTCCAAGCGTTTATCGAACTGCTATCCACGTGTTCTGATGGTTCCAAGTTGGCAATAAAATAATATTACCAACGTTCTCTCTCTTTTCTTTATTTTTCTTTTCTTTCCTTTCTCTCTCTCTCTCTCCCTGTTTCCTTTTCCCTTCGTTTTCCTCTCTCTCTCCCTCCTCCTTTCTCTTCTTCCTCTTTTCCTCTCTCTTGTTTTTTTCCTCCGACGTTTCCCCTTCCTCCTCCTCTTCTTTTTTTTCTTCTACCCCTGACTGGCTTGGTGCGGTTTCTCTTCCTTTTGCTTATCGCACTACAGGAATTTTGGATTTCACCCATCGATGGCCGCCTCCTCACTGCAGACTTTCTGCTAACTTATTCCAAAATTTTTTATAGCCCGCAAAAATTGCGAGTTTGTTAAAATAAATTGAGTGAACATTTTTTTCTTGTAAGTGGGTTGTTCATGAGGATTTCTTGTGGTGCCGTCTCGTTTACTAAAGAAGGAAAAAACAGAGGGGGAAACGGGAGAAAAAAATAGAGACAGAGAGAGAAGAGAGAATAAAGAGGAAGAAAAGAAAAAACCAAAGGAGGAGGAGAGAGAGGGATAAACGAAGGGAAAATAGGAAACAGGGAGAGAAGAGAGAGAAGGAAAGAAAAGAAGATAATAAAAGAAAGAGAGAAAGTTGTTTATATTATTTTATTGACCAACTTGAACCATCAGTATTCCATAATACGTTGGTAATAGCATTCCTACTATTAGTATTACCATAACATTCATTCATTACCTACGCAAGAAGATGCCCTTTGGCTGCTCCAAACTTATAAAATTATTTATGCTGCAACCTCTTCTTAAAGGAAACGATTTTGTATTCTCCAAATCTGACCATGCCCCATGTGCAAGGATGCCCCATCTTTCCCTTTGTTTTATAGCCCCAAAAACAAAGAGCCAAAATGTTCCCCTCCTAATCACTTATTTCCCCATATTTGAGCATCCCACCCAGTTTTATTTTTCTAGTTAGGAGCGCGAGATCGCGACATCTGGCACTTAAGTGATCATCTACATCAATCATTTTCCATTATGTCACCCTAAAGATTTAAAAGGCCTAAAAGACATTATTAAACTATGCACCCATGGAGATCCAATGGGTCCACGTGCATATATGGGGGGTGCATCCCCCAACCCCCACCCCCCAAAACGTCACATGAATTTGCATTTGCATGGTTAGTACTTGGTACCCTCACACACACACACTCACTAATAGCTAGCTTGTAAGGATTTGAGGATCATGGCTTGGCTTCATTTGAAATCATTGTTCATTGTTTTAACAAACACATCTTCAATCAAATCCTGTCAACATACACTAGTGCTATAATATTTGTTGTACATTTATAATTTTCCCCAAGTTAGTTTCCATTACGACACAATTTCAGAAAGATTTGGGGAATATATGCAGGATTTAAGGAAGAGGGTAACTCTGAAATTAGACCCACCAGATGTGGTTTTTTTTTCTTCAACATTTTCTATTTTTAAAATAAATGGAGTCAATTATCTATTGGGACTGGAATTGGATGACTGATAAAAGGGTAATGCCTAGGCTTACCACATTTTTTATATCACATTGTGTGTCGCATTTCTAATAAAAAATGGCACGAATACAATGAAGTTGGTCTTATTAAACAGGTGGTATACAATATAATATTAAAAATGTGATAAACCTTAACATTTTCTCTGGTAAAATGATGTCGACTATTACCGATGCCATCAAGGAAGACGGTCTCAGGTCCCACAAACTGATGACGTGGCGAAGTTCCATATCCGAGTGCGCGGTTCTCCATGAATATCGTTATCCCACGTAAATGTCAGGGGGATGACATGGCACAGCCACTTGTCTTGGAAGGCATGACAACGGGCCCCCTGCTCCACCAATTGGATGGGACCTCCTTCGCCTCCCAAATTAGCCAGCCAATGAGTGTTGGTCTTGTGTGGCTACAAGGCAAGTTGGAGTTGGGGAGGAAGGCTTAGTGGGTACTTTTTAAAAGGACGTCTAGGTTCGGAAGCTTAGCTTAGCTGTACGCTCAACTCTGTTACCGGCCTCACGGACCCAGGAGAGAGAGAGAGAGAGAGAGAGAGAGAGAGAAGAGAGCCGGTCCTCTCCTTCTCGTACGGGCTGTCGCAATTTTAAAATAAAAAGTGAAATGAAAAATCGCATAAAATCACTTTACCCAACGCGACGAATTGCAAATTTTGCAAATCATGACACGAGTCCCAGCGACATTGTTGATAACATAAAATATAAAATAGGTTTAAAAAAGCACTTAGCCACACAAACTACAAATTAAGCTTGTAATAACTTTTAGGCATCTCATCTCATCAAGAAATGCAACAAAGAAAAGAAAAGAAAAATAAAGTAATAGCTGGCTAGCTTTTGGACGGTGGAATGCCGACGCGGGCACTTTTGTAGTATGCACGCAGTTAAGTTTCTTTAACTGATTAAAACTTACAACTTTTGTTGGTATTTGCATTTGGAAGATTAGGGGGGAATGTCTTTTTTTTAGTTTTTTAATTAAGCTTTTTTCATGGCAATTGAGTCGGACGATGGGTGGCAATGTAAGCTAGTTTAGTGACGTACTTAGTAATAACTAATTGTTAATTAACAGTCTCTCTTTAATTGGTCGACTTGTGCTTTAGGTTTAAGCTTTTTAATATCTTTCAGTGCTTTGGATTTATACTGTAACCACTTTCGGTCTACGTACGCAGTAAAGTTTATTTATTATTTATTTTGAGGGTACAGGTAGTACAGTTGTGATAGACTGCCACGTAATGGATGTTAATTTGATGTTACGTTTTGCTTAATTGTTTGATATTAATTTGTCGTTTTCTTATTAGTTTAATTAAAGGTAATTCAGATTAATACAAAACATCAGGGAGGATTTTGCAACATACAACAGATAGTGATTAGTGAATAGGAGTTTCATTTGTCACCACTTAATTAGCTTTACTAATTAAGACATGCTATACCGTCCAATGTCAGAAAACTGCTCCACCACCATGCTTTACTTTTCAATCTATCCGATTTGGATATAATTAGTTGCTAAAAAGCACGTGCCTCGTTTGTTAGTGAGGACTAGTCTATCAAAGTGTTTACATTTAACGTGCAATCAAGATAAAATATGAATATATATATTGTCTTCTAACTTGGAAGATGAAGAAGAACTATTCACAAGAGGTTGATGACTAAAACTTATCTCTCATAATTCCACAATTTTCAAAGAGACGGGGAGGGATAAGTTTTAGCCAACAAACTCTTATAGAGTATGTTGAAGTTATTGGATAATATTATATATATTATAGTATACTTAGTGTTGTGATTAAAGCGTGAATATATGAATCATAATAACACAGTTTGTGATTAATTAAATAAATACCAATCAGACAGTTGTCTATCTTGTAATACTAATTGAAGTGATTAATTAACTCACCTCATGGCATCACCAGTGTGCCAAATCAAATATACTTCACCATTACGAAGGTGTCCTGAAGTTTTTTAATTAAGTATTAGATTAGAATTAGAATGTCGGTATCCATGATATTAATTTGAAGCACGAAGAGGTGTTTGACAATGTCATTTTCAAAACAGCGTTTCCTAGTTTGCATTTTATTTTAATTATATACACATATATATATATATATATATATATTCTCTTCAATTCAAGAAAACCTTCGTAAGGCTATTTGAGTGGCAATTAACAAATAAATAAATAAAAGAGAACACAGAGGAATCGTCTATTTGATGTATATATAAAAATACAGTGAGGATATATATATATATATATTTATAAACAGCTCATGTGATTGTTGTTGACGCAAGTTATCATGTATCTTATAATTAAGCAATGAAACATGAAAACGGAATATAGGCGGAACTAAGTCAACATCTGAAGCTTGGTTGTACATTTAATTTAAATATATAACGAACATAAACGTTTCCAGCAATTTTGAAAAATGAAATGAAGAAAAATGCTAATATTGAAAACAATGTGGCATGGCATCTGGGATTCTGGAGGGTTGAAAGGTACACTGAATGTACAGTTGTATTGTAATTTGTACAGCCCCGCCGCGTGATGCAGAAACGGGTTCACATTGATCTCATGTCCTGTTAAATATATAAGAAGAGTTGTTTACACCCAGAATAAGCAGCCAATAAGAGCAAGACACGCGAGACAAATCGAGCCTGGACAGAGGTGTCTTCGGCACCTTTGCCTACCGATCGCACCACTTAGGGCATCGCCTCTCTTAGGACTCATGGCATGCTCCCCAGCGACGTCCACAGTCTCACATCGACGGATTACAAATAGCGCTACCTCCCAAGGCCTATAAAAGGGATCAGCCATCCCAAAATAGAGGTAAGTAGAATGATCGGCATACTGCCTAATTGATCTGAAAGTAAAACTTTTTACATCCCGAACTTACTTAAGCTTCGGAGAGCCTTCGGCCGGCACCACACCGGTGCCCTTGGCCTTACCGAGCGTTCCTCTATTTTTGCAGGTCACGCTCCCTCCGAGGCTCCCAAGGTGCCGAAGGAAACAAAATTCCTAAGTTGACCCTCTAAGTCTAGAACCACTTTTGGCGTCAACGGTTTGGCGCCGTCAGTGGGAAGCGATTAAACAAATCGACCCTTCATCCCGAACATATGGGAAACCAATGAAAAAGCTACGTTCGTAACACGAGAGGGGTGCCGTACGGTATGTCGAGCGGGGTGAGCCCAGCGCCACCTCCATACACGCCGGCAACAGGACCCTCCAGTTCCCCAAATCACGGAAAGTGCGGAGCTTTTAGCCCAAGTCGTGTCCCTTCGGCAGGACATGGTTAGGTTATAAGAACACAACAACTTCCTGCGTCCAGGGTGGACGAGACACAGCAATTGCTAAACCAGTGGCAGGCACAGAATACACAGACCGGGCGGTCGTCCGAGAGCTCACAGACCCCCGTCGGCAGAGGAAAGGCAGCAGACGGCAAGGCGACGCCTGCGCCGTCGCCGAAACAGCGGGTAGTCCCTGCGCCAAGGGCAGGCCCCACGGGCCGAGCAAGGTCTGCTTCCGAGCTGCGCCATAGGCTGCTGGATCGAGAAGGCGAGCGACATACCGAACGGCAGGGATCGCCGATCAGGGATGAACGCACGCCTGGAAGATCCCTGCCTGAGAGGTCTAGGGTGAAAGTCACCGATACGAAGGATTCCGGTTCTCGGAGTCCACGGAGAGTCTGACCCAGAGTACATCCCTTCCACACATCGCACGTCCACCTACCGTTCGGCAACACCAACGACGTTCTCCGAGGTTAACCCTTTCAGGTCCCAAGAGCGATCGGTACGTCAGGACGATAAGGATATACCGGGCAGTGACCCCGCCATTCGCCTCATGATGCGAGAGGGTGCAGAAGATGGAGGACGACAGAACGCGCTCACAAGAGCCGGACTTGGGAAGGCTTCGACCGGGCCTTTCACCGAACGCATAAGGAACTCACGGCAGGAGAGGGATGTGCAGCCCCTGCGCATAAAACCGTACACGGGAGTGGAAGATCCACTGACGCACCTACACTCTTTCCAATCAGCCGTGGGGTGCCGAGGGCTGACCGACGAAGGACTGTGCCTCCTGTTCCCCTCTTCACTCACTGAGGGACGGTCGATTCCTTCGACGGCTGAAGCAAATCTTCCTGAACCATTTCATGATCCAACGACAGGCTGCACTCCGCCGACGATCTGTACCCGTTCGGCAGGGAGACGACGAACCTTTGCGTGAATATACCGCACGGTTCAGCCATGAATACGCTAGATGTCCGGATACCGATGGCAGGGCAGCCTACGGCGCCTTCAAAAGTGGTCTACGGTCATCACACTTCCGGTATCTCGTGCATAGTAGCAATTAGCGCACATACGACGAACTCATGAAGCAGGCGGCAGTCCACGCAAAGGCCGAATACTTCAATTCAAGGGTCGGGCCTACGGTTCGGCAGGGCGAGCCCATGCAGCGGACCACTACCGCCCAGGCATCGCCATACGCACTAGCGCGCGGGAGTTGCCGAGACCCCTGACGACAACAAGCGCAAAGATGCCGGAAGTTCCAGAAGGGACACTCCAAGAAAGGTAAGGGCAGGTACGGCATGGATAACCACCGAGCGCCGCTGCCGGCCCATAACCAGGGGATCGAGGTGTTCACCCTGCTCAATACCTCCTACGAGGCGGTGCCTGATGAACGAAAACGAGATCATACCGAAGCCTGCATACAGAAAGCCCAGCCGGCAGGATGGCCGGATCCCGGAAAGTTCTGCCGATACCATCAGCAGAACAGCCACAACACCGAAGACTGCATAAGCCTACGAAAGATCGTGGAGAGGCTCATCCGAGAGGGCAAACTGGATCAATACATAGCCAGGCCGCAACCCGCGCCTACACCGAACAGGAACCGGCAAATCAACATGATCAGCACGATCGGTGGAGGCCCGACCCTTGCCGGGCATCTAACCGGTCGATGAAACAGTACGTCAGGGCGGCCCAGGACCCTCAGGTCCTCGGCATCGAGAGCAGCCGGCACGCTGAAGATGCCGAAGGTCAGGTGGGAACCTATCACTTTCTCTGAGGAAGAGGATGAGGGGATCATCTATCCCCACGACGATCCCATGATCGTCCGAGTTTAGATTGCCGAGTTCGATGTCGGAAGGATCCTGATCGACATGGAGTTCGGAAAACGTCATCTTTGCCGATGCCTTCAGAGAACTCGGGATAGATAACAGCCAGTCAACGGGACGGCTCTCGCCTCTTCTTAGCTTTTCTGGAGACTTGGTCCAGCCGGTCGGCAGTGTCAGCTGTCGATTGCCTTCGGCACAGCCCACGGAGGACGATGGTCTACGACCAGTTCCTTGTAGTGAACTGCCCTACGGCATATAACGTTATAGTCGGCCGAACGGCACTCACGGCAATCAAGGCTCACTTGTCCCCCCACATGCTGCTCATGAAATTTCCAACCTGCTACGGTACGGGGGCAGTCCGGGGCGACCGGATCGGCGCCCGAACTGCTACGCCACAGCATTGAGATCGGCAGCCCTCGGAAACAAATAGAAACCATGGCTCTCGTAGACTTGCCGAACGGTAGCGAACTAGTAGATGATCCTAGGGAGGAAATACCCACACCGATGGCACAACTCGCCGAGGATCTCGAGACCGTGGCGTTGGACGAAGGTCGACCGAAACGGCGCGTAAGGATCGGTACCCTGCGAACGCCACCCTCCGTGCCGAGTTCATCCAGTTCCTTCGACAGAATTCGGAAGTCTTTGCTTGGTCTTACGACGACATGCCAGGCATATCCCCCGACGTCATCAGCCACAAGCTAAGCATCTCACCGGCATTCAAACCCGTAAGGCAAAAGCGGCGATCCTATGATGACGAACGGTATGAAGCCATGAAGGACGAAGTGGACAAGCTCATGACCATAGGCTTCATCCGGGAGGCCGTATACCTGGATTGGCTGGCAAACTCTGTCATGGTTCGGAAGGCAAAGGGTGGATGGCGAATGTGCCAAGACTATACCGACCTCAATAAGGCCTGTCCGAAGGATAGCTTCCCGCTGCCACGCATCGATCAGCTGGTAGACGCCACTGCCCGGACACGAGTTGCTCAGCTTCATGGATGCATACTCTGGATACAACCAGATCTTCATGCACCCTGCCGACAGCGAACACACGGCATTCATAACGGACAAGGGCTTATACTGCTATAACGTCATGCCGTTCGGTTTGAAGAATGCGGGGCAACCTGTCAGACTCGTCAACCGAATCTTCGCTGAGCAGATCGGTAGCACGATGGAGGTGTACGTAGATGACATGCTGGAAAGAGCCGAACGGCAGGAGAACATCTGACGAACCTTTCCCTCATGTTCGGCATCTTCGAGGAGTACCGAATGAAACTCAACCCAACGAAGTGCGCCTTCGGCGTGTCCTCTGGGAGGTTACTCGGTTTCATGATCAGCCAGAGGGGCATTGAGGCAAACCCCGACAAAATCAAAGCCATAATCAACATGGAGGTGCCGAAGACACAGAAGGACATCCAGAGCCTTACCGGGCGAGTGGCAGCCCTCACTCGCTTCATCTCCAAAGCCACAGGGCAGGTGGGCACCGTTCTTTAAAGCCTTGAAAGGGGGCAAACACCATGTAAAGTGGACTACCGAGTGCGACGAGGCATTTCAAGATTTGAAGGACTACATGGCCAGGGCGCCACTACTATCTAAGCCCCTACCTGGGGAAATTTTGTCTATATATCTATCGGTATCCCTTACCTGCCGTCAGCTTAGTCTCATACGGAACCCAAGAGAAGGCAGAGCTACCGATTTTCTACGTCAGTAAGGCCCTACAGGGGCAGAATCTCGTACCCCCCGCTCGAGCAGCTGGCTCTGGCTTTGGTGGTTACCGCCCGGCGGTTGAGGCCCTATTTTCAGGCCCACGATATCGTCGTCCTGACCAACCATCCCCTTCGGCAGGTTTTCCAAAAACCAGAAACTTCCGGGAGACTGATCAAATGGGCGATCGAGCTGGGATAGTTCGACGTCAGGTCAAACCCGAGACCTCCGAGAAGGGACAAGCAGTGGCGGACTTCATCGCTGAACTTACGCCTTCGGAGACATCGAAACCTGAGAGCCCCCTGGTGGGCTTACTGAACGGCAGCCTCTTGGACCAATCCATCCCTGCTGGGACATGCATGTAGACGGCTCGGCGAATCAGGAGGATGCGGAGCCGGCTTAGTACTCACCGCCCCCGACGGAACAAAGATAGAATATGCCATCTGATTCTCCTTCGAACGTCAAACAACGAGGCTGAGTGCGAAGCCCTCTGGCCGGCCTTCGACTAGCCAAGAGCATGGGGGCTAAGCAGGTCGGCATTCACAGCGACTCGCAGCTCATCGTGAACCAGGTCACTGCCGATTTTGCGGCAAAAGATGCGTCTATGACAGCCTACCTATCGGTAGCCCTCCAATTGCTACGGCAGTTCCTAGCTTACGAGATTCGGCAGGTCCCCAGACCAGGAAAATAGCCGTGCCGATGCATTAGCCCGACTAGCTTCGGCAATCAACGACAAAATTGGCCGACGGGTCCCCGTCGAGATTCTTGCCCAGCCAAGCACCACCTCTGCTTGACGTATGTACCGTTCGGTATGCGAACACCTGGATGTCACCGATCTACACCTACCTGGCGAACGGTACCCTTCCAGAGGACAAAGCCCAGGCAAGAAAGCTACGCTACCGGTCGACAAGGTACATCGTCATCAATGATGTTCTGGACAAACGCGGCTACACGACCCCTACATGAAATGCATTACCGAAGGGGATGACGAGTACGTCCTTCGGGAGATCCACAGTGGTGTCTGCGGAGACCACTCTGGTTCCAAGTCCTTGGCCCACAAAGCCTTCCGAGAGGGCTACTCCTGGCCGTCAATGCATCGGGATGCAATAGCGATGGTAAAGAAATGCGACAAATGCCAACGCTTCGGAAATATTCCACATCTCCCTGCCGAACCACTCACACCGATCATAAGCCCATGGCCGTTCGCCCAGTGGGGACTTGACCTGATCGGGCCCATGCCGCAAGGCAAGGGACAGGTTAAGTATGCGGTCGTTGCGGTGGATTATTTCACGAAATGGGTAGAGGCCGAAGCCTTGGCCACCATCACTGCCGCAAGGATCGAGGAATTCGTCTGGTCCAACATTTGTTGCCGTTCGGCATCCCATACGCAATCATCACCGACAACGGCAGGCAGTTTGATTCGGAACTCTTCAGGAAGTTCTGCACTCGCCTCAAAATCAACCTATTCTTCGCCTCCCCAGCTCACCCTCAGTCGAACGGGTAGGTAGAGGCCGTGAACAAAATTATCAAGAAACTCCTGAAACGGCAGCTCACGAGCGCTGAAGGCGCCTGGCCGGAAAAGCTTCCCGAAGCTCTGTGGGCCGTCCGAACGTCCTCCCGCACCTCAACGGGGGAGACTCCGTTCAGCCTTGCATTCGGCTCCGAAGCCGTTGTCCCAGTGGAAATCGGCGAGTCCACTTACCGAACGGCAAACTTAAAGCCAAAGGCGAACGAGGCTGCGCTTGCGATAAGCCTGGACCTGATCGAAGAACGCCGAACGGCTTCTAACCTTCGGAATGAAGCATACAAGCAGCGCGCTCTCTCGGATTACGACTCGAGGGTTAAACCCCGCTCCTTCAGAATCGGGGGCTGGGTGATGCGCAAAGTTTCGCTTGCAACCAGAGACCCAACGGAAGGAACCCTGGACCTACCTGGGAAGGACCCTATGAAGTCATCGGTATCCTTCTTCTTCCGGTACCTACCGGCTCCGAGGCACAGATGGGAAAACCCTCGGCCACCCATGGAACGTGGATCATCTCAAGAGCTATTTTAAGTAAAGCCCCCTAGCCAACGGCATAGAGGAATTTGTATTTTTGCCTACGGCGAGAAAATATAAAATGGGATTGTCCAGCTACACGTATCCGTCGGCATCATTTTGGAAAAAATATTTCGGTAGGGCTCATCATTGGTGAGCCACTGCAACTTTGCCTACGGCAATCCAAAACTATGCTCTTTATGTTCACTACCGCACGTTGGGCACGAGCCTACGGCATCCTACAAAGTTATTAGCCTACGGCAATAGCATACAAGGATAAAAGTGAAACACATTGACAAAATAATACTTCAACCAGGAAAAAATGCCATCGGCATTTAGATGTTCGGGAATACCACACACGCCGATTAAAATACAAAACAAAAAAATTCAAATCAAGTTTCTTCGGCAGCATCACCGCAGGGCCATCCTCGGTCGAGGGCATCAGAGCATCGGAGCATTCGACATCACCCGGGGCGTCCTCCCCTTCATACTCCTCAATCATCTCTTCGGTAACGCCTTCCGGGAGTGGAGGGGGATCGGCAGCGAAGTTGAGATTCAGCTTCTGCCCAGGGTTGAACCGCTTGAATCGGTGATCAGGTCCGCCATCTCCGAAGCCACCTCCTGACCCAAGAGATCGGTAAACTCTTGCGATGAACGGTAGCCCCTGATGGCTTCAGCGACGGCAGCCTGCATATCCCGCACGAGATGGGCGTGGTCCTGGAGGGTTTTCACCGCTTCATTGACCTTAGAGCGGCCCTCGTCGTACAGCTTTTTGTTGTGCTCGGCAGTGTTGATGACCCTCTTCATGCACAGCCACATGTCCATCGATGCCTGAAAAGAATAACCGCATGTTAGTATGCCGAAAAAGAGTAACAGCATAAGAAGAGAACGGAAACGGGAGGTTACCGAGGCCTGGAGACGGAAGGCACGCCCTGCCTCTTCCCGAAGAAGCTTCTTCGGCAGCTCTTCGATCTCGGAGAGATCCATCTGCGAGCCCACGATCATGTGGTTCGCAGACTGGACCGTCTTCGAAGGGCACGCGAGCGTAACCGCCTCGGTAGGCCCCTCTTCGTCATCTACCGCAAGGATGGCCCGCGGAGGATCGGCAAGGCGCACCCTCTTGGGAGTGGAGGCACCATCCAAGTCTACCGTCAATGGCCGCTTCCCGGATGCCTTGGACGAAGCGGTATCGGCACACTGAGCCGGGCTGCGTACCGGTTCGCTGGCCGGCACCCTCCCTGAGGTTGGTCGGCATGGAGCTGCCTCTCCGTTCGGCAATCGACCGCCCGTAAGGGTCAGCCTCTCTCTATCTCTCTCGGCCAAAGCTTCTGGCTGCCCCCGTTGCTTCTTCCCCTTGGACAGCACCTGAAGGCGCCGTTTGGAGGTCTCCGACGGCTTCTTGGCCTCGCACAGTCTTCCTGGTCTCAGACACTACATGAACAAGACACGGGTTAGCCGAAGGAAATCAGCGAAAGTAAAGGAAGAAGTCAAAGTGAACTTACTCTCGGCAGGGCTGGCAAGACGAGCCTTGACGAGGTTCTCAGTGAAGAGGAACTGTGGGTATTCCCTTTCAACGGCAGGAACCTTCGTCCTCACTTGGTCAATCTGCCGAAGCTCTGACTGAGTTGCCGTGGGCTGTTTCAGCTTGCCTGCA